>JAZBNJ010000015.1:16000000-16600000 GCA_037349165.1 Choristoneura rosaceana
ATCTTCAATACCCCTGGTGCTGCAGGCAGATGTTTATGGGCGGTGGTGATCTCTTACCACCAGGAGACCCACTTGCTCGTTTGCCTTCCAGTCGAATAAAAATAAAATCAATACTTACAATTTTTTATCACTTTCGCGTGGTGTTTGCCTACATTGGTACGTGCTTTAAAAATTAGTCCTCATTCGTCTCGATCGAGTTGTTTAGCAAAATAAAATGGAAAAACGTGAGAGTTCATTTAGTATCGTTAGGTTACCTTTCTAGCTTAAGTTGAATAGATATTTAAAGATAAGTAGGTAGCTACCAATAGACGAAGTGGTTTTTTGGTTGTGAGGCATACAAAAGCAAGAAATCATTTATCCCACTTATAATGTAAATGCGAAAGTTTGCAAGTCTGTTTGTTTGGATTAAGATGAAATTTGGTAAGTAATTTTTGTTAATGTGGCATGGAATGGTTTAAATCCCGAGGAAGGACATAGGATAGTTTTTATCCCGGAAAATTGCATAGTTCCCGCGGGATAACGATAAACGATTTCAACGCAGACGGAGCACTTCTGGCGCTCGCAATCGCAATCAAATGACAGATTTCGCATACAAAAATTGTAATTTGATTGCGAGCGCCAGAAACGTTAGGCAATAGGTACCTACGGCTTCTGCTCCTGAATCCAGCTGCCGTCTTGGGATTTTCTGAACGTGCGTGACCCTCGTTATTAGCGCGGGTTCCGTAACGGAATTTAAATGATATAATTATCATGAATGACACATGGAGGGGCGCACAAAAACGCAAGCGCGTCGTCGCACGCGCGCGTGTAGGGTGAGTATTACTTTTCTTTTTGTGAGGAAAATAATGTTTGTTCTTGTTGTTGTATTCTTTATTCCTTCATCCTAAAATAGCTGGACAGATACAGCTGAAATACTGGTTTGGTTGGTTCTAGGGTCTCTGGAATACCGACAATATTATAATCTACTTTTTATTTCGATTCCCATGGGATACGTCGGAATGGAGACATGAAAAAAACAAAGTCCACAGACGTTGAATTTTGCACAGATGTTCTTCGTACTTGTCATTGCCCCAATAGCTGGCATCTCTTATGTCATTAGTAATAGAGATGCAGGGTGTCGGCTATATTGGGCATTAGTGTGTCGAGCACTGGGACGTTTAGGTATGTTGTCTGCTGGATCTCATATGTCAATTATTCTTATCTTTTTCATTACATGTACTGTGGCCATGATAATGTGGGCAATACTATACAGCCAACTAATATCGTCTTGTAGCTATTTTTGTGTTTGTTTTGTGTGACTTTCCGTAATTTCATTCTTCTCTGGCGCGGCGGAAGACCAGTGCTAGTTTTCAACCAGCGGTATGGTATGCTGAGCCGGGACTTTTTATAGTGGTAACACTTCTTATTGTTTTTTCCTAACCTGTGTATTAAGTCACTACTGTTACAAATAAATTCTGTTCTTTCTTCTTTTTTTCTTTCTTACCTACGTAAAAAGATTATCTAGCTTTCGGAAGTTCCTATTTGAAGCAAGTAAAATAATAAAATCATGGGGGCCTTGTCGTCCCGGCTGATAGAGACCTCAGGAGACCCCAGAGCTGGCGCTTACCTCTCCCAGCGAATTTATCCGACTGTACAGAGAGGTAATGCCGCCAGTGTGTTGGGGTCTATGCCGCAAGAGGACCTTTTAGATGGTGTTTTCTTTTTATACCTCTAGTTAAGTATCTTTATGTAGTTTTTTATTTATTTTGTTTCCTATTATATTGTTGTAATAAAATTTATAATATCAGGACATTTACATTAAATGTAATTCTGAATACTTTTCATGCAATGCATTATAAAGCAAGCATAAAATTTTGTAAGTAAAATCTTGGCATTTTATTTCAACTGCCTAATGTAGGTAAAGGTCAACGTGTGCGAAGCCGACGGTAAAGCTAGTAGAAAATAACATTAGCATAGTTGTCGTCAAAGAGACGTTCGGAAATAGCAGTTATAAATAAATTAGTGCTTCATTTGCATCGTTGCGGTAAACAGTCGAAACTAGATCAAGTGGTATTTAGATGATCAAGACAAACATTAGTAAATGTCAACAAAACTGGTTGAATTCGGCACGGAAGTGTTTATAAAATTTGATATTTTGCTTACGAAATGAGACTTAGGGGGTTCTAGAATAAGCTATACATTCTCACCCCCCTTTTGCCTTCTACACCTACACCTGAAACAGGAATTTTCCTAGTTTAGGGAGATGTGTGTTATTTGACCTTTTTAATAAGTGTAGCCCATAAGTTTATTATTGATTAAGATTTTATTTTTATGACAGACAAATAAAGATAATTATTATTACACACCCGTAAGTATATATTATTATATTATTTGGTGATTTTTAGTTACCATCCCCAAAACATCTTTTCATTAGTCAGTACCGTTCACGAATAAGTAGTGCTGCTATTTTCTTCTAAATTGAGTGTCATTCGAGCCATTGTAAGTAGTTAAAAATAATTAAAAAAGCAGACATTTAAATTAACTTTACCTTACTTACTAAATAGCATTTCAAGACATAAATGCCAATATAAACATACACTACTTTATTAGAATATACTGTCAATTTTATTTCATTTCTATTCACAATCCTCAGCAGTGTCCCGCGCATGGTTACCCTACAGTTCCTGAAGCCACATTTGCATGTCAGTTGTCAGCTGTTTCCTGATAATTGACCTAAAAAACATAACCCTCCTTCGGGCAGTCAGGTAAAAATCATCCTATACAGGGTGGAAAGTTGAGATGGCAAGGGCAGCTACTAGATCCCTTGCTGCTACGCGAAAATGCTCCTAGGAGACCTTTACTAACTTTTTGAGTGATAACAATCGACATTACAGATTTTTGATAAAATATACAGTCAGCAAGAGAATCGACAGATTTGGCCTTTTTTTAATGCCAATCGGTCCCATTTCTATCAAGAATTAAAACACTCTTTGAGACCAACTAAGGGTAAGGTAAGAGTACTAGCGAACACCCACAAACCAAAGGAAACTTTTTCCATGCAGTTCGTAGGGTACTAATTTGCAAAGTGAAACCTTCGCATGTTGTTTTTTTTTACGAATATGAATTCTTTGTGCTTGAAGAAAATTAAATACTATGTAGACAACTAAAAACTGGACATTTTAACTAAAGTTAGTGTCTTATCCCAGTATTGCTGCCCCATCTCAACTTTCCACCTTGTATGTTTACTATAAATCAAGTTGAGTAGATGAAATGAGTCAAAGTTCGGGAGTAAGGCCCGTTGCTACGTCCTCTGCCCATGAATTTTCATTCATTCAACTAAAAACCGGCCAAGAGCGTGTCGGACACGCCCGGAGTAGGATGCCGTAGCTATTACGAAAAAATTAAGTAATATTTTTCTAAGGATTTCGTATTTTGTACGGAATATTCCAAGGGTAGGTATATTTTATACCTTAGGCTGCTATTTACTCTTAAACTACTAATAATTTTCAAAAAAACTGAACCGTTGTAGATGGTTGTAGTTTTCCTTGTAAGTTTGATATACTTACTTACTACCATCCTGAATTTTTTTAAAATTTTTCCACCCAGCGGTTTAGATTTTAGAGGGGGGCGCTCGATTTTAATGAAAATTTGCACTTTAAAGTTGAATATTTTGCAAAAAATCACTAAATCGAAAAATCGTTTTAGCATTATGTTTAGTGACATAAAGGGTATATTTTATTATATACGTCTATTTTTTTTTCTATAGTATATCTGTGGATTTATCACAATTTACGTAATTGACAAATATGAGTAATCCTTGCCTGCCACTGCGCACACAAGTCTGGTGTTCCTGTGAGGCTGTGACTCAGACGTTTTCACCGCATCAGCTGTTACAACAGAGGCTGACCTCCTCGAATGTATTTAACTGCAGAAAAACCAAATAATCACATTAATCACCCTAAGTACCTATTATTCGAAACGCAATAATCTTATTTTAGTTGGACGTTATCATTATCATCTCAGCCGTAGGACGTCCACTGTTGGACATAGGTCTCCCCCATAGACCTCCAGTTGCTTCGGTTGGCAGCGGCCTGCATCCACCGTGAACCAGGTCATCCGCCCATCTTGTTGGTGGACCGCCCATTGCCACTTAAACGAGCTAATTTGCTTGGTTATGTTGGACGTACCTAGGTTTAGCAAAAAGGATCCAACCATGAACAATTTTTTTTTTTAATTTTGGATCTACGTACTTTCACTAGGAATAAAAGCGAATTTTAAGAACAACATGACAGTGTTTTGGATCCTTTTTGCTGAATTACGTCCCGTCACACAGATCATGTCTCGTAAAAAATGTATCTAATTGAAGATATTTTTAAACCATTTTCCTGCTTCTTTCGTCCACCTCAATAATTTACTGGTAGCATTAGTGCAGTGTCGCCAATGTTCTTCTCAATATTTGCCAGCCTGTCTCGGTAAAAGTGTAGTGAATCAGTTTCATCGATTTCAGGAGGCCGGTCTCGACGGCCTACGCGTCTAGACGTGCATCACTAATACAATTTACGCTATTTTAAAAGGTTTCCCTTTCAGACACTAATAGGGAAAGCGAGAACGCTCGAAATATTTAAGATGCTGTCGTTTGGCGATGTTTTATAGTCATCAGCATCAGCCGGAAGACTTCCACTGCTGAACAAAGGTGTCACTTTTAGAACGCCTCAACGAACAACTCGCCACTTGTATCCACTGGCTGGCTACAAATATGTAAACTTGTATAGTATACATATAAACTTTTTATTGTACTCTTACCTGTTTCACCAACCAGTGATTAATTTTAACTGACGGATAAATGTAATTATGTAATGCCTTCTCTGTCTATTTTGTTCGAATAGACGGAAACGCCATCAACATTTATACGTAAGTTAAAATTAATCAATAGGTGAAACTAATAAAATAATTAACTTACATATTGATAAACAACAAACATGATCTCTCATCATCGGAATCTTTACCAGACAGCATGTAAATGTGATTATAGTGTTTTATATATTAAAGGTGCCAAATGAATACTTAGTACTTATGTTCTTTTTTTACCCGACTGCCCGAGATGTTTTGTGCAGCAATTCATTAAGTGGCGAAACGTACAACGGTAGCTTCTCGAATCCCATCAGCATCATCTTTGAAATTTTCCTGTAATGTCCCACAGGCGTCCCTAAATCCGTTCCACTTTCCTCGCCACTTTATGCGTGTGCGCACGCAACACTTGTTATCGTCCGTCCTTCTACGGCCGCGTGAATGGCCCGTCCACGGTGGCATGTGGGAGCCCACCGGAGGAGCCACGCAACTGCCCAAAACAAAGCACGTGGTTAACTGTAAACATTGAAATCCTGTGACGGTGTGGAATATTAATAGATAGATATAATATAACATTATTGAACCTGTCTCTTTCTTTCACTGATCGTAAGCTTATTACCGACCAAAACTCAGTATGAATATTTGTCACGTATTAACCCGGCACACGTTCTCGAATGGACACCGCGGATCGGAAAGTACAGCGTATAGGACCAATGAGATGGATTGTAATGAAAATGAATGAATGTCAAAATGATAACCTTACAGGGTGGATGATCTGGCTATTCCACAAGCTCACGGTGGATGGAGACCTCTTCCAACGGAAGAAACTTGAGGTCTATATGGCAAAAGCTATATCCAACAGTGAACGCCCTTTGACTAATTAATATTTGGCTTTGGCTAATTTAATGTGTTGAGGATGAACATGTTGGCTGCGATGAGCATCACCGGTGGGATTTAAAGGTCATATTTCAGGGATGTATGTATGTAAACTCTTTACTGTACAAAAGAAAAGAAACAAAACACAATAGGGATGTTGAAGCCATTAATAAATAATTCTAAGGCACGACTCCAGTAAAAAAACACTTTATTTTAGCCCTAAAAACCACATTAATTTTCGATTCACTGTAAAATTAGATTTTTTGTTGATTGTGTTGGTGTACAAATAGCGACTTATGACGTTGTAAGTCGCTATTGCCATTGAAACTTTGGGAGAATTGCGTTTTGACAGCTCATAAAAAGTACGTCAGGTTGATTGATGGTGTCAACATCCCTATTGACAAACTTTGAGATACTTATACAAAGCCGGACGTATTATCCCTTTAAGGGATCTCCTCCAGTAAACCTTTGAGTAGATGAGAGGAGTAACCAGTTAGAGTCCGACAAAGAGTGAGTTTAAGGGACCATTGTTTTGGGCATTGATATTGATAGCGGCGTTGGATTTAGTGAATAAGATCACTTCTCGGAGTCGAGGTTTTGCCTACTGGCATTACACTTATCACTTCATCATCATCATCATGTCAGCCGAAAGACGTCCACTGCTGGACATAGGTCTCCTTGGGGAGACCCTTGAGAGAGCCTTGGGGCTCTCCACTCAGACCGGTCTTGTGCTTTTCGCATCCACCGCGATACCGCGCGATCTTAACCAGGTCGTCGCTCCATCTTGTTGGAGGCCTACCGACTACCGAAAGCTCGTCTCCCGGTCCGCGGATGCCATTCGAGAACCCTTATCTAACTAGATAAGATATATTGCTAGTCAATAGGCAATACATTTAAATCTCGTGACAAAATAAGCAAGAACACTTAAACCGCCGGCACGTGGGGCAAAAAGATACAATAAAAGCAAAGTCGTGCCCGATTGTGGATCTGTTACGGATGGCGGTAAATAGATGCTATTGTCAAAGAAATAAATGTATTTCTTTGTCAATAGGATCTCTCAACGTTTAATGAAATACTGTTCAAATATTTAACGCAACGTAAAAATTGTTCTTTCCAGAAATATCACGTAACGTTTCGGATTTGTCACGCCTGTTTGACAGCTGCTGTATTCACCTGATATGACAGATAGAGATGAATGTGGACGAATAATGAAATGTTTATAATATGCTACTCGTAATAATTTGTGTTGCGTAAGTTTATTTTGTTCGTAGTGGCCTATCTACCTAAGGCTTCTCAAGCAGAGGATCGTGGGTTCAAATACGGGCTGAACCTCTGAATTTTTCGAAACTATATTTAAAATGTACCTTATAAATTTAAATATAATATTTAATTTACGTGCTTTACCGTGAAGGGAAACATTGTGAGGTCAGGACAGTAGACTCAGTCCATGATTCCGAGTGGGAAAAGCAAAATATTGTATGGTGTCCGTTTTGTTAAGAAAATTATTAAGAGAAATGTGTAACAAAACGGACAGATTCATACAATAATTTGGGGACACATCTGGAGACCCTGTTTTTCCCACTCGGAATCATGGACTGAGTCTACCTTCCAAATTTTGTTGAAATCGGAGAGATAAACTCAGGGGAGGGGACGACGGTAGATAGAAATGCCCTTAATACGAATGTTTGTTCTCGGGTCTTGGATGTTTAGTTATGTATTTATTTATATAAGTATGTTTAACCTTTGACTAGTATCCATAGTACAAGCTTTGCTTAGTTCGGGACTGGGTCAAATTGGTGTGAAGTGTCCCATGATATTTAATTAATTTTGAATTAAAATTCTGCACGCTCTATACGAAGTGAAGTCAAATAAGAGCTTTTAAAAATGGATGCCATGAATTCTGCGTTACGCGATTACGCTTGTGACACAATAGTAGTGACATAAACACAATGCCCACGTAAACCAACTATCTCAGAATCGGCAATGAAGTTGCGGAATGTGAGAGCATTGTCATATTTACGATTCACACAACGTTGTGAGTTCGTGACACCCCTTATGTCGCGTCGCGTCCTTGGTGTTACGTTTACATACACGTTGTATTTTTTTTTATTCGACTGGATGGCAAACGAGCAAGTGGGTCCTGATGGTAAGAGATTACAACCGCCCATAGGCACCTGCAAAACCAGGGAGATCGCAGATGCGTTGCCAACCTAGAGGCCTAAGATGGGATACCTCAAGTGCCAGTAATTTCATCGGCTGTCTTACTCTCCACGGCGAAACACAACAGTGCTTGCACTGCTGTTTCACGGCAGGATTAGCGAGCAAGATGGTGGTAGCAATCCGGGCGGATCTTGCACAAGGTCCTACCAGCTGCAAATGATAGTTGATAGTTTCTTGTGTACGAAAAGAAAAAAAACCCTACTTTAAAAAAAAAATCAAAAGAAAGTTAACTTGAACTAAAAGAATTTCCTTGCTCACCCGCGACCTTATGATAGGCAAAATATGCGTCTTCATGCAGTTCCTCCACGTCCACACTGTAAGAATACACACAAATCACACAAACCCATCTATCAGCACCACACTACACTGACGCGTTTCGAACTCAACCAGAGCTCATCTTCAGAGCAACACCATGCTACCAGATGTTAGACTAAGGGTGAGCAAGGAAATTCTTTTAGTTCATTGATATGGACCTCCGCAAAGTAACGCCAGATTAAGTAAATTATATTTTGAAAGTTAACTTTGTTTATTTAGCTGTTACCAAGGTAAAATTTACATTCTGCCCAGTTTCTTGCAGCGCATGCTTTTTAACTAAATTAAATTTAGCCCAGTCCATAGGTACATACCTATACACAAATAATTAATAAATAAATAGAACAAATAAAATTGAATTACATTTATCATTTTTTTTTCTAAATAACCAAGATGTTAAATAAATAACAAAGGAGTAGCTTTAGAAGATATAATTATCTAAGGCACTGGTCCCACCGGCGGCTACAAACTATTAGCGAGTAAAACTATAAACTACAAACGAGTGGGCGAGAGGCGAGAAGCGAGTATAGTTTTGCTAGTTTAGACGCTCGGCTATAAGCGAGTATTTGCGTGCGACGGGCGATTACTCGCTGCACTAGCTCAGCCGGGGGGCTATTCGCCAATGACCTATACGATGTACAGTCGAGGTCGAATATAGTTAGTGTGTTAGTGTTTAATTTTGTAACTAAGGGACCCCATACATCCCTGTATTATTATTTATTTATTTTTTTGTAATTTTTTGTTTAATTGTTTATTGTAGTTTTTAAGTATTTTATTTGTAATTATTTTATTTTGAAAAAATGACTTTCTGCCAAGTTTCTTGCGGCGCATTCTTCTTGGCAATGATGGTTTTTCCGAAAGCGGTTTTACTTACTCACCTGAACCTAGCAGGTCTGGTTTACAGCAAACTGAATCAAGAGAAGATACTACTCCTGCCCAAAAGGACACAGCTCAAGATTCAATGGCTGCTACTAATAACTAAATATAACTATATTACTCCACTATGACTTTTGATTTAAAAAAAAACCTGCCCTTACCTTGATGTAATAGCAAGAAGCTCTCTTGTACTAATAGTTTCTCTATAATTGGTGTTCATTTTTTTAACATCATTTTCTATTAATGTATGTATATACTCAAACTCATCTCTTGTCATCCTATAATATGTACGAAATTCATCGTTTGTCAACTCGTAGAACAGTTTGAACTCACTGTATTCTTTTCTGAAATAATTAATTTTTTGCATCCAAATTTTTCTTGTCATTCTTTTTAAAATATTCCTTTTTTTCTTCCGTCTCTTCAAAATTGCCACTGCAACTACACACACGCTTTTATAAAATACATCATCATCGTCATCCGAACTTGACAACAAAGATAGTTCGTATGATTGTTTTAAATTCATTGTATATACGTGCCCTCGCATCCACTTTGAAAGGTAGAATGATCGCTCTGATCGCCAAGCAGGCTTCGGCGAGTACCGTTGAGCTAGTTTTATAGTCGATAGCTTATCGCTGCGGTCAACTAGTAAACAGTGGTCCCACCGCCAGCTATCGGCGAGCTCGGCGGTCAACTAGTAAAATTCTGTACTAGAAACAGATGACAATCGGCGGGCGGCTAGTAAAAAATTCTATGGAATTATCGCTTACTCGCCGGGCGGTGGGATAGTATCCTCGCCGGCAGTGTGAACAGCCAGCTATGAACTATAAAAATATAGCTCTCTCTTTTATGTACACGGAAGCGATTATCTTTTGTTCGTTTCTTGGGCTAGAAAATAGCCGATAGCTCATAGCTTACTAGCTCGCGGTGGGACCAGTGCCTAACTCCCGTTTTCCTCACTCTTAGTGTTGCCTTACAAAATTATTCGCTCCACGCCACTAAGCATAGACTATTTGTACTTGACACAATGCCGGATCGAACGCCCAATCGATACGTTACGTCAACGTTTTAAAATCGATAACGAATTGTAGTTCTAAGAAGAGATTCGTCGTTGTCGGCGAAAGTGGGGACGTGCGGCGCCAATATGCGGATTTGATCGCTAATCACGGAAGGAAAACTCGTAACATCATCATCATCATCATCATCAGCTCATAGCAGTCCACTGCTGCACAGTATATATATAAGCTAAAGCAGTATGGAAGCTACGAACAAATCGATCGAAACGAACACACTCACACAGCCGTACTGCAGTAGGTACCGCGAGACTCCCTTAGAGGCCGTGTAGAGCGCGCGTCTGTGTGAGTGTGTTCGTGTCGATCGTAGCTTCGTAGCTTCCATACTGCTTGAGCTTATATATACTGTCACTGCTGGGCATAGGCCTCTTCCATGGCGCGCCACAACACTCTGTCTTCAGCCCCTCGCATCCATCGCTGCCAACGACTCTCGAAACTCGTAACGCTGAGGGGAAAACACAAAATTAAACTCTATAAATAGAGTTGAAATTTTTACATGTTTTTTTTAATTTTTACACACTTTTGGTTTACTGTATGTACTTGTATTGTCACCCAAACTACATTTGCATAACAAATTTCAAGTCGATGCCATTAACCGTTGAAGAGTTCCGTCTTGTGGAGACGATCCTGGCTGGACTACCAGGATGTCACTGCCAAATTATTATTTTGTTTGTTATTTACATAAGTTGAATTTAACTTCCAAGATTTTCTCTGCTTAATTAATGTTTTGCCCTATGGGCTAATGTGACAAATTTGTACGGTGCCCATTTAAAAATAAAATTTAAAAAAAAAACTTCCAAGATTTGATTACAGACAGACAACACACAGGTGAAACTAAATAAAAGCTTCTACAAAGGTTACACATAACAATCTGAAAAAAACCGTTCTTTCCCTTATTTTGAAATTAGGTACAATAATTTTACTTAGCTTTGCACGCAGGACTGATGGCCGATGGGGTCAGTAGGTTCTAGAATGGCACGGACCGGGAGACGAGCTGTCGGTAGTCCTCCAACAAGATGGAGCGACGGACGACCTGGCTAAGATCGCGGGATCGCGGTTGATGCGAAAAGCACAAGACCGATATGAGTGGAGAGCCTTGGGGGAGGCCTATGTCCAGCAGTGGACGTCTTTCGGCTGACTTGATGATGATGATGAACTTTATTAAGGACTCATTTCTAAGTTTGGTTTATTATGTTAAAATTTATGACCAGCACAGTACCTTAATTCCTATACTCTTATTGCGTCTGTAATTTTTAGTCGTAACTCTAGAACAATAAAGAAGCTGCCTACTCTTTGTTCCAAGGCCTTCGATATTCTTCGCATTTTAAGCATTTAAATTGAAATATGAATGACAATCACTTTGTCCAAATATCGGCAGTTAATTAGGCTCCGTAATTAAGCGAAGCCTTCTAAGCCACATTTTGTTTGACGTCAGAGTTGACGCAACACTCTGCTCAGTTTTTAATTATTTGCGAACGTGATTCATATATAATTTCACTTTTATTCGCCTTAAATTCCGCTTTCCAATTTACAATAAATAAAACAACTACTTACCTAATCTTTTAAACCCAAGACAAAAGACAAATGAAAGATAGAAAATAGAAATAGAAATAGAAATATTTTTATTCACGCTTCGCACATAAAAAATAACAGGGCAAAAAAAAAAAACATGAGAACAAAAAAATATACAATATGCGAAGGCACGAAACGGTCGCAGCTCAGCATAGTGTTGAGATGGTTTTGAATCTCCGCTAAAGATACCTACATGTATCGAAGTAGTAGGGACCTATAAAAAATAATGATGAAAAAAGTACAGCTATATTTTGATAAGCAACCCTACCAGAAAGCTTACAACTTGGACTCCAATTTTATTAATTAATGTAGCTTTTAATATTTTTTATTTAATTTTTCAATAACAAAATTACAGTTCTTATACAGTAAAAACCAATGCGTTGTAAAATTCAAATCTGGGGGCACGGCAGTGCCCCCGCCAAGTCGAGCAAAAAAAAACAAAGGCACGGCCGTACCATACTTTTCTCGAAGCCATTCAGGCTATTTTCAACACCCTGTATTTTTGTTATGGCTAAAGCTAGAACCCTGAATTTTCAGTTACCTATAGGGCCTAATGGGACTTAGATATATTATCAATTACATTCAGTTCGAACACGTAGATTAAGAACTATCACATGTTAAAGTTCCTCAGTTTTGTCACTGACATACCTATACACTGACTTTTGATCATCATAATTATAAGGTACTTCTAGCAGACCCACAAGCTCCAAATTTTAAACATAATTAGTTTTTAGCCTACATGGTCACAAAAAAATCCAAAATGTTGCAATTTCAGTCACGTTTCAAAGTTATATAAACTGCACAAGTAAGTTTGTAATCCCATATAAATACTAGCGATTACAAAGTTACACAGCAATGACTTTATTGAACGTAGTCGTATTGTATACGTATTAATGTTGAGTCTTAATACCTGAGTATTAAGGGTTAAAATGAAATTGTTTATCTTACTAATGTAATAAGTACCAAAGTTCGTTTGTTTGTGAATGTGTGTGCGATGCGAGTGGACGCGAGGATGGACGATGGAAATTGGAATATGGATGATGGACAATGGATAATGGTCGATGGACGATGGGTAGAAAATGGACGTTGGACGATGGAGTGTGGACGATGGACGATGGGCGACGGACGATGGATCATCATCATCATCATCATCATCCCAGCCTATATGCGTCCCACTGCTGGGCACAAGCCTCCTCTCAGAATAAGAGGGCTTGGGCCTTAGTTCCCACGCGAGCCCAGTGCGGACGATGGATGGTGGAGGATGAACGACGGACGACGACGGACGACAGAAAACGACGGACGACGACGGATGACGGAACTTAGACGGGCGAAAGACGAACGACCGACGAAAGACGATGGATGACGACGGAAGTTCGACGACGGACGACAGACGATGACGGACAACGGACGATGACAGACGACGGACGACGACAGAAGAGGAACGCCGACAGACGACGGACAACGAACGATAGACGATGGCGACGACGGACAAAAGACAACGACCGACGACGGACAAGACAACGGACGACGGATGACGGACGATGACCGACGATCGACGACGGATGATGGAGGGTGGACGATTGACGATGTACGATGGACGACAGACGGTAGACGGACGACGGTCAACGATGGGCGACGATGGACGACGGATGACGACCGACGATCGACGACGACGACGACGACGACGACGACGACGACGACGACGACGACAGTCGGTACGGACGATGGACTGTAGACGATGAACGAGGATGGACGATGGACGATAACCGAGGATAGACGATGGACGGTGGACGATAGACGAGAATGGATGATGGATAGTGGACGAGGATAGACGATGGATGGCACACGATGGACAAGGATGAACGATGGATGATAGTGGACGATGGACGATGAACCATGAACGAGAATGGACGATGGACGAGAATGGACGATAGAAGATAGACGAGGATGGACGATGGACGATGGACAAGGAAGGATAAACAAATGAAGATAGTAGTGCGTTATTACAAGAAGTAGTACCCGAAAAAAAAAGAACTGCCTACAAAAAGTGATGAGATCCCACCAAAAACATTACATGTAAAAAGCTGCAAGTCTCGCAACGCAATGCAGTTCTTGTAATGCTAAAAAGGTTTGAGATGCAATGTTATACCAAGTCGGTTATTTTTGTCAGTACCGGGGGGTTTCCACAGAACTCGATTTTCACCAACTTGCTTATTTTAAAACCATAGAAAAATACAGTTTATAGTTCTCAAATAAAGAGTAAACCAAATTATTTTTTTAACACATAATGACTTGGCCATCGCACTCAACCTTTAGTCATTCTCGTATTATGTGTATCACTCAAACTGCAAGGCTGGGGCTAGCGCTATCTTTAATTATAATTACTTGAAATAGCTGACGTTGATGATTATAATTCTTATGTCATTATGTAGCCTTGCGATGGCCAAGTCATTTATGTGTTTAAAAATAATTTGGTTTACTCTTTATTTGAGAACTATAAACTGTATTTTTCTATGGTTTTAAAATAAGCAAGTTGGTGAAAATCGAGTTCTGTGGAAACCCCCCGGTACTGACAAAAATAACCGACTTGGTATAACATTGCATCTCAAACCTTTTTAGCATTACAAGAACTGCATTGCGTTGCGAGACTTGCAGCTTTTTACATGTAATGTTTTTGGTGGGATTACTTATACAAAAAAAAGACACAATGAAGAAAAAATATATCTAGAGATCTGCCTCGCGGATGTGGGTTTTAATTTAGTTTAACACACTTACCCCCCTGTTTGACCATCCATGAAACTAATCACAATATAATAAGCCTGTTTTGACGGGCCTATTATAATTGTGATTAGTTTAATTAAATTTATTTGACGAATAAAATATGATGCCGTCTCTTTTAGCTTTGTTCGAATAGACAGAGACGGCATCAAATTAATGGGTGGTATTACCCCTAACTGTTGTTATACCTTTTCGTCCGCATCCCAACTAGTGAGTTGATTTGGATTTATAAATAAGCAAGCAGGACGGGCAGGTACCGTCCCATGTACCATCAACACATAATTTTCAGGCCCCCATCCGTCCGACCTTCCATTTACACTAGGTACAAGTATTACCACGCCACGTACTCTTGTGTTATCGAAACTCTGTCGATTGTAGGCACCGTTAGCAGCATACTAAGAAGTACGCCCACTGTTAGAAATTATTACGCTATGGTCTGGTGTTACATGAAATTCAGGTCTCTACGGATTTCAGATGAGATTATTTCGTGTTTGTCTAGGATAGACGCTGAGGCAACCAATGGATGTTGAGAAAAAGAGGGTTAGATTAAGTAAATACTTACCTATACGTTTTGTATTTATTTATTTTGTTTTTATAATGTTTTGTTAAACTTTCGTGATTTTCACTTTTAGTTAAAATATTAGTTTAATTACTATTTTTTTGTTTTTATCTGTAATATTGTTGTTTTGGTATTACTGTTTCCGTCTTTTGTCCGCCATCCAGCCCGCTATAGACGATTATTCTAGCATGTGTCAACAGGGGCAGACTGAAAACCAGCGGTGGCAGCTTCCGCGTAAGCGCAGCATTAGCTGAGTCTGCTCCTTTTGCCGCAGGACAGACTACCTATTTGCAATTTTTTTAATACTCTTTTTATATAATCTGTGCTGTATTGTACTATTTTATCTTGTATTGTTTATATTCTTGTCTTGTATTGTTTGTACTGTTTGTTGTTACTGGTTTGGATTCAAAGTACAATTCAATAGAATCTGACAATTTTCTACACATTTAACACACCCTAACGTGGGCACACTTGATTATATATGTCCCTGTTGTGGTGATTATCATCTAAAAGGAATCAAAAAAGAAAAATAGTCACATCACAAAGCCTTAGGCAGCCCGGTGTTCATATTAGTAGGCTGGAAGTGTCTACAGGATTGTCAGATTATATTGAATTGGAGTATAGTTAGCTATTTAAAGCTAGGTAGTATTTTGTGATAATGTAAGCTGCCAATCAAACTCACAACGCATGACTCCAAATAGTTTTATTGCCATGCAAAACACGTGTAATTGATAACAATATTTTTCAACCCAACACATTTTTAAAGCTGTCAAAATAACACTGGCCATTAGCTACGCTCAAAATCGAGTGCGTATGAAGGAAACAAAGTATTCTACAATGAAACAAAAGAATACTATTATAAGTATATCTAACTGGTTAAATATGGCTGACACTTGCTTTAGGCAGCAGTCGGCTTGATCAAGTGTCAAAGCAGCCAGGCTTTGTGACAGTTCTTCCACTCATTACTCGATTAAGTTAGACAGTGTTGGTGTTGCAATGGCTTTAAATATGAGAAATTTTCTGATTATTCTAACGCTGTGTTCGCTGATCTCGGCTGTGAGTATTTTTACAAGGTTTTATTAAATTTGGAACGTTCGTATCGTATGTTCTGTATGTATCTGATTAAGGTGAAATTTTGCGTACTTTGCCATATTATCAGGATCGTTGCTGTAGGAAGAACTCTTCAACAGTTAATAGCAGCGATTTGAAAGTTTTATTTTACGTTAGTTTAATGCAAATATCTGAGCGACCGCGCTCCGCTCTGGCTATAACCCGGTAACAAGCGTTTTCCCAGAGAGTCCAAGAAGGCCCAGGAAGTCCAAGCTTTCATCCCCGAAATTGTCTACATACCCAATACATTTCATCGAAATCGTTTAGCCGTTTCCGAGATCTCCGAGAGATATATATACATACTGGGTGACCTTAGCCTCTGGACAAATACGAAAACTACTGGCTTAGCAAGATATTTAAAACCAAACTGCAAAGTATCATAACAATCAGTCCAATATTTACCGAAAAAGGTTTTCAATGTATCACTTTGGAGCAGCCTATTTGGATGATATGATTTCATAGATTTTTTTTCTAATTAAGCAAATAACTATTTTAAGATATTGCTAAGTATCACTCTTATCCGTGGTTTCATTATTTGTCCAGAGGTTAGGTCACCTTGTATACCTGTAAAAGAACTGCTCGTTTAACCTCCTAACGTCCTTTATAAAGGACTTATTGTAATTTTAAATCAAACTCTATCATAAATGACAAAGTTTGATATTCATAAATCGAAAATTTGACTTGGGCTTTAGAAGGTGGTATATAAATATATATAGATTAACCTCAATTGGTTTCACGAAACATTCGTATGATTTGTTAGCTTAGTTAGGTGAGTAATTCTACTTGATCATCATCATGTCAGCCGAAAGACGTCCACTGCTGGACATAGGTCTCCCCTCAAGGCTCTTCACTCAGACCGGTCTTGTGCTTATCGCATCCACCGCGATCCCGCGATCTTAACCAGGTCGTCGCTCCATCTTGTTGGAGGCCTACCGACAGCTCGTCTCCCGGTCCGCGGACGCCATTCGAGAACCTTCTGACCCCATCGGCCATCAGTCCTGCGAGCAATGTGCCCCGCCCACTGCCACTTCAGTTTCGCAATTCTTCGGGCCACGTCAGTAACCTTAGTTCTACTTGATACTCGTACTTAATTTACACTTAAAGAAAGAAAGAAAAAGAAAGAAAAACATTTATTCGTGACGTTTTACAAATTCAAACAAAAACAACAAACATCAACAAATTTTGTCACGAAATGGTCCCAACTCAGCATGATGTCAACGCACTTGTCAGTTGCGCTTTGTTTTTTGACGAAAATCTAAACCGACGGCATTAAATTATCTAAATATTATACAATCGCGCTAAAACGTAATTGGTACGCTGCTTTCGTAACTTTTAGTAAAAAGTTATTTAAATAAGAACCACCGCTAGAAAACCTACTTTCAATAAATAAAACGCATTCAAATTGGTTTAAGTTTAAGAGCTACGGTGCCACAGACAGACACACACTCGATTGTGCTCTTGATTCTGAGTAGGAAAAACCACATTTTTTTCAAAATTTCAAAAATAATGAAAGGGTACAAATAATTTACGTCATCGCTATCGAGTACGGTCACTGTAAACTCATACCACTACCATGAGTTTACAGGAACCGTACTCGATAACGACGGCGTAAATTATTTGTATGGAGAATTGTACAGCGCCTCTACAAATAATTTACGCCGTCGCTATCGAGTACGGTCACTGTAAACTCATGGTACCTAGTGGTAATGGTAGTACGAGTAGTACAGAAGGCATAGTGTAGGAACATCTGCTGTGCTGGTACTTAGTAGGCACTTGGAGTCTAAAAAAGTGTAGTTGCGTGGTTTGATTGGCACTTTGACTCGGGTTGATACGCACTGGGCGTGCGCAATAACATATATTATGTCAGTACAGCACGTGCAACTGTGTTTATGTTTACAACAAACGGTAGTTTTTTTTCATGTTCGGAAAAGTGTCTGTTTTTTTTGCTTATGTAGTACCTACTTACGTATAAATTGCATAGGAAATTGAATGATGGGTATTATTGGGTTCATAACGTTTTTAATATTCCCCCGGTTTTAGAATGGGACAGGAGATAGGACAGGCTCATCTCTTTCCGTGGGTGTCGTGAAAGGCGACTAAGGAACTAGTGCCCTTAGTGTTAGTTTTCGGTTGAAAAATACGTCCCGATCGAGTTCGCGTTAAAATCTCAATTTGTATGGAAACACGATCGCAAATGTTCCGCTAGAGGCGCTGTTCGTGTTTCCGTATAAATTGAGATTTTAACGCGAACGCGATCGAGACGTCTTTTGTAATTTAAAATTTACACTAAGGGCACTGCAGGGTTACTACGAAACCCGAAACTCAAAGTTCGTGTCGTGCGGTCCCTCTGACACTTATACTATTTAATGGGAGTGAGGGATGGTATGATACGAACTACGAGTTTCGAGTTTCGTAGTAGCCCTGCTGATGTGATGTGGGTTACAATTACCTAGGTATAGTTCTGTAGACTCGGTACACAAAGTCATTCTTAACTCACCAAATTACAATAGCTTACTTCAAAAAAGATTAATATTTAAAATTCCTATCACATCTGTCAAAACCAAATTTGCGAATCGCTTCTCGGTTTTTTTGCACCCCTTATCTACAACACATTCGACTAGTAAGGCGACTAGATATAGTAAGATATTATTATATCGCCCATTGTATGTTTGTCCACGTGTGTATGTTTGTCCGTCTTTCACGGCGAAACGGAGCGACGGATTGACGTGATTTTTGGCATAGAGATAGTTTATGGGCCAGAGAGTGACATAGGCTAATTTTTATCCCGGGAAAATGCAGTTCCCGAGGGAACAGCGCGCGATAACCGAATTCCACGCGGGCGAAGTCAAAAGATAGTAATTTAATATCTTACGCGACGTGCTTAAAACATTACACGTAATTATGTATCTACATATATTATGTTATGTTTATTACTTATGCTTGTTATGTTATGAACATATAATGTAGTTGGATAACCAGTTCACTTTAGATTGAAGTTTGTGCAAGCAGCGTGAATGTCATTATCTTCATAACATGTTTAATTATTGCGTGCAATTATTAACTAATTAAATTATTTTTTTGTTGCAGTGCGCAGCCGACGGTAAAGGTCAGTGAAATATTATTAATTACTAGCTTTTGCTGGCGGCGTCGCCCGAGTGGAATTCGGTTATCATATATACATATTTTGTATGTTTGTTTGTATGTCTGTCCGTCTTTTTTTGATATCCGTGATTTTTGGCACAGAGATAGTATACGGCCCAGAGAGACATAGGCTACTTTTATCCCGGAAAATGCAGTTCCCGGGGAAACAGCGCGCGATAACCGAATTCCACGCGGGCGAAGCCGCGGGAAAAAGCTAGTGTATCAAAATCACTCATCAAAAGTGCCTAAGTATTAAGGGAGAAGCCCCGCACACCCCATTCGAGGACTTTGACATTGAAAGAATTATGTAAACAATACGTTATATTTTGTTCCACACCGTAACTAATCAAGCATTATTACAACCAAACGTGTTTGCATCATGCGTGACAGTTCCATTGTCATATTTGTAAACTCGGCGAGACTTCGAGACACTTTTCCGTAGGCTCACTGCGACACAGGAGAAGCAAGGTCGCGCACGCCGTGGCCACAGTAAACTCCATTTCAGTAGAATCTGACAATCCAGTGCCCTTTGCCCTTAGTGTAAGTTTTCGGTTACAAAATACGTCTCGTTCGCGTTCACGTTAATATCTCAATTTGTATAGAACCACGAACATCGCAAACGTTCCGCTAGAGGCGCTGTTCGTGTTTACTTGCATACCTACAAATTGAGATTTTAACGCGAACGCGATCGAGACGTATTTTGTAACCAAAAACTTACACTAAGGGCACTGTACACACTTCCAGCCAATTAATATGAACACCGGGTTGCCTAGGTCTCGGTGATGTGACTATTCTTCTTTTTTGATTCCTTTTAGATTATAATCACATCAACAAGGACATACATAAGTAATTAAGTGTGCCCACGTTAGGGTGTCTTGAATGTCTAGGAAATTGTCAGATTCTATTGTTAAAGCAGTATGGAAGCTAGGCATACTTTTTGAAATAAATATCTACGCTCCAATGGAATGTTATGGTTGGCCACCTACTTTTTAGGAAAATTGAAAAAAAAATGTTTATTTCGCGCTATCTCAGTTTATTTGGCCTTTTATTACAAGTTTTTATTTAAACTCAAACTCACAACATTTATTGTCAACAAAAACACACTAAGTACATCACAACAAAAACAGTATAAACATAAAAATAGGAGAAGAGAGAACAATTGAAAACGTTGTGCTGTAGTGTGATGCCAAAAGGACTCACACTTAACTTTTAACTTGCAATTGTATATGTTTATTTGTATATCCAGTTCAAACCTTGCAAGTTAAATTTGACAATACTTTATTGATAAAAGAAACTAAATAATATAAATATTAAACATAACATTCTAACAATAACTTAAAATAAAATAAAAATTTAACCTAAAACTAAAACAAAGTGTCCAAAGAGTACCCCTTAGGCAAGGTCCCGAAGATGCTGGCAGCGTTTCCTCTGACATTTGAAATTTGACATACTTCCAAATGTATCAGTATAATTATGTATCGTCCTTACAAAACCAGAGATTCGTACTTTTACTTACTTTTACGTACTTTTACTTTTAATGGCTACTTGCTGGAAACACATAAATCTCGAGTTACCGTTAACCTCAGTTTAGTAGCGTCAAAATGTATGGAACTATCAAGTTTAAGCCAGGTTTAACTGCTAAATCTAGATTTATTTTTTCACGTTGTGTACTCATATAAGAAACGTTTTGATTTTGACGGTGGATCATTGGAATAAGAAAATAAAACTAGTTTTTTTCTGATTGTTCACAGGTTTAATAGGCAGGTTCCTGACGGAAGCCGGGAAAGTGGCGCAGGCGCAACTCGACGTCGACAAATTCGCGCTCAAGGACGCCGCAGCGCTGCTACAGCAAGCCGCTAATAGTAAGGACTCTGTACAGTCAACCAATTTGATTCCTAGGTCACCATTCACACCACAAGATACAAACTAGGGAGTCGTTATTGCTAGAATGTAATGCATACATGTATCAAAAAAATAATATTTGCATGACTTATACAGTCTAAATGTATGAAACAAAAAAACATATAACATCATAACTATAATGTACTACATTTACCGCAAATAAATTTAATTTAATTTCATCAGCGGCCGTTTCACTTTTGCGGGGACACACAAAATCGTGTATTTTTATTTTGATATTTCCTTTTTGTTTTGTTTGTTGTCTATTGTTTTTATTTATTTATTTGTGTGTCTTTGTGAATGTGAATAAATGTCTTACTTCTTCTTCTTCATTTCATTTCATTTCCATAGAACAGGACTTCCCAACCAGGGGGGCACGCCCCCCTAGGGAGGCGTAAAGAAAATGTTAGGGGGGGGGCGTCGTACGTAATATGTAAGATTACATTTCCAAAAAAAGATTAGGTAAATAAGGAATATGCATGTGATTCAAATATAAGTGAATTTACCTAAGGGGGCATGAAAATATTATTTTTTGCTCGGGGAGGCTCGGCGAAATAAAGGTTGGGAAAGCCTGCGATAGAAGGTATACGTATCTGAATATCGAATGTTAAAATACCGACGTATTAAAATATCGAATGGGTCAAAATATCGAAAAGGTATTTTTGTTAAGACTTTATTTTTTTAGAATCTAACCTAACCTTAATACTTATGGGTTCTATACGATAACGTACAATCTTGAAGGGCTACTCCGAAACACAAAATTCGAAGTTCGTATCGTACCATCCCTCTCACTCTCGTATTAAATAACATAAGCGTAGGCGGGACGGTACGACACGAACTTCGATTTTTGAATTTCGTGGTAGCCTTGCTAAAAAGTTTTCGGTTTCAGAAAATAAAACTTTCGATATTATGAAAAAAAGTGATGTGAAATTTTAACAAAATATTATTTTCCCCAGATTGCATCTGACACGAGCTCCGGCTGCCCCAGCACCTATCCTAGACAAACAAGAAATAAACTCACCTGAAATCCGTAGAGACCTGAATTCATGCAACACCAGACCATAGCGTAATAATTTTTAGTAGTGAGCGCACTCCTTAGTAACTCCCATGCCTCAGAGTACATTTCGTCACTACTTTGAAAAAATCTCGTATCTCAAATCAATACGTAAGCAAATTTCCCTAAAACTACCCTTAAAACAATGTTCGTAAAGTTCACTAGGAAAGATCTTCGATTTTTTATATTTCACACTAAAACACAAGCCGAAATATGGATGCACAGAAACACCGGAAAAATTGACCAGCGCTGGCACTGCTGTGCTGTGTGGCAGTGCTGGCGTATGTTTGGGCTTGTGTTTTCGTGTGAAATACTCGTATATAGACTTCTACGGGATGACCGTAAAAGAAACAAAAATTTGGAGTTGAAATAAAAAATACAAAAAAACTCCAAATAGTAATCTTGATACCAGCTTTTTTCAAAGTAGTGACGATTTGTTGATACTTGAACCTGGTCTGAATTGAAGGTCGGACTGACGGAGGCCTGAAAGTTGAGTGTCGATGGGACGGAGACACCGTGCTACTGTACCACATCATTGCTTGTCTAGAAGTCCAAGTCAACTCACTAGTTGGCATACGGCTTGAAGGATATAACAACATTGAATGTAATTGTAACATTTGGCATTTCTTCTAAGTCGCTACATTTTGACAGAGTGGTCGTGATCGTTGGTCGGCGATCAGTGCCCTTAGTGTAAGTTTTCGGTTACAAAATACGTCTCGATCGCGTTCGCGTTAAAATCTCAATTAGTATGGAAACACGAACATCGCAAACGTTCTGCTAGAGGCGCTATTCGTATTTCTATATAAATTGAGATTTTAACGCGAACGCCATCGAGACGTATTTTGTAACTGAAAACTTACACTAAGGGTACAGTACTACAGTAGTGAACCTACATGACGGCTTTCTTATTTATATGCGGGGATAGAGAGTGCGGAGCTACATCGAAATTCGAAATTCGAATTCCGTCCCTCTGATACTTATAGGTACTATTCAATACGAATGTAAGAGGGACGTTAGTTACATTATGAATTACGAACTTCGATTTTCGAATTTCGCTAGCAACGTTAGAGTAGGGCGCGGTGAGGCGACCGCCCAGGACCTTCTAGAAAATTCTAGAATCTCGCCGACGGCGCTGGAAATGCAATAATTTAAAATATTAGTAAAATGTACCTAGCATTATAACGAATGTTACAGTTATATCAAATGTTGATGTTATAATATAATTACACACCTGACCAGTTGTCATTATTACGCTATGATACCGGAGCTATTTTGAATTTCATCTTGAAAGAGATTGGAAAGATAAATCTCATGTATAGGTACTGCTTATTTCTTTGGACATAAATTACCAGAAATTAATCAAAATACAATTTTTAAATTTGCTCTTTTTCGCGTAATTACATTTAGTACCTCATTCATGTGATGTGATTATGTTGATTTTGTTATACGCGAGGCGATTGAAAAAACAACCAATGACATTGTTACAGAGAACCGTCTCTCGTAAAACCATGCGATCTCATTGGTCGTTTCTTTCATTTGTCTCTCAGATATTATGGAAATTCAGGCTATGAGAAGAAAATTTAGATCTACGTTGTATTTAAGTCAAAACATGTTATAAATTAATATTTAATGCATCAAGTGATCTTTTTTATTGCACCTATTGCGTTTCATGGCAGGTAAGTCTAACATAGTTTCATATTATTACATTATAAAGTTAACAAAATGGAAAAAATAAATTTAAATTACAAAAATTGGCATAGAACTAAGCGAAATATGTAAGAATTTATGCAAAAGGCTTTTAGGCCACAAACAGTCAATAAATAAGATTTAATTACCTCAATTTTTATGCAACTTTGCTCCAAAAACACCAAACAGGATTGCATTCGCGGATAACGAAAGTAAGTTACGAAACAAACAGTTAAATTTCACTTTCGAAATAATCTTAATTTAGAGTTACAAGGAGACCCTAGCATCATGTGTTAGCCCATATTTTATACCCGCGAGTCGCAAAAGCAGTCATGCGTAGTTCGTAATATGTCGGCATGCTAGAGATTCGTTAATGAGGTAGACAAAAAAACTATAAGTTCGGTCACGCGATGTACATCTTTGACACGACATGTGATGCGAGATGGTCGAAAATTATTAGAAAATACGTCATTAAAGCTCAAGAAGCTTTGTACGTGTAGTTATTGGGTTACTTAACTTACTTACCACGAAACATCCCTAGATGGCGTTAGTATCGAGAGGTTTATTTGACATAAAGTTTGGCTTGTGATTGGCTCATTTAGTTACGCATTCACTGCCACCGACGCACATATGCGTTTTCGGAACTTCGCCCAGCGCCGCTGTCATAATTACTTATTCATACATTTGAATGCACATGTGGGTCTTTGGTACCAGGGGAAGTCAGGTGGCAGTATGTATATATGTAAACTATTGTACAAAATAAGTAAACAAACAATGTATATAACTTAAACTTCATCAGTCGAGTCCTTAAGTACTAGGAAATTTTGAACTGGTCGCGATATTAATGCTGACTGATTAGTTTTAACAGAGTTCTAGACTCTAGGTGTTTTTTCCTTTATAGTTTTAATTTCGAGTTTTTTCAAGGCAGTCTAGTTTTGATTTATTAAATTATTAATGGGTTTTTCTGCAAATTATGAATGTAGCACAAAGCAGTGACACAGTTGTACAAAAGGTACGGGAGCATCGACCTGGAAATGTCGCTCGGGGCAAAATGGCAACGTCCCCATTGTACCTAGACCTACCTACCTAAATAGGCATAGGTAGTGATAAGCTCAGTATTGCGGACTACATTCCAACTGCAACTTTACTGCGACTGGATGTGATTTTTCATCACACTTGCTCGTAAACAGTGTCGTAACATGCAGGTTGTGATGCAGACTACCGTGGTTGCAACCCCCAATTAAAACTCTCGAACTTAATCTGCTTAATGAACTAAAAGAATTTCCTTGCTTACCCGCGACCTTACGATAGCTAAGCGTATGCAAAATATGCGTGTTCACGCAGTTCCTCCACCTCCACACTGTAAGAACACACACAAATTACCTACACAAACCCATCTATCACTACCACCACATCCAAGTCACTGTACCAGCAGTTGCCATCTTTCATAGACGACCGGATGGCCTAGTGGTTAGAGAACCTGACTATGAAGCTTGAGGTCCCGGGTTCGATTCCCGGCCAGGGCAGATATCTGTATGAATAATACGAATGTTTGTTCTCGGGTCTTGGGTGTTTAATATGTATTTAAGTATGTATTTATCTATTTAAGTATGTTTATCCGTTGCCTAGTGTCCATAGTAAGTACAAGCTTTGCTTAGTTTGGGACTAGGTCAATTAGTGTCAATTGTCCCATGATATTTATTTATTTACTAGCTTTTGCCCGCGGCTCCGCCCGCGTGGTATTCGGTTATCGCGCGCTGTTCTCTCGGGAACTGTGCATTTTTCCGGGATAAAAAGTAGCCTATGTCACTCTCGGGCCCATAAACTATCTCTATGCCAAAAATCACGTCGATCGTCGTGAAAGAGGGACAAACATACAAACACACTTTCGCATTTATAATATTAGTATGGATTTATTTATTTATATTTTGTCATTAGCAATAGATGTGACCAATAAGGTGTCGTATATTGGGTCAAAAATTGGGAAGCTTACGAAGCCTGCCAACGCTTCGTCTTCCGGTTCGTGTTCGTTTTCCTGCAAACCTACTATAAATTATCTTCTTCATATTGTGTGTAGGTAAGTTTCGTCAATTCTTAAATTTACAATCTAAAGATTTAAAACCCTGTTCCCACGTAAATCACATAAGATCATTGTATAACGCAACTGCCGAATTACGAAAAAATCTCGAAAGTAAACCTGTAAACTGCTTACTTATTGTTACCGTCATTATGTAATTTTAGTTTTAGTATGTTATTGTACATTGTGTTTTCTCGCGGCGACCTTTGACAGCAGTTTTACTAATGTGTTTGTTATTTCGGTTACGCTTGTAATCGACTTTCGCTGGGAAAACTGTTGCGTGCCATGCCTGAGCTTATGATCGCCTGCGGCGGATCGCCCCGAAAGACGTTATTTATTTAAAGCACACACGTAATTGAAATGAAAAGGAATCGAATTACGAATTTACGTCACTTAGGTTGTTCTTTAATAATTTTTACAAATATTTTTTTCATGTTTCTTAATAGTACTCGGTGTGAAAAGTAGTACGAGCCACTCGGGAGCAAAATTATTTTCATCTTGGGCGTTAACACTTGAATCCCTCATTACGCTCAGGATTCTAATGTAGACTCCTTCGCTACCTACATTTTGGATTCAATGTACGCCCTCGCCGTAAATACACCATTTTGCTCCCTTGTGACACAAATAACACTTGTTTTTTTTTATTCGACTGGTAGGCAAACGATCAAGTGGGTCTCCTGGTGGTAACCTGTTCCTACATTTGTTCGTAGACTGTCGTACATTGAGACTGATCTCAAAAGTCTGAACATTTCCCGATGGAAAACCATTGTGTGGGTAGTAGGTACCTATATACTACAGCTGTTATATATTTATTAGCTGCCAGCGGCACCCAACAATCAAGAGCACTTTCTGTTAAGGATTTCTGTGCCTAGAGCGCTTTCAATTTCGCCTGGACGTTGAAGTATGGTAATGCCAACCGGAATAGTTATGGCGGCTGTCTGTCGGCGACAAATGCGACTTACTTTGTTGCTCGCACGCGTCATTCTAGTTTTAGAGAGTTTTCGAAATGTTAAATCCCCCCGGACTTTCACAAAAATCGCTCATGATTTTGGACATGAAACTAACTTAACTAAGACTAACTCAGATGTTCAGCCACAGAATAAGTAATAGTACTACCGTTCAGCTATCTACATACCAAATTTTATCCAAATCCGACCAGCCGTTTCAGCGTGAAGGAGTAACAAACACACTGACATACTGACAAACTTTCGCATTTATAATATTAGTAGGAGTAGGATTTCTTCTAATAAAACTTGGTAACCCTAGTACCTAGGACGGCCCATACTACGAAGTAGGAACGTTACGATACGACGGAGCGACGGTACGACACGAGATTCGATTTTCGAATTTCGTAGTAGCCCCCACAGGCTGATCTTTTGGTTCTCCTATCAAAACAAAGTAAAGGTGTGTACACACGCGCCGCATTGTGATGCAAATCCGCGTCACAGCCGGCCGCTCTGTAGCGTGTTGGTGTTCCGTGAGCGGAACGCTTTACAATGGAAGGAGGCTTTGTAGTCTATAGTATTTCGAAAAAAAAATAACGTATACACATTTTTGGTTCTATGGAAGTTAGAAATAGACATACATTCGGCTGTTTTTTTTTAACTTTACGCAATACGTTTACATACTTACATGTACGGACGGAGGAAAGATAACAAAAAAAATTTTCTGCAAAAATTTAAACTATGGTTTAAACTGTTAGGTATTAGAGATACACTCAGTTACGAAAATATACTTAGAACTAATAGACAAAAACCCGTTACAGTATATAAAAAAAGAACTGAAAGAATTTTTTGCATGACAAATTTCAAGATATAGTTATTATAGTTTTCAATTTGTTATGCATTTCAATACAAATTTTATTATATTATGTAGGTATATCATTTTAACACTAGATATGTAAGGTAAAATTTAGTTTTAATCATTAATTGTTTTGTGTGCCCTTACCGGGGACTTTACAATAAAATGAATAAATAATTAATAATAAGCGACACTTACGTTCATAATGTCTCCACAAAATATAATAACATAGGTACTTACTTCAATGTTTTTTTTTACTTAATTATATTTTCCAGATGCAACGTTTTCGAAAGTTAGTTAGCTTTAAACCATAAAACTCTCATATCATTCTGAATGGCGTGAAAACGTTTTTTGTCACTGAGAATTGATGTTATCCCACTAAACATAGTAGTTGAACCTTCGCTGGCAACTTCGGGCCACAATTATACCGCGTGACTGGCAACTTAAAGCAACGAGAGTCAACCGGCAATTTAATTGAAAACGTCAACTGGAGATTAAATAAATATTTTAGTTTGCAGTTCGTGGAATTAAACATATTAACACTGCCTTACAATACGAGTACAATGACTCTTTATTGAATACGAAATAGTATATTTTTTATCGAGGGACTAAAATAAGCCAGTATATACCCGAGGTGACTTTTAGTCTTGTAGTGAAAACTCAAATCAAATTAAATGTTTTTTTCCACTTTCATGACGAAAAAGAACGTAACTTTTTCGTCATGAGAATGGTCCACACACAATCTTATTTTTTGTACACAAAAATTCAGGCCAGCCCCCCCCTCCCCCCCTCCTGTAAAATAAGCCCCCAGATACACCAATGCTTATATATCGACGGGGAAGAAGTAAATTCTCCTATCTCGCACAAGCCTAACTTTACAGGAGAAGGAAAAAACTGAATATGACTGTTTGTTTCTCAATAAATAAATTTAAAAAAAAATGCTGGTAACAGCTGACCAATTGATCATATAAGACGCGGATGTATTCAAACTTTCAAATTAACCACCAAAGTTCCATTAATTAGGCACAAGAGATGTCCAAAATAATTGTTTTGCTCGTTATCAATCAATTAATCAAGTTCTTTTTTCTCTTTCTATGGCCGCAATTCTAAGCGCAAGTTTAATAATGACAACGGGGGGTTCTACGCACTGCGCATGTTCGAACTAAATTTTATTTACAACTAAGCATTGTTTTTCACCTCGCACTTACCAAAAACAGTTCAAAAATTCAAATTCAGCAAATAAAAATAAAAAGCCTTTATTATTCCCTGTCTCTTCTGCACATTCTATAGAGTAGTGTTAGTGTTGTTAGTGAATAGTTCTTAATACCTAGTGTTAGTATGATTAGTTTCATTTCATCCCAGCCCAGCCTATATACGTCCCACTGCTGGGCACAGGCCTCCTCTCAGAATGAGAGGGCTTGGGCCGTAGTTCCCACGCGGGCCCAGTGCGGAGTGGGAACTTCACACGCACCATTGAATTGCTTCTCAGGTTTGTGCAGGTTTCCTCACGATGTTTTCCTTCACCGCAAAGCTCGTGGTAAATTTCAAATGTAGTTTCATTTATTTTATTTATTTCTAGATTCCAGCGATTTTTGCAATGTCATCAGTCCATCGCATCACTGGTCTTCCAACCTTCCTTTTGCCTGCTGGTCCTGGCCATCTTGTTGTTTGTTTAATTCAACAAATAGGAGACGAGAATTTTTGCATTGGCAGCTTCAATTCTTTAATTGTCGCTGATACACGTCTCTTGTTTGTAGCATTTTAATAGTAGATTGTTTAACAAGCGACTAAAACAAGCCATAATGACACAAGATTTTTAGCCACCCGAGCAGAGCGAGGCTGGATATAGTTCGAGTGGCATTAGGGCTGTTTAGATACTCTACTTTTCACTCTGAGTGCGAGGAACAAAAACAATGTTTTGTTCAAAATTACAATATTCCTGTTTTAAAAACGCACGCTCGACTAACGAACAGGCCATCTGTTCAAAATTCAAATAGCAAAAAAAAATTGTTTTGCGATTTTTCTTTTATTTATTGTTTATGAAGTCACGATTTTTTTTTTTCGTTTTATTTTTTTTACATAAGTACCTAGTTATTTTTGATACACACCGTTTAATAAACACCGTTTCTGATACAGATTGCAACAAAGGAAGGACATAGGTAGCTAACGATTTTTCTACTGTCCTTCAGTCAGAAAATGTAAGTAAGTAAGTTAACGCAAGTAAGCTTAGTGGGTCACAGGGGCCCGCGTGCCCTGATTCGGTGACCCACCGCGGCCTTGCGGGAAATGGGGGACGATTAGTTGACATGTCCTACCATTAGGTCACCTTGGGCTAGGGGGGTATTAAGGAGTGTTATCACACTAATATTATAAATGCGAAAGTTTGTACTTAAGTCTGTTTGTTACTTCTTCACGTCTAAACCAATAAACCGATTTAGATGAAATTTTGAAATTCGGGAATACCTAAGACAGCCGGTGAAGTTAATGACATTTGTGGTGTCCCATCTTAGGCCTCTAGGTTGGCAAAACGGAAAATTTGCTCTTTAACGTTAAATATTTTGCAAAAAAAATCACTAAATCGAAAAATGTTTTAGCAACCCCCTAATGGTTTCAAAAGACCTATCCAATGATACCCCACACTACAAGGTTGGATGAGAAAAAAAATCACCACCACTTTACGTCTATGGGAGGTACAGTCAGCTGGCAAGTGGTTGACACCATAGTGGCGGAGGCCAGCGCCCGGCGCATCATATTGATGGATCGGGAGTCGGCTGAAGTCATTAAGGACGCCGGCTACTCTCTACACTCTGGCATCGACGTCAGCTCCTTCAAGCTTCTTGAGGACGCGGAGAAGACGCTTGAAGGGGGTGGCGACGATCAGGGTCCTGCTCGCGGCAACGCCAAAGCTAACCCTGGTATAGCTCGGGCTGCTGCCGGTGGTGTTGAGGTGAAACCTGTGCACGCCAAGGAAGCTCCCGGTGATGCCAAAGTGGCTCCCGGTGACACCGAGGCTAGTTCGGGTGTAGCCGAAAACCATGCGGGTGGCGCCCAGGCGGTGCCGGGCGAAGCTGAGGCGGGGACGGCGGTGGTGATGGAGGTAGAGGATGTGGGGTCGGACAGTGGGGCTGATGGGGTGCGTGGGGTCGGGGGGTCTTCTGAGATTTCCCTGGCTGACTTGCGCGCCCTATCGGAGCTATATCTGGACGGCCCCACATCCCCTGCATCCCAGGAGGAGCCGCAGGAAGGGGCTGCTGACCTCAGCATGCCCAAAAACTAAGAGCCCAAAATGGACGGTCTAAGGTGCGTACAAATTAATTTACAACACAATAAAGCTGCTACTGCAATTTTAGCAAAACAGTTAAAAAGCGAGAAATTCGATATCGCCTTGATACAAGAACCTTATGTTTATAAAGGAGAAGTTAGAGGCTTAGGCGGAACGGGAGGCATATTATTTCACTCCTGTTCCGAAAATAACGAAATGAGGACGTGCATATTTGTCAGAAATGGCATCAATGCCATGCCCTTGAATGCTTTCTGTTCCAGGGATCTTACGACCATCAAGATCCTGGGGAGGGGGGAGGGTAAGGCCCTTATATTCTCATCTGCCTACCTTCCCTATGAAGCGACGGACCCGATCACACCACTACTCCGGAGTCTCGTCGAGAACAACAGCAAGGCGAACACCGGCCTAATCATTGGCTGTGACGCCAATGCTCACCATGTCATCTGGGGGAGCTCGGACGTCAACAAAAGGGGAGAGAAGTTACTGGATTTTCTGGTGAGCTCTTCTTTACAAATTATGAATAAAGGCAATGACCCAACATTTGTTAACGCAAAAAGAGGTGAGGTTATTGATGTGACGTTAGCTACTAACAATATATGTAGGAATATCACGAAATGGCATGTATCCAATGAAACAATGTCAATAATACCAAAAATATGAAGGGGCAAGAAGGGAAAGTGGAAAACGCGTACCTGGTTCAAACGTACGGTGGCTGCAAGGTGTTATGGCTGCCGGTCTTACGCACTCCTCTTCTGCTCTTCAGCGTTGAACGCGCTAACAAACGCGTACCGTATGATGATTAATTAAAGGTTAGCTCGAAACCGTGGGCGAATGTCAATGTCAATGTCAATGGGTAAAGGAGACTGGCCTGTGCCCATGTCTTCTTTTAGTAGGTAGAATTATTTTTAGTTTTATTTTTTAACTGGAATTTTATATATGTATTTTTTTTTTGTCGGTTTCATTGTATTTTTGTGTAATTTTTTTTAATGTATGATGACCAGATGGTCCCAAAGGAAGAACAGCGCCGTTCGCGAGAACGGCAGTTTGCTGATTTGGGACCATTTCGTGACATGCATATCTATATTTTGTTTTTGTTTTTATTTTTTTGATATTTTTTTGTCACGAATAAATGTTTTCTTTCTTTCTTTCTTTCTTTCAAACAACTTTATCAGACCACAGGTATATATGCTTTAGGTACAGAACTAACGAACCAGTAAAAACTGTGCTTAAAAGGAATCCTAGGAACACGGACTGGTTGTCTTTTAAGACAGATCTAAAAGTGGAACTAGGCGACCCTAAAGGTAAGCTCAATTCTATAATAGATATCGAGTTTGAAGCGGACAACATAGTCCGAGCCATCAATAACGCTTGGACCAAAAACTGCCCGGAGAAAAAGACTGGACCAAAGAAAGTCCCATGGTGGAACCCTGATATTGCGAGACTCAGGAAAGAAACCAGGGCGACCTTCAATGATGCAAAGGCTTCAAAAAACTTTGAGACCTACGCAAAGAAGCTCACAGAATACAATAAAGCTGTGAGAAAAGCAAAAAGGAAAGCATGGAAAGACCACTGCGACCAAATAGGTTCAATACCAGAAGGTATGAGACTCACGAAGGCTCTAGCCACAACCAGATCAGTCCCATTAACTACCATAAAGGGTAAAGACGGGAACATGACTGAGACAGGCATAGAGACACTAAAGATAATGTATGAGACGCATTTCCCAGGCTCTATTATACATCAGAGCACAACAGAAAGTAACTCAATCAGTATTGCCGAACAAGTGGGTACTACCACAAGGCACAATTGGGATACTGCCAAAAAGGTAGTAGATCACGATAAGATAAAGTGGGCTTTATCCACCTTTCGCCCTTATAAAACACCAGGGCCAGACGGCGTTTATCCAGTTCTACTACAAGAAGGCGCTAATGTACTCATACCACACCTTAGTAGATTGTACAGAGCATGCCTAGCCTTCGGACACATACCGCGTGTGTGGAGACAAGTTAAGGTAATCTACCTTCCAAAACCTGGTAAGGCAGATTATAACGATGCCAAATCATATAGGCCAATAAGCCTGTCATCATTCTTCCTGAAAACATTGGAAAAATTGGTTGACAGATACATAAGGGATGGACCACTTAAACGGCACCCACTGCATAAAATGCAATGCGCCTACCAACCGGGTAAGTCGACAGAATCAGCGATACACCTGGTAGTGAACAGAGCGGAACAGGCATTAGAGAGTAAAGAACTCTGCCTGGCTGCGTTTCTGGACGTGGAAGGTGCATTTGATCGTACAACGTATCATGCCATCAAAACTGCTGCGGACAGACATGGAATCGAACCCACTATCTGCAGATGGATGGATAAAATGCTCAACAGCAGACTGATAACTTCAACCTTATTAGGAGAAGAATTATCAGCCACAGCCACAAAAGGATGCCCTCAAGGAGGAGTTCTGTCGCCTACGCTATGGAGCTTGGTGATAAACTCGCTACTAGAGGATCTCAACACAGGCCCAGTACAAACAGTGGGTTATGCAGATGACCTGGTAATACTTGTCAATGGGAAATTCCCAAACACAGTATCCGGAATCATGAATGCAGCTCTCAAAAAAGTGGAGAAATGGTGTAATGAATATCACCTCTCCATTAATCCGAGCAAAACGGTGGTAATACCATTTACCAGAAAAAGGGACCTAAAAGACATACAGACTTTAAAAATGTATGACAGGGAACTAAGACTTTCCAATGAGGTGAAATATCTTGGAATAATCCTTGATAAAGGACTTAACTGGAAAAAACAGGTGGAATACATTATGACCAAAGCAACGAGAGTATTTGGCATGTGTAGATCCGCATATGGAAAAACATGGGGACTCAACCCGAAAGTACTGAAATGGATCTACACCATAATGGTGAGACCTATCATACTGTATGGGTGCCTCGCCTGGTGGCCTAGGACACAACTAAGCACATGTAGGAATCTACTGGCCAAGATCCAGAGAACGGCCTGCATGGCTATCACAGGGGCGTTCAAAACAACGCCGACAGCAGCAATGGAAGTCCTACTGGACCTACCACCACTGCATATTGCTATAGAATCTGAAGCGCGTAAGTCGTTGCACAGAATGAAAATATACGGCCTGTGGAACGATTCCGCTCCGAGGACAAAGCACACCAAAATGGAACAGAACAAATACCTTGATAGTATAACGGCGATGGGTTGCGACAAAATGCAACCAAAGTACATATTCCGAAGGAACTTCAAGGTACATGTTCGTACAAGGGCAGAATGGACGGAAGGATTGACACTGCCCGAAGGCAGTGAAAATTCATGGTACACGGATGGATCTAAAATGAAATCCGGTACAGGAGCCGGCATTCACGCCAAGGACTTCAATAGTAGTGTAAGCATGGGAAATTATGCAACCGTCTTTCAAGCAGAGACGTATGCAATTATCTCCTGTGCACAGGAGAATATAGATAGGAAGGTAAAAGAACAAACCATCTATATACTCAGTGACAGTCAAGCAGCTCTAAAGGCACTCACATCGCCAAAGGTTGACTCAAGACTGATCTATAATGGAGTACAAGCATTAAACAAGCTTGGCAGACGCAACAAAGTGAGACTGGTTTGGATCCCAGGACACAGAGGCTTCATCGGCAATGAAAAAGCAGATGAGCTAGCAAGGGAAGGGTCAATGAACAAAAACATAGGGCCCGAACCGTATGTGGGACTCTCACAGGGTACCATAAAGAATGCTATAAACGACCACACCAGATTTAAACACCAACAAGAGTGGAAAACACTGGAAGGTCTAAAGCACTCAAAACGATTTATCGAAAACGTCAGCACTAGCTGGACTAAAAAACTCTGGACACTCAGTAGGAAACAGCTCCGACAAATCGTCGGGGCATTCACAGGTCACTTCGATACTAAACACATACTAGTAAAGATGGGACTACAGGATAATGAAGATTGTAGAATATGTGGTGAGGAAGACGAAACAATGGAACACATTATGTGTGAATGTGACGCTCTCGCCAGATTAAGAATGAGACTCTTTGGCGTCGGATACCCCGCGCCAGGAGACTTTAAGGCACTACCGCTACGTCAAATCATCCAATTCATGGATGAGGTGATAAAAGCAATGGAGTAAGTGCGAAGGAGGGGTAATTACACAAAAGATCCCTACGGGTCGAAGTGTATCCGCAAGGACCCCTAAAACTAAGATAAGATAAGATACAGTCAGCTGCAGAGAAAAGGTACCCCCCTGTTACGGGGGTATCCATACTTACTGCCATATAGGAGGTTACCCTTTCTCTGCAGCTGACTGTACCATAAAATTTAATTTTAATTTTTTATTGTACCATTTTGTCGGCATAATTTACATATATTCGTGCAAAATTACAGCTTTCTAGTATTGATGGACAGACAGCCAGACATGGCGAAACTACGAGTATAAGGGTTCCGTTTTTGCCATAAGGCTACGGAACCCTAAAAACAGACACTGGACATTCTTACAGCTTTAGCACCAGTATCCCACGGATCCAACGACCTAGGTCTTATCCAGTTTAAACTAATTTACGCAATTAGAAAACCGAATTAGTTATAATTAGGCGTCGGTGAGACATTATTCGCGCCGTTGCACAATAGCTCTTCTTACAACGCTTTAAGGTGCTCTTTTGTAGCCGAGTCTGTGTCGAATTTGTGACGAAACGATTCGTTGTGCGACCGACTCGCTCAAGAGTGACTGCGCCATCTTAGAAACTCTAAAAAAATTATTCTGATTAGGTACAGCATGCATCGAACCCAAGTGTGATGAATGACCTAAATACATAATAGTAGATTAGACAATAAGAGCATAAAACGAGCCATTTTACCCAAGACGTTCATATACCCGAGCCAGTATGGCGAGGGTGGATAGACACGTCGAAGGGGAAATGGGTTTAATGTGGGTTTAATGCTCCAGTGTTACACTCTGCTTTTCACTTCGATGGCGAGGAAACGAAATAGCAACAGTGGAAACAATAGTAAGTGTACCTACTATGTACATTTTATTTTTCATGTATTACTATTTATATTTTTGTAGTTTTATTGATTTATTTTGATTGATTTTTAATCCTTACTAATATTATAAATGCGAAAGTAACTCTGTCTGTCTGTCTGTCTGTTACGCTTTCATGTGAAATGAAACCACTGAACCGATTTTGATGAAATTTGGTATATAGGTAGTTTGAAGACCAAGGATCAACATAAGATACCTTTTATTCCGATAGAGGGCGCTACCGCGCGATAACCGCGCAGACGAAGTCGCGGGCATAAGCTAGTTCACAATAAATATTAACTCATTCTTAAAATGATGAAACCCCGGTGAATTGATACAATTGACTAACTAACCAACTAATAAACTATCCAACAAAAAGTTCACACTTCAAATATCTCAAAAACGGCTAAACCGATTGTAGCAAACTCCTTGGAGTTTTTGGTACTTTTTTAATGTATTTTTGTAATGTTCTATTTTTGTATATTTTTCTTTACTTGTCATTATTGCTTATAATTTTCAATTTTCAATTTATATTGTGCGCTGATACGGTTATGTTTTCAAATCAGATTATATTTCTATTTCATCAATTATTCTCATTATTTTAATACAGTCCATTTCCCACGCTTCACCGATTTTGATGAAACATATCTAAAACCATTGCTAGAAAACCTGATTTCAAATAAAAAAAACCGCATTATTAATCGGTCTACCCGTTTAAGAGCTACGGTGCCGCAGACAGACATACTGACACACAGCGGTCAAACATGTAAACCCCTCTTTTTGCCTCGGGGGTTAAAAACAGACAAGTTAGTTGTCCAGAAGGTATAATTGTGGTTATTGGCGACGGTAATTCCACAATCATTACGCTTATCAGAGATAGCGCCTCGTCCGATAACACGCACTTGCGATACATTGTGCCTGTCTTCGGACAGCTAATACATTTAGATAAAATTAAATAATATTGCTTGTGATTGTATTGTTTTCTTATTTACCCGACAACAGCAAAGAAAATAACTGAAAAGGTAAAAAGTGTTTTGTATGATAGGAAATACTTACACGTAGCGGGGGCGATTTTTGTTCTCGTCTACTTCTAGTCGATGAGTGAGCGAAATGGGGTGCCCTCTATTTCGCATACTTTTTAATGTCCGAAACTGATTACGCATAACAGGTTTCGCATAATTTATTTACGCCGAATCTTAAACTTGCCGAAACTTAGTTCGGCATAATTCTGTATAAGCCGAATAATGGTTTAGCCGAATTTATTTAAGCATATGATTAACATGGCCGAATTTTATTATGCATAATCTTGTTTAGCATATATGTAATTTAGCCGAATTTTGATAGGCCGAAATCCTGTCCAAATCTATGTTCGAAAATAAGTTACCTAATTACTATTTATGACTAGAAAAATGCTATTAGGTTAGGTTAGAATTGTATTTGTAACGGAACGAACAACCACCAGTACCTAAAAGAGGCATGGGAATAAAGCGGGGGGACGGGGGGGGGGGGCGAGCCCCCGCAGTAAAGAAAACCCAGGTAACATGATTGCTCACCTATAGGTTAGGTTAGGTTAGTATTTTGTCAAGGCGCGAAGCGCCTTAATAGGCGGAATAGGAGCTCCGCGAAGCGGAGCTCCGTTGACTTCGTCTCAGAATCGTTAAATTCATATGAATATTTGCTTTCCCGACATAAAATTGTTGTTACATTAAGTATGCGAAAGTAGCTTTCTGCGTAACTAATTTATGCGTAAGTAATTTTCTGTCTAAACAATATTCGGAATTCACAAATTATGCGTAAAGCCCATTCGGCTTACATTGGTTATGCATAAAAGAATTCGGCGTAAACTGTTATGCGAAAACAGTTTCGGCATAAGTACTATTATGCGTAAACAGATTATGCGAAATAAAGTTATGACATAAAAAATTATGCGTAAGCAGGGGGAACCGCGAAATGCATAGCATACCTACTTGATGCATTTAACAGATTTGCGTAAGGAAAATGAGCAAGCACCCATGAGGCTGACATGATCACCTGGAGTGTTCAAAGCCTCTACAAAAAGAAGAAAAAATTTTTTTTAGAGACAATGAAATAGAATGGAATATGCTTTGCGCAAAATAGATGGGTACTTTTTAAAATTACGCGTGATAGCGGTCCACTGTGGATTTTGAAAAATATATAGTAGATTGTACAACAAGTGCATAAAACCCTTAAAAGGCTGCGCATTTTTTTTTTATTCAACAGGAAGGCAAACGAGCAAGTGGGTCTCCTGGTGGTAAGAAATCACCACCGCCCATAAACATCTGCAACACCAGGGGTATTGCAGATGCGTTGCCAACCTTAGAGGCCTAAGATTTATTTAGATTTTGAGGCATTTTTATGTAGTCCCGCTGCTGACCAAAGGCCTCCTTTCCCCCCGCCTCTCGTCGCTATCCTGGAATCATCGCACACCTAGATCAAAAGCGTATTAACTCCTTCCTGCCACTTTGGTAAAAGAGGCCTTCTTTTTTCTCAGTACGTTGTTGTCAAGTGTCAAGCGTTGTGGAGTTTTGCCGCTGGCGAAATTCGCCCGTAATAGAGTAAAGACTAGGTTCAAATTTCGTCTCGTATTATTTTAATTATTTTGTGTGAGATGATTTTATTTGTCACGCAAACAAATCTATAGTTCTGACATTCTTTGAAGGGGATTTTGCTCGGCAATGTGCGTCCTGGTTTAAATGTCATTGATTAACTCAAAATAATAAACTATTTTAAATTAAATCTTTCAGAATGTTAATAAAGCCTAAATTAAAATGGTGTATTATTTTGAGTTGATACGCTTTTGATCTAGGTGTGCAAATAACGTTTCCTTCGTTTCCACAATAAATAAACCGTCAAACAGAATGTTTTTGACCTCGGGCCGTCCAATAGAGCGATCAGCTGGTCGATACCGCGATAACACGCGCTGATAACATCGGCCGTGACTCAGCCAACATCTATGTTAGTCACAGCCATGCCGTTGATTATTTATTTAATATGTGCAGATAATGGTTAATATGCTGACTGAATCACTGCTTCCTGGGAGCCTGATTTTTTAACCCCCGACGCAAAAAAGGGGTGTTATAAGTTTGACCGCTATGTGTGTCTGTCTGTGTGTCTGTCTGTCTGTGTGTCTGTCTGTGGCACCGTAACTCTTAAACGGGTGGACCGATTTGAATGGGATTTTTTTTATTTGAAAGCTGGTTTTCTAGCGATGGTTCTTAGGCATGGTTTATCACAATCGGTTCAGCCATTTTTGAGATATTGAACTTTAAAGTGACAAAGTCGGGGGTTTTCCAACTTTTTGTTGGTTAGGTTATAACCCCCGACGCAAAAAGTGTTTGTGTGTCTGTCTGTGGCACCGTAGCTCTTAAACGGGTAGAACGATTTGAGTGAGGTTTTTTTCAGTTGAAAGCAGGTTTTCTAGCGATGGTTCTTAGGTATGTTTTATCAAAATCTGCTTAGCCGTTTTTGAGATATTGAGCTTTGAAGTGACAAAGTCGGGGGTTTTCAAACTTTCTGTTGGTTGGGTTATTGGAATTATGTGATCGATTTATTATTCATTAACTTTATTTACTTATTTACTTTATGGACCACGTTAAATGGCGTTAACCATACAAAACGGCAGACTAACTGAAAAAAAAATGCAACTGAATAAAAAGATTAAGAATAAATAATAAATAAATAAATAAATAAAGCTTGTATTATGGACACTAGGCAACGGATAAACATACTTATATATAGATAAATACATACGTAAATACATATTAAACATCCAAGACCCGAGAACAAACATTCGTTTTGTTTGTTTGTTTGTTTAAACTCTTTATTGTACAAAAAGGAAATAGGTACAAAAAATAACACACAAAAGAAAGTGCTAAGTACAAAGGCGGACTTATCCCTGAAGGGATCTCTGCCAGTCAACCTTTGAGTGGTAGAGAAAAGCAATTGAAAAAATCATTTTATTCAATTGCTTTCATACAAATAAGAAATCATTTATTGCCATAAAAAACAACCTCTCACCCTAAACGCATATACCTATTGACACTTTAATTGACACGAAAATTATTTATGAAGAGAAATTCATTTATTTATTTACTAATTCTAACTTCTCTTCTTCTTCAGCGCGTTTTCGCCCACCGTTGGGCATACGCCTCTCCAAACTTTCTCCATCCAGATCGACTGTCTCTTCCAGACGGGTCCCGCTGTCTCTACAATGTCATCAGAAAAACTATTACACCCAAATACCTCCCATTTAAAAGTGATGAAAATTGTTTTAAAAAAGGTTTGCAATTCAAAGATCGAAATATTGTAGGAGACTGGTGAAAATTTGCTTTGTCGCTCTCCCAATATAGCAATTAGCCAGGCACGAATAGTGAGACACCCGGTGCCATTGTCAGCACTAGTCATCTTAGCCTCCTAGCCGGCAACGCATCTGCATTCCTCTGGTGATGCGGATGTTCATTAGTTTAGGTACCTATTTGCTCACTGCACAATAAAGTAACATAACTACTATTGCAGACATACTTATGCTTAAGAAACTACTAGAAAATACGAAGTTTCATTGTAAAACTCAGATTAAAGTCATAATTATAAAACAAGTGGTCTGTTGAGTTGGCTTTGTTATCTATTGTATCAAATATATTGCTTTGATATCACTTAGTCACAGGTTGGTACATAACATAATTATTATATTTCCTTATTTAATAACTGGTTTCGTTTTCTTTTTTTTAGATTCTGGAAATTTGCCTGTTCGAGACTTGACGATGCACAAGGAAAAAGAAAATTAAGGAATAATCAAAAAAACTTTTTCACTTCTCATCCTCGTGAAGTTCGTATTTATGATGGATCTAGATGATAAAAAAAGACAAAAAAATATATATTTTATTTGCTAAAAAATAATAATAGGTAACATGAATTTTTTTTTGCTCTAGTCTAGAGTATTTTTCTTTTTTTTTTATTCGTTTGGAAGGCAAACGAGCAAGTGGGTCTCCTCTTGGTAAGAGATCACCACCGCCCATAAACATCTGCAACACCAAATACATAGTATGTATAGTGCATAAAGTAAAATATTCGTCTAAGACCAAAGGCAATCAGGTGTCAACCAACAGCCAAAAAAAAATCTATATAAATATCAATCAAAATAAATTAATGAATTTGTAGGGAGTCCAACTCGTACTTGTCTCCACTGGATTCAATGAATGAATGGAAAGTGGTGAAGTGGCTTTTGTGGGAATCCCGCCCGAAAGCGGTCGGTTTCGGCGAGCGTTGCCGCTTAAGGAGGTGCCTTGCCTTTTTCGTATTTATGGCATTATGTGGCACGCGTGCCAGGCGGCATTTTTGTAAAGGTTTCTTAAAGCCAAAGCAGACTTGAGATTATGTATTAAAACGTAGACGTTGGTAGGGGTCAATGCACTAAAAAAAAAGATTTGCTAACAGTAACAAAAAAAATATCATGGGACACTTTGCATGGGACAATAAACCGTTTATAAACATTAATTCATTTTTGAAGAATATAAAAGTCTATCACAAATACTCGTAATTATTGGTGTAGACACATTAACTTATACATTAAGAAGTGTTCTATCAGACAACATTTTTAATTTTCATTCAATTTTTATGGAATAATCGAGAAAAACTAACAAAAATGCAACGTTGCTAGCACAGCAGGTATAAACTACAGTATATATATAAGTATAAACGCTCTTAAGAAACGCATCTGTGCTTCGTAGGCGTTTTAAAAAACTCCGCGTGCATTTTAGGTTAATCAGACTGATCTTTAGTAAGGATGGAGGTACCCGTCATTTGTTTACAAAAGAAAGATAAAAAAACACATTAGTATTAGATCTACACGGTGGCACAAGATAAGTCAGAGATCAGGTTGCGACACTGTTTTGTTTCGAGTGTGCAGAAAGCTGCGTCTGCGCAAAGGAATGACCTCGCGCTAGGGTTGCCACAATATGGTTGCTAGTAATTTAATTTTTTTAACCGAGTAAACCGAGAAGCCGTGATAGGAAGTGTCAAAAAATTAGCGACTTGTCAAGTCAAATCAACCCGGGAAATAGAACTTCAAAAATATCTACGTCAATTTAGACTTTAACAAGGTCTTATTAATATCAAAAAAAATATTAAAACCCTTGTTGAGAAGAACTTCGACAAGGTAAAACCATCGACATCTATCTAAGGTATAGATTTCAATGGGTAAAACCAAGAACAATGGGTAAAACAGTGTAATTAAAGACTTAGGTACCTACATCACAACTACCTACTATTTAACACAACCACACTTACAGTAAGTTTGTACTTTAATTATTAATAGTAATTTAAACTGTTTTACTTTTTTTACATTTGTAATATTAGTAATTTATTTTAAAAAATTATAGCAAAGATCAATAATACACAATACATTGAATATTTAATGTATTGTGTATTTTTGTACTTTTTTGCCTGTAACATATATATCTATTTAATTCCTTTTTATACAATAAACTTTACTTTAAATTACTACTAAGTAGTAATACTTAGGTTACTACATTTTTGACAACGTCTGCCTTAGATATTAATGGTTTCTTGGCAAAATTTGAATTTTGTATCTGTTTGAAGGTGATATTTTTTGAAATAACTAAATTAGCGCTTTGTACCTATATTTTCTATTCCACTCCCATTTCGAATTCAACTCAAATTTTCACCACTCTCAAATTATATTTATACGCGTGTAAATCATTAAAGAATAACCGTCGAGCAAGAAATGATCTAAGTATGACCATGTGACAGCCCTAGAGCATATAACAGAAACAATAGGCAATTACGATGCACCGCATAAGAGGCCTTGGGCTTGGCATTGCACCAGATCAAGCCTTCCGGAGTTACACCATGCACCAATGATTGCACCCTAGGTTCGTGAAGGTTCTTCTTTAGCTTTAAAATATCTAGCGTTTTTTTTTTTCATTGACACCAATGACAAAAAAAAACGCTGCAAAAACGCTGAATATTCGCCCACCCACAGGGAGAGAAGGGAGGGGATATACAGGCATGGAATTTACAACCAAGTGTGATAAAAAGATTACAATCGTATGCCATCATCATCATATCAGCCGAAACACGTCACTCGGACCGGTCTCGTGCTTTCCACATCTACCGCGCTCCCGCGATCTTAACCAGGTCGTCGCTCCATCTTGTTGGAGGCCTACCGACAGCTCGTCTCCCGGTCCGCGGACGCCATTCGAGAACCTTCTGACCCCATCTGCCATTGTCCTGCGAGCAATGTGCCCCGCCCACTGCCACTTCAGTTTCGCAAAACCACACACTACGTACATTTTACTTATGGCTCTCCTAACACGGGATATTGATAGATATAATACTTTGTTTTCACAAGTTTGCGACATTAAAGTAACCCTAATATGTTATGATGTCAATGTACTTTATAGACTATCTTTGTCTGAAAACTTTATCTCCCCAAAGAGATTGAGGCTGAGAAAAATAAGGTAATCTTATTGACAAAAGTACCAAAACAGTTTTCTGTATACAAAAACAATGTCAACTAAAATTAAAATACACAAAATAATATCAACTTAACCCTATAATACAACCTACAACCTAAGACCTAAACCTATATATTTAAATTACTTTTGGCCGGTTTTTTAAGTAAATATACCTATCTAGCCACTAGGAATGGAAGAGCTTAATGCAAATAAATTCAATTTCATTTCATTTCAACATGGTAGTAGACGCGACTAAGGAATGTTGTGAGTCTTTTATGTAAATACGATCTAATGGCACAGTTGTTTAAACAATACAATTAGAAACGGACTTATTCTGATCCTTCTACTACAGTCGGTATGTATCATGATTTTTAATCGGTGAGGGATGAAAAATATTGATAACCGGCCAAAATGAAGTTTATGTAGTAAGTGAGATACTTACGCAATTAGCTCGCATAGCTCACAGAAATTTTTTAAGTCTGTTTGTTTACCTTATGACTAGTTATGACGCCTAAACTGCAGAACCGATTTAGATGAAATTCGTTGTATATAGTTTGAATCCTGGGGAAGTACATAGAATATTTTTTATTCCGGAAAATTGCATAGTTTCCGCGGGAAAGTGATAAACGAATACTACGCGGACGGAGTCGCGGGCAACAGCTAGTATTTTAATACTTAAATAGAAAACCTTGTTTATTTATTTATTTAATTTTATTCAAAACCCCAACAGCTTAAATTTATAATACAAGTGGATTACAAAACATGTAACAATAAAGCCAATTAAAGGTTTCCACGGATAATACGAATATATGAACGTATAGCACAAAGAAATGGAAATAAAATTAAAAACTAAAATAAAAAAAGAAATGAAAACGAAACAGAAAACTTTTGAATAAAAAAATCAAAGAGGCGACTGAGCCCCGGGATGAGGAGAAAAGAAATTGGATGCTCTACGGTTTCTTACTGCAGCAGCACCCTTAGTGTAAGTTTTCGGTCACAAAATACGTCTCGATCGCGTTCGCGTTAAAATCTCAATTTGTATGGAAACACGAACATCGCAAACGTTCCGCTAGAGGCGCTGTTCGTGTTTCCATACAAATTGAAATTTTAACGCGAACGCGATCGAGACGTATTTTGTAACCGAAAACTTACACTAAGGGTACAGGTTGTTGTTCTGTCCTTATTTTCGGTTGAGGCCTAAAGAATCACACAGCTGTTCGTAATAGTGTCGCGCTGAGTAAACTCATCGCAAGCCAAGCTCCCATTTAGAGGACCAAGCCCATAGTCACATACTCCTATTATACCCGCTCGTACCTGTCGGCATGCAGTGCTTACCATTTTAATTTAGCAAACTATATTATTTTACTGGTTTTACACCCTGTGAAGAAGAGAAAAATATAATCCTCCTTCGGGCGTAGGGTTAAAACAGCCAAGAGCCACGTTTTTTTAAGTATAAATAAGTATCATGGGACCATTTAGTGCTATAGGCGCCGGCGTTAAAATATTGTCACCCTCTCCTCTCGTGGGCGCCGTGGAAACCGGCTGAGGGATGATACCAGAAGATGGGCAGCAGTGTCTTCTTGACAACCCTAATACTGCGCTCGCCAACCCGCTTGCTTGTGGAGTATCGGCTACCCCCGCCCCCCGCACATGGGGGAGGCAGATGTCCAACAGTGGACGTTCTGTGGCTGATATGATGATGATAAGTTTATTGACGCAGACCACCTGGACGTAGACGCACCTCCTGGTTAAGAAACCTTAGAGACTGGTTCGGAATGAGTACCAGATCCCTCTTTCGAGCGGCAGTCTCTAAGGTTAGGATAGCCCTAACGATCGCCGACCTCCGATAGGAGAGGGCACCGGAAGAAGAAGAAGAAGTTCATTGACCCCAAGAAGCACTACCTATTACGATCACTTACTACGTAGGGTGGTATATGGGGGATGGTGTATGGTCTATGGCCAACAGTGGACGTCCTACGGCTGATATAATGATTATGATGACTACGTAGGAAGCGATAGCCAACGACAAATTGAGTGCCGCCATATTAGCACTGGTCAAATATTCTTTCCTTTGCTTTGTCCGGGCCATCTCATCAAACATTTAAAACAGTCGGCCCCGTTTACAAGCGCGGCTAGCATCATCTGTTTCATACCCAGTATTCTAACATATTCTAATGCTGGCTACACATGGCGTATTTTTTTTTTTATTCGACTGGAAGGCAAACGAGAAAGTGGGTCTCCTGGTGGTAAGAGATCACCACCACCCATAAACATCTGCAACATCAGGGGTATTGCAAATGCGTTGCCAACCTAGAGGCCTAAGTTGGAATACCTCAAGTGCCAGTAATTTCACCGGCTGTCTTACTCTCCGCGCCGGAACACAACAGTGCAAGCACTGCTGTTTCACGGCAGGATTAGCGAGCAAGATGGTGGTAGCAATCCGGGCGGACCTTGCACAAGGTCCTACCACCTGCAATATAAACCACCTGCGCACCTGCGTATACTATAGGCATGGCGGTTTACGTATCCTGTACCCTTAAAGTGGGACGAGTTAGTTTTTTTTTTGGGGTTGACTCTGTGGTAGATAAGAAACCCTGTCCTCCCCATTGTAAGGTCCAGAGTATAAGGAACGGCAATCTAAAATTTAACTAATATCGAACCTAACCTACTTTCGATATTTTGACCGTCGACTTTTTAACATTAGGTATATTAATTTTCGATATTTATATATTTCGGTGTATAAGCATATGGGGTGCCAGCAGGATTATTTTCAGGAGGGTGCATTGCATCTTGCATCTGCATATAGGGAGAAGCATTTATAGGTTTTAATCTGTATCTTAGTGGGCCCTTGCACCCACAATATCACCCCACGTAAGTAACGAACGCACCAAAACTACCAAACCGGTGATAATTTTTTTTGACGTCCATAAGTGCTTGATATAGCGTAAATTGAATATAGATATTTTGACTTTGACTTTGACTTTGAACTGCACAGATTTTCAACATAAAATAAAAAAAAGATCGGGCCTCGGTTAAGAATGATACGCTAGACGAATTGCCCGGGTGATTTTTTTTTTTTTTTTTTTTTTTTTTTTTTTTTTTTTTTTTTTTTTTTTCATGGGACACTTGACACCAATTGACCTAGTCCCAAACTAAGCAAAGCTTGTACTATGGGTACTAGGCAACGGATAAACATACTTATATAGATAAATAAATACTTAAATACATATTAAACATCCAATGGTATCCCATCTTATTCATACAAATATCTGCCCCGGCCGGGATTCGAACCCGGGACCTCAAGCTTCGTAGTCAGGTTCTCTAACCACTTAGCCATCCGGTCGTCCAAATTTGTCCCTCTATCCAAGCCTGCTGGCTCGCCCTGTGTGTAGCTAGCATAAGAGTAAGTTAGCCACGCTCAGGCCCCCATGCTAGCCTCGTGGGCAATTCTGGGCCACGCCAGTGGGGCAAGGACGCAGACGTTTATGGAACCACTTTTTCCACACAACTTAGAATAAGTATGATATTCAATTTAGACTATAAATTTATGTGGGTATTTACTGAACTGGGTCGTTCATTAAGCTGGTTTTTACATGTCATGTTAGGTATCTCACACACATACTATATACCTCACTCACTAAGTACTTTTATAAAAACTCGTATGTACCTTCCTCAAAATCGATATTTTTTGAGTAAACTTTAATAACATTTTTATTGTTCCGTACCCAAAGGGTACCAATGGAACCCTATTACTTAGACTCCACTGTCTGTCTGCCCGTCCGTCTGTCACATGGCTCTATCTGTTGAGCCGTGTTGAGACACTTGAAATTTTCACAGATTATGTATTTTATTTGATTATTTTCCGGCCGCTAACTTTAATGCTGTTAGTTAACCGTCTTATCACATTCCGAAGTGAGTGGTTATCGCCTTAAATGAAAGCTCTTGTTCATGCGCTTTGTTTAAGATACTCGCCAATGTGTTCGTCAGTCTATAAATTGCTCTTTTGAGTAAATCATTATTATTTCAGAGTCGGCCGCTAACTTCACACTTTTGTATTTGTCAAGTTACTTTGATTTTATCCCTTATACCTCCCGGCTTTTGGATTTATTTGAAGTGTTTTGTGAAAAACTTGTTATGCTTAAAGAAATAGCTACTGTATTTCCCGTATAAATCGAAAAAATTTCAATTTAATTTCTGCCTTTTTCATTTGGTCGGGTTATAGTCGGCCGCTAACTTTAGGCCGCTAACTTCACACCGGTGTATTACTATACACTATAACAACAAAATTAAATACTAAAAATAAAAACTGAATAAGAAATATTTAAGGGGGCTCCCATACAGCTAACGTGAATTTTTTTGCTATATATATTACTTTTTAGAATGGGCAGATGAAGTCGATATTTCAATTTCGGAAAAAATGCTGTTACGTACATTAAGGGATAAAGCATTTTATATGTCGCTAAAAACTTCTCGTGTTCTCGTCAAAGCACCATAACGGAATTGTTCAAAAATACTGAGTGATTATTATGTAGAAACCTTTGTAACTTACTTAAATATACGATAATTGTCAAATATGCGTGTTTTATTACGAAAAATTACTATGAAAATTTCTCCATACTATAATCCGAACGTTCCGTGAGTCCGAACAGGGTATAAATTTTGGGTGTTTCGGATTAAGGAGGCCCTTTTTGCCTGTAACACTAAGAAATATCAGAATTCCATGGAATAAAAAAAATATATTAAGTAGTTATAACTTACCTACTTTTCAAGCCACGCTGGTAACCCCAGTTCAAATACAATTGCACATTCATGTATAAAAGTAACAGTTAGTTCTGAGCACTAATTATTAAATTAAACCATTGTCAATAGTCCGCTATTACTAAACATGTAATGGGCAAAAACGGTCAATTCATTCGCGATGGGCAATTAGTGGCGCGGGCGCCACCGCGCAGGAAGAGGAACAGCGCATGCGCGCATAATAGGCTAGACAACTAAAAAAAAACTGTTTAGTCTCCGTCAGGTGGATAATTTAAAAATCATCATCATGTCAGCCGAAAGACGTCCACTGCTGGATATAGGCCTCCCCCAAGGCTCTCCACTCAGACCGGTCTTGTGCTTTTCGCATCCACCGCGATCCCGCGATCTTAACCAGGTCGTCGCTCCACCTTGTTGGACTACCGACAGCTCGTCTCCTGGTCGGCGGACGCCTCTGATCTTCAGCCAGCACCGTTGGTAAAGACAAGTTGATTGGAATGAACCTCTGCACTGAAACGATTGGATCAATCTTTTACGACGACAGGGTTCCATTTCCGTATAAGCTCAATGTTAGAACCAACTCTGTTTAATCAAAAAATATTCTAGATAATTCCATCAAGTACCGGTTACCATCATGGTGGAAAGGTCAGTGACCCCGTAACGGAGAGGAAGTTAGTTATTATCGCTTTATCTCACTCATCTACTTGTAACTGCCGAGAAACAGGTGGTTTTAAGAAATTATTTAATGTCATTCCCACTTCGAAAAATCTCTTTTTGCGGCTGTTTGTGTGTCACCCTCTAGTCGTATAATTGCTATATTTTCATGCAAATTACAGCTTTCTAGCACTAATAGTCTCAAAGACGGGTTCAAGGACGGACAGACATGGCGGTTTTGCCATTGGGCTACGGAACCCCAAAAAACAAATGTAGTGGTCTGAAGTGGGAGGAGGAGGACGCCATATTGGAATATATTATAATAATATAACCTGTATCGCCGACAATTACGACGAATTTAATGATACGTCAAATGTTAAAATCTGTCCAGTCGCTTATACCCAGTATATAATAATATATATGCTAAAGCAGTATGGAAGCTACGAACAAATCGATCGAAACGAACAAACTCACACAGACGCGCGCTCCTTAGAGGCCGTGTAGAGCGTGCGTCTGTGTGAGTGTGTTCGTTTCGATGGATTTGTTCGTAGCTTCCCTACTGCTTTAGCTTAATACTGTGCCAAAGAGGACCAAAAAAATTGAAATATAATTACATACATATATACATTATTACACACTCAAAAAACATAAGCCATCCTTGAGGAAGTCGGGTAAAAAAAAGGATCTTCGTGACATTAGATTCTTATCGAGACCTGGGTTCGATTCTCAGCGCTATTAGTCTCTTTTCCTGGGTTTTTTCTGTGCATCCATGTTTCAGCTTGTCTCGTTAGATTTCACGGGATGACGGCGTAAAAGTATCAAATTTAGAGTTGAAATAAAAAATACAAAAAGACTCCATAAAACCATTATTGAGTTGTAAGCGGAAGCCGCGTGCCGCGTTAATAAAATGTAATTTCGCTGCATTGATTACGCACCTTCTCGGTTTCGGATCAAAAGTGAAAGTCAATATTGAAATTTAACCCCTTTCACGGAAGTGTGTTATTTGGTGACAAGCTTAATAACTGCGCAGTTAATATGTTACTTCACACACATGACAATTAAACTAAACGGTTTAGTTAAAGGCACTTTAACTAAACCGTTTAGGTGAACCGAAGGCGGTTTAGGTATGCAGCACTAGCACAAACAGAAAACCATTTTTTTTTATGTCTTAAATGTGCCAGGTGGTAGGACCTTGTGCAAGATCCGCCCGGATTGTTACCAGCATCTTGCTCGCTAATCCTGCCGTGAAGCAGCAGTGCTTGCACTGTTGTGTTTCGGCGTGGAGAGTAAGCCGGTGAAATTACTGGCACTTGAGGTATCCCATCTTAGTCCTCTAGGTTGGTAGGTAATGCATCTACAATCCCCCTGGTGTTGCAGGTGTCTATGGGCGGTGGTGATCTCTCACCATCAGGAGACCCACTTGCTCGTTTGTCATCCAGTCGAATAAAAAAAATGTCTTTCAAATTTCCATAAGATGCCATAATATCATAATTATTACTTTTTTAAATACTAAAACCAAAACTTGATAAGAATAAGAATAAGAACATTTATTTGCGAAAATGTAGTAGTAAATACAGCTGGAGAAGAGTTTTTGAGTGCGTACATTTTACTTAAACAAGCATGCAAATTTTACTTATTTATAAACTATTGATATTAGGAATAACTATAATGATTGCAGTAGTTCGAGTCGAGTGGAGTCACAATAGCATTCTGAGTTTCGCAGTCTAAGGCCGCGGGCTGGACGCTAGCGGGCAGCGGGGCGGACAGCGGAGCGGCGAGCGTGTTCTCTGTTCATTGTGCGGCCGAGACCACAGAATAGATAATAGTACAAGTACAGAAACCTCTCTGTTTTGATGTTCACAAATGCCGCCTTTTTATGTGCCTATATAATTATTATTAACAAACGGACCGCACGCAAGCAGCCGACATTGAGCTCTCTGGCGCCGCGCGAAGGTCGACATTATTCCACACCTTGTCAGATATTCCGAAAATAGGGTTGTCAATACCTATTATACTATCACATTTATGCTGTTTGCTGTTTATAATATTTACTTAGCGGTTGCACTTTTATTTATTCTATGGCGCGGGGTCGAATATTATGTAAGAATAGGCTAGGTACCAGTCTAGTCCAGCGTCACTATGCTTAGCAACTTTCGTTTCGAGACGTCACGACTAGACTAGCTAGACTCTAAGATAACAGTAGCTATTTTTTCTAGTTATTAATTTAAAAAATATATATTTCTGCGACAAACGAGATAATTGACTGTGCTATTTGATTAATGTTATTTTACAATCAATAAGTGTCAATGTTTCAATCATGAAATTCTGATCCCAAAGTAAGCGAGACTTGTGTTACTAGGCTACATATAAACAGATCTACTTACATACGAGTTAATCCAGTCGATTAAAAATAAATGGAGCTTCGTATCCAGGTTCTCTGACCGTGACCACGGGCTATCCGGTCGTCCAATTGCAGTTAACAGAGACAGCTCGCCGCGCCGCTGCCCGCCCCGCTACCAGCTGCCGTTCAGTCCGCGGCCTTACGCCAACCAACCAAACTCATTGCAACTCCGTACAGAAAATTCCGCTAAACAAACGATACTTGTAGCATTGTATCGTATCATATTACGAATTAAAAACATTGCAGCCTCGTCTCGTGAAAGTATTGTGCAATAACCACAGTTATTTTATTACATCTGTCAACGCGAAATGCCTACTTATATTTAAATGGGTAACTCGATATTATTGTATTCGTGTAGGCAGACTTTAATGGGTAATTCGATGGCTTTTGATTTTTATGTTCTACATAGATAGCTTAGGTACATACTATGAATATATTTTTGCCCCCACGCAAAAAGAGAGGTGTTTTAAGTTATACGCCAATGTCTGTCTGTCCATCTGTCTGTGGTATCGGAGCTGTCAAACGGATGGACTAATGATAATGATGCGGTATTTTTCATTGCGGTGGTTCTTAGATGTTTCATCAAAATCGGGTTAGCTGTTTTCAAGTTTTCTAGAACAACAAGTGCTTCTATACTTAGGTACTCGTCGATTTTAATGAAATTAATATATTTCTGCGACAAACATCTGACGGAAATATCTGATGCCACCCCAAACACCACTGATATCTATACTTAGGTACTAATTGATTTTGATAAAATTAATATATTTCTGCGACAAATATCTGACGCCACGCCACACGCCAGATATCTATACTAACTCATTGATTTTAATAATATTAATATATTTCTGCGACAAATGTCTGACGGAAATATCTGACGCCACGCCAGACGTCTCTGATATCTATATTTACTCATTGATTTTAATAAAATTCATATATTTCTGCGACAAAGAAGAGAATTGCTTTTGTTCTTTGACTAATGAAGTTTTACAACAAATAAGTTTCAATGTTCCATTTGCGAAAAAATAGCTAAAATACGCAGGATCTACGGCCCAAGCCCTCTCACTCTGGGAGGCGTGTGCCCAGCAGTGGGACGTATATAAGCAGGGGTAGCTACTCCTAGCGCCATCTAGTGAGCACATATAGAAACTCCACACATGTTCTACATGGCGCTATCGAAGTTACACAACTCGGACGCGTATATATAACTACCGACGCTCGTCCTTCGGACTTCGGTCCTCAGGCATAACTAGGGTTGCCACCTTTTTTTAGGGCGAATAAAGTATTTTTTCATTTTGGAAGGACAAAAATAAAGTACACAGAATAAAAAAAGAGTATCGCCAAAATTTGGTGGCTGTGGATACCAGTTTATTTAGTCTCATAAGTACTCATAACCAGTAACGAGCCAGTAAGAATAAGTTTTACGTAAATAGAGTATTTTAGCGTACTTTATTGGTGTCGTAGATTATAAAGTACGCCTACATGAAAAAGAGGACAATCATTGATGTATATGTACTTACTAGATGCGCTCGTTCATGTCAACAATATGTTCAAATATCGGACTGTCACAAGACGTCAACGCTATATAGATTATACACCGCAGACGTGACACAGCTATTTTACCTACGAAACGTAATCATTTTGCATCTGGCAAAATAGATATTTTCGAAAAAAAAAACAAACTTTTTAACTGCATTTTTTTAATCAATTGAAAGAAATTAAGTATCTTAATAAATAGGCAGATAGTGAATGAGGTTTTGAAAAAAAGCTGAAGCACTAAAAATGTGATTGAAACCTGTAATTCAACGGTTCTTAAGCCTTTATCGCAATGGAACCCCTTATTGAAAATTTAAAATTTGCCGGAGCCCCAAAATAGTCAAAAATGGTGTACTGAGTAATATTATATTATTATTTTTTTTTGTTTTTTAGAAGCAATGTATGCTTGCTCAACGAAATTTCAGATTTTTTAAAAGCGAAAAAGATTTTCGGAATGCCGGAGGGGATTTGAATGTTATTAGTTACTGTTTCCGAACGTAACCTGTGTTTTGGGCGCGCTGTCACTGTCACTATATAGATATATGTATTCATGTAGACAAATGAGAAGTAAAAAGCATGTTCTAATAAATTACTGTTTTATTCTTAAATATATCCAGAAACAGTTACTAAAATGCGTATCGCGTGACATATTGACGTTCATAAAAATTTGTACATGGAAAAAGAATGACAGGTATAAATAAAGCAATTAAACGAATTGTCATGCATGTTCAGTCACAATTTTTTACCTACAACCAATTCTGAATGGGATCGTCTGCACGTTTTAGTCTATGATTGAAAGATGGCGTAATGTCAACGACTTTATAACCTTCGATGCGTTACGTCTTATTTTAAAAAATGTTTTTATTGTGGTATTACAATATTATTAGTTGCTTAATCACTTGTACAAGATGTAATTTTACTTACTTGAGTAGTGAATTGTTACTTACGTGCAGGTTCACGCCTATATTCGGAGTCTCAATCAAAAACTAGTTCGTCCGCCGCTCATGAATGTCAAAGTCATACTAAAGTCCTTTGCACAGTGCAAGGTGCAAAGCAGTGGAACACAATGAGTGTTCGGATGGCGTAATCTAGTAAGTACATATACATCAATGAGGACAATACTCTATTTTAGATTACGGGTGGTAACCCTAGGCATAACACCTGCCTGGAGAGAGATCTCTCTATTGGAGCCTCCCCCCACACTGGGATGATGAACTAGAATTTAATCACCTTGGTATAAAGCTGAATCCGCCTCCGTGCGACTATATGAAAGCCACGGAACACTCAGAAAACGTCACGTAAAGCTACAAAGCTGTGATCATAGGATAGTGTCGCAGCTTCTAAGTGGCTATTACGGCCACAATACCTGCGTAGGAGCATTGTTAACTTTATTTCGCCGAGATAACGTCTGACTTGAATAGTTATCTCAATAATCATAATTAGATATAGGTACTTACCTACTTACTGTTAAGGAACGGCTGTGTGTAAAAGTAGCGGTTCTTTCAGTGCTCGTAGCAGACGGACGACATCGTGAGAGTTGCGGGCCGGTGGATGCAAGTGGCGAGTTGTCGTTCATTGTGGCGTTCTAAAGGGGAGGCCTTTGTCCAGCAGTGGACGTCTTCCGGCTGATGATGGTGATTCGTAGATGTTGCCTGTCACTTTGCCTGTGTCTTGTGGGAAATTTGCATTTTTCCGGTATTCTTTTGGGAGCAATAGTCGAGTTTAACAATCAAAAGTTTAAGATTTTTTTTTAGAACGAAAAACTTCCTTTCTCCTCCTCCTAGCTTTACGCGCCAGAGCGCAGAAGAGTCATACCAACCAGATCACCGAAAGCGTAACTAGCAATACCATATCGAAAATACAAACTGAAATATAGATGCACAGAAAAACTAGAAAAATAAGACCAGCGCTGGGAATCGAACCCAGGTCCTTCCGTGCCGCGTGCTATACCGCTACACGACCACTGGACAAATAAACTCCAAAAACAAATCTTACTAGCAATACCATTTTTCGTTTAAAAAAAATTTAGGTCCCATTTGTCAGGCTCGGTCGGTTTGGTTTAGACCTACTTTGTACAGAACTTGTTATATTTTGTGACGGAACCCTTATAGTGCGCGAGTCCGACTCGCGCTTGACCGTTTTTTTTGTGTATTTTAAGAACACGTACATACGAGTATATGTATTTAGAAATAAAATATTTTACTTAGTACATAGTAAGTATTTTTACATCGTGGCGTATCCATTAACCAGCATATTGTTAGTTCCGACCACAACCTTCAAATATCCATTAAATACTGGTTTCAGCCTCGCCACTGATACCAGAACCTAAGTAGATTTTACAACCGAAATACCTAATACCATTTTAATACATTACTGAATGAGTAGGCAACATAACGGTACCAATTTGCGCAAAAACCATGTCAATGTTCTGGTTTTGACGACGGACCAACGCGGCCACCCACAAGGACTTTAACGTAATAGCTTTAAAGTCCAATTTCCTTTGACTTGAGAGCGAGAAGGACCTGTCACGCCAGATAGACGCGACTAAATCAATGGCTTTGTCCGCATTTGTAATTGATTATAGTGTTTATATTTATAGTTTAGTTTTACAGTTGTGTTGATTGAAAGATCTTAGCTATAAGTAGTTGGATGACTTGCGTCGTTGGTGTTTGCTGTACGTGGCTTTACTTAGCGGCGAGCGATTTTTGTGTTCATTGCGTGTTCTCCCAGGGGACCATAAGCGGCGAGTTTCGGCTGCGCAGCTCGATGAACAGGGAAGATTGATTTATTTGCAAACATGGACAATACGAGACAGACACCTAAAATACAAATCCTGCTAATCTGCTAATTCTACTAATTCTTACTGCTAATATTTAAATGCGTAAGTTCGTGAGTGTATGTGTGTATGATTGTAACTTCTTCACGCTAAAACGGCTAGACGGATTTGGATGAAATTTGTTGTGTAGATAGAAATTGCTGAAATAACACATAAGTTACTTTTGTCTCATTATATTATCAAATATTTATATTCAGATTAAAATTAATTCTTGGGAATACCCTCGGGAGTTCAGTAAAATCCTGGGATTTCAATTAAAATGCTGGATCTAATGATTTACGTGTGCGGAATCGGGGGTAAACTCAAGCGGGTTCGAATCACTAAAGATAGAAATCTGACAGCGGAGGCGGAGCGGCGCGGAGTTGGTACCAGTTGTAATATTCGAGCTAACGTGAAAGAGGCCACACAGAATACCGCGCGGGAAACAAGCGTGGCTCGGTATGTGTGGCCTCGTTCACGTTAGCTCGAATATTACAAATATATATATATATATATATTGAAAATAAAATAAAAATAAGTTAATAAGGTGAAATATTGTATTTTGTACCGAAATGAATTTGAATAAAATGTTATTATTATTGTTATTATTACAACTGTCGCCGCTCCACTCCGCCTCCGCTGTCAGATTTCTATCTTAATCGGCTTTCTTCAATCGACTCCGAGGGGTTACTTACTACAACCTGCCCGCTGGATAGTTAGTATTCTTTCTTCTAGTCTACCGTCAGTGGCGTCCCGGCCGTTCACTTCCACCAGACACAAAACTAATTACAATCTAATTAACGTTACACTTCGTAATCGTGACCTCATATAACGAGCAATGAATAGACGGGCATTTAATAACAATAAACAATAACTGTTTATTGAAATCCTTGGCAGCCCTCGGCAAACAATGGCGGATAACTAGTATTTTGATTAACAGCCGTTTACAGTGCGGTTTTGACGGAAATTGGAAATAATTGTAATTCATAAGTATATTTACAAGTTACAGCACAATTTATGGGACAAGGCTCGCTAAAAGTTGTGTAACGTAAATATCGTGTAAGCGAGAGAGATAAAGAACCATTTTATTCACAAATTTTATCTATGTACATCCTGCTATCCCCTCTAAATGTACGTAAAAAAAAACGCGCGTAAAACATAGATGGCTGCATACTTGTAAATACAGAGATGTTAAATTTTTTCGTTTTGCACTGTTTTGCCAGTTGGCGTACAAAAACATTGGCTATTAAGCCAGATATGAATAATACGAGTAGGTGTACGAATGTTTGCTCTCGGGTCTTGGATGTTTAATATTTTAAGTAAGTATATTGTCCGTTGCCTAGTATCCATAGTATCAAGTGGTATTAAGCTTTGCTTAGTTTGGGACTTTGGTTTATAATAATTACTGTTGTCAACTGTCCCATGATATTTATTTATTTTTATTTATATTAAAGGAGAAACAACAGCTTATTTAACACATTATGCCATTTTTTTTTGTCATGTTGTTATAACATCAATGGCTGTTATAACAATATGACAAAAAAGCGGAAACTTGCTGGCTGTCATCCAACACCATTGACGACCTGAAATTACCCTATTTATGTAGGTATAAACAGGTGCTTATAGCACCAAAGGTCAAGGTGTCAGGGGAAAATGGCGAAGAAAGTAGAATCTACTGTATTCTGTATAGATCACGTATATAAGAACGGAAAACCAACATGATGTCATTTTGATACTTAACATCAAAACAACAAAATTAAAATTGGGTCTATAATCATTAATCATCAAACTCTCTAATTTTTGTATTATTTATGCAAACAAACAGCAACCAGTTACAAATGTATTGAATAATATTTTTCCATCATATTTTGTCGCATAACTTCGCATTTATCTTACTTTCTCAGTTAACAGCGAACCTACTGTGTTAAAAATAAAATTGTGTTAAATACTTGTAACTTGTACTTGTAAATACTTGTAATACTTCGTTGAGTTTCTTGCCGGATTCTTCTCAACAGAGGTTTTTTCCGAACCGGTGGTAGATTTTTTGACGTTCATAAGTGCTTGTTGTAGCCTAAATTGAATAAAGAGATTTTGACTTTGACTTTGACTAACTTTAGTAAGATAGTTGAGAAAGCAAGATAAAACTTTTTCGACAAAACACAATGCCAAACATTATTCACCGCAGCTGTAGTTTGAAACTGCGCTACTACCTTCCTAACTTTAAATAGGTAAGTACCTAAATAAGTACCTATAGGTTTTTAGACTTAGAATAAGTTAGTTTTAGTTTTATTTTTCTTTGCTCATCTTATCATAATGAATTTGTTAGTTTTTGGTGTTAGAGCAGGACTTCCCAACCAGGGGGGCACGCCCCCCTAGGGAGGCGTAGAGCAATGTTAGGGGGGCGTCGTACGTAATATCATGGACGAAGTATAGTACTCTATTTCATCCATGGTAATATGTAAGATTACATTTCCAAAAATAAAATCTATTTAAAGTACTTAAATAAATAATTTACTTAATTAATAAAAAAATGTGCGTTTCTTATTTTTGTTGAAACTTACCTAAAGGGGGGCATGAAAATATTTTTTTTGGTTCGGGGAGGCTCGGCGAAATAAATGTTGGGAAAGCCTGCAACATAATACTTATAAAAATATGTACGTAGTAATTTAAAGTACCCTTTGTATTTACATACAGATTTCTGTATATCACGAATTTATAAATACTCATACCTAAGTCCCAATAATTTCCTAAAATCAAGTTGATTAATGGCATACTCATTATTTTGATAAGAACGCAAAAGCAATGAAGTTGGTTTAATGTTTCTTCAATTTACACGTCACTGATGATTATAAAAATAATTCATGCATCAGCAAATGCAACGTTCCGAAGAAAAACAATAATGACTGTAGTGATCAATTATTTGCTAATTTATTTTTCACTTCTCATGCTCGTAAATTTCGTGTTTATGCTGGATATGGGCGACATAAAATAACTTTTTATGCTCGAGTGCACAAAGTAAAATCTTCGTCTAAGACCAAGGCAATCAAGCCACAGCAAACGGCCACAAACAAAAACGTTTCTATATATTTAAAAAAATCAAAAAAATAAATATATTTATAATTATTTAGCAATGCATGAAAAAAAAGGTATACCTAGTAAGTGAACAATGTTTCCACTGTTGTTATTTTGTTTCCTCGCAATCGAAATGAAAAGCAGAGTGTAAAACTTGAGCATTAAACACGTTTTCTCCTCGACGTGTCTTTTCATCCTCGCCGTACTGGCTCGGGCGGCATGAACGTTTCGGGTAAAATGGCTTGTTTTATGCTCTCGTTGTACAATATACTATTAATAAAACTTTATTAGCACGTTACGTTTCAGTTTACTATAAATACTACTACTAACTACCCATAAAGTTTGCGGATAAAACAAAAATACATTAATTAACCACTCAATCAAGGCACTAAATGCCAACTAAAATAGCACGTGACTAAGTACGAAGATTGTGTTTTGATAATACCTACAACTTATAGGAATTTTCTATTGCATTTCTAAATGCATACAGCATTATCTATGTATTAACAGCTGTTAAGGTCAAATAGGTGTTAGTGTTAATTATATCGTACACTATTAAATGTAATTTGAGAATGGTTGTCATTTTTATTATAGCAAATTACCATTAGGTACTTATAACAAAGTCATCAGTATACAAGGTGTTAATTAAATAACTGAAAATCTCAGATCCCACAAACTGTTTTTTAGTTAATGATTATTACAAATAACTTCCTGCTTCAAAGTACCTAAGTATAGACTACACTACAGTAAAATCGATTGTATACTCTTGATTCTCAACAAACTAGGTACTTAGCTAACTGTCAGATTTTCAATTATGTAATTGACACTTTGTACATAATATAATTTAGGTGAGGATTTGATTTCAGCAATTCCGGAAGAAGGCAGGATAAGAAAAATAATGAGTAAGTACTTTTTACAATGAATTTATTTCAAAAACTTAAATATTTATAAATTAACAATTTACCTACTATGCACAATATAAATAAGTAATTCATTTGTATACGGACGAGTAATCGCGGGTTTTATAAAACGTTTTATATTACAGTAAAGTTAACAATATTTAAGGCAATTTTATATCACAATATTTTTACGGAATGCACTGAAATATAATATAACTACATTTTATTTTGTTTTGTGTATAATAAATAAGATATCAACAAGAATGTACAGGACCAACGCGCCGTACCATTATTGCAACAATTAATACTATCAATCTCAATTATAATTATTTTGCTCTAGTATCTAAAATATTAAATTAATTTGACTAATTTATTATTATGCTCAGTAAAGTAATTTATTGACAGTGAATATATTTCAAACCGAATATTTATATTATAAGTGAAAAATAATTGAAAATGTTCAAATATATTCATTGACAATCGAGCAGCGAGTAAATTTTAGGACGCGTTTAAGTAGACTTAATTTCGCCATTTAGCTAAAGATAATGCCATAGCCCGTAACTTGTAATAATTAGAATAAGTTCTCTATTTTTTATAACAAGAAGCCAAAACAATCTGGTTTCTCAACATCTTCAAACGTGTACGTTACACCCTATGTCATTACCCCCATCATCCTTTTACACTTTTATGGCTACTGACTAAGGCTAGTGACATGGTTTAAGTACCTACGTACTAGTTTATAAAAATACGCAACAACATTGCATAAGAAAATAAAAAAAGTACCGAAAATCCAGTAAAAATACAGTCGAAGTTGATGCTCGTCTAGCTTTTAACACATCAATTAATTATTAAAACACGTTCGCTTCAAATTAACAACATTATGTGAAATATCATGACTGATATAAGTAAAAATAGAATGAGAATTTCATAAACAATACAATTGGAATGCTATCGATAGCAATGATAAGATAAAAACTACAGCATCAAAAGAAGAAAACAATTGATTGCAATCCGTGTGCACTATTCTAGATATAAATAAGGCACGCTATTTGACACTACTGACTTCACGAAGGCACTCGTTAGGAATGTGAAATGTTAAGTACAATTTTAATACTAGAAATTTGAAAGGAAATGCAATCTAATGACCCACCGACGTTCGGCAATCGCGGTCATTAAGCACGGTGAAATATGAACGCGATAGAATACAGATGGCTCGTCGGTCGGCCCTCAATCCGAAGGCCAGCTCCGTACAGTGTCATTCAAAACATCCATCAATCTCTTGCTGTGAAACTCTCTAGCATTCAATCTTCTGAACACGAATTCGCGTGTATTCGTGCAATAAAATGCAGCCACGTGGCGAGCTGAAGGCGCTATGGCAACCTTTGATACTGGCGGGAAACAGAAAACAATCGAATATCAGACGTATGAATAGCACTTTATTAATAGCCACATTGTGACACTGGGAGCGAATTCCAGTGTAATCATTGCTTTTTACGACCGGCAACGTTCCCACAGTGCCGAAGGAAAGCCAGCACAATAGCCGCCGGAGGCAGGCGACGTCGCAAACTGGGAAAGCGTCACAACACCAGTTTTTTTCAGTAGCTATCTTAAAACAATAGGAAGAAACTTACTCACACGTCGAAGGAGTTCGGATCATATATCGGCCGCTTTCCAAGCGCGCATGCGCGAGATAATTACTGTTACGGATAACCATCATTTGCATTGTTCGCGATCGGGAGAAAATTAATTGCTCGCCGCCGATTGATCGATGAAAGAAATCGATCAGCTGAAGTCGCCTGCGCATTGGTGCCGTTACGTGGCAAAAAATACTGTAACTAGGTACTTTATTCGGCCGTCGCAAAGATCACTCACACTCGCGTCCCGTTCATTAGATTGTCCGCTGCACCGTATCGTGTTTCGCACTAGATAAAGTTACCGAAACCCACACATTTTGGCTCCGAGTTTCACCGACCGCGTTTGGCGACGAGCGCCCGATTGGTACATTCTAACATCCCGTGCTAACTGTTACTAAGCGGCGCCAGTTTCATGCTTCTGCTGTATGATGGACTCCCACTGCGCGATGAGCCGCGTGGAGCTTGGTGCGAGGAACTCCTGCCCGGGGCTCAGCTCGCACAGCTCCGCGAGAGACTTCGCTGGCTTCAGGCTCCCAATAGACTCGTGGCCCGAGCTGTTCCTCGGCGACGGCGACCGCAGCTCCTCATTCAACGCCTCATACAATTCCCCTATCGACTTCGTCGCCTTCAATTTCCCCGGCATCGGGATCTCCTCGTCCTCCGATTCCGAACTGGTCTCATTGTCGCTCAATTCTAAATCGAAAGGCTTTTGTTTCTTCCTCATACGTTTGAGTTCGTATTCTCTATCCTTCATGTCTTGGAGTTCCTTCTGGATTTTTTCTTCAACGGGCACGTAGCCTTTCCGAACAGGTTTGCCTTCGGGGGTACGTGTGATGATCGGCGGGCTCGCGGGGCTGATGATGACGGGCGCGATGGCAACTGGTGACGGGGTGAACGCGAGTGGCGGTGGCGCGAAGGCCGTGGGCGAGGTAGGAGTCAAGGGGGACGTGACAGGAAGCTTGCCTTTGTTAGCGATGAACCTCTGCATGATCCCCTTTGTGCCGGTTTGGGGGGTGAAGCGGCGCGTGTATCCATTGGTATTGAGGAGCGTGGGGGTGACGGGCGGCGCGGGGGCGATGGGCCCGAGCAGCTGCGACGTGGACACGGCGCGGTTCAGCGCCCGCGCCGGCTTCTCCGCGTCCCCATTCATATGGCCATTCTGATGATTCACCTCGATGGTCGACTCGGACATCAACCGGTTCACTCTAAAATGCCCCTCCTTGAATTCCCTTTCTCTTTCAGTGACCTCGATGATTTCTCTCTGGATCCTGGAGAGCGGATCCTCCTTCAGCAGCGACTGGAAAAAACGAGACGGCGCGTTAGAAGGCAATAAAATCACAAATCGCTAGAAATTTTTTTGAGCCTATTTCATCAGATCATAACTTATGTTTATGTGCATGTTTCATCCAATTTTAATTGCTTAATTAGAATATTTACGTTGGCGCGTAATTACTGAGTTGTAAATTAAGTTTTCGTACCATTTTACGTAAGAAAAGTGCACGTCATGTATGTATACGGAGCGGGTAGCGGAGTGTAATGGGCGGTCGGCGTCTGGGTCAACCGCGGACGCAGTGACCTTAAAAGATACGAGTTATCGATCGAGAAAACGAGTTATTGATATAATTCAGTGCGGCTTAATCGTGTTGCCTAGTTTGCTGGTTCTAGAAAAAATCTTACGTGCAAATTTTAAATGACGGACGTGACTAATTGCCAGTTAGGTCCGCGTTTTGTGCGGGGAATCTGATACGTTATCGGGAAGCGATTAATGAAATTATTTACGTGTAATCCGATGCATCTGATAAACGTTTCCGTTCTCGAAATTCCAAATTTGGCGAGGCACCTTTTGTTTTTGATAATTATCTCGTTACAATCGTTTCGTGTCTACATTTCTGTACATTCGGAACTTTTGTTTCATTTAAAGTAAGAAAGGAATGATTACCTCCATCACTATGCTTTAATACTACAGGGCAACTTCTTATCTTGACCTTGAATGCGTTGAAGCCTATTTAACGTTTTTTTTATACAAAATAGGCTTACGTTTGGCCTCAATCTCGCTTGATATAAGGCAAAGATGCTGAGGCCTAAGATGGTACACGTTTGCCTAGAAGGTGTCTGTCCATTTTGACCTTATATATGTCCAGATTAACGTTTTTTTACTAGTAAAGTATATCCACAAACATGGCTCCACTACATCACCTAGGGAGACCGAGGAGAATTGTGACAGAGGAGAGTAGTGACAACGTCAATTTTTGAGAACTTATATTAACTGCTAGCGAGTTTGCAATAGCGCGCGTTTGTTAGGTCGAGACTTGACTAGAAATCGCGCGCTATTGCGAGCTCAATATAGTTAGTAAATTCGAAAAAATCGACGTTGTTACTCTCCTCGGTCTCCCCTACTCAAGAAGTTTATCGACATCTGTTCTAACTAATCCACTGTTCACTTCAGACACGCTTAACAACTCTCTCTTTATGCTCTTCTTTTCCCAGCTTATACCTAATCGGATAAACGTCACCTGACCTGAATATCAATCAAACAACTTATTCTCTGTAAACATGATGCTTAATGAATGTTAATATAAGGTAGCTAACAAAGCTTCAGATTCACATGTTTAATTAGGTGCTATTGAAAGAGAACATGGGTATACGTCCGTCCGTAGGACGTCCACCAACGAGATGGACAGATGACCTAGTTAAAGCCAAGGGTGCGTTTATGCCGGCCGCTTCCAACCGAAGTAGCTGGAGGTCCATGAGAGTATGTCCAACAGAATACATCTTAAAGCTGAATAATGATGATGATGATAGGATGTACTAAGGTACTGTGGGGACTGTAACTTGGTAAGAGCTTAGGTAAAGGGGATCTACGCGCGTGACTTTAAACTCAGTTCAAATAAAAGGATGTTTCTTCAGTACTCGCTTTTTATATTTATAGATATAGATACAGAGATAGGTCTTGCCGCTCAGTGCCTTGTGCTATACCGCATGTAAAGTATACCGGCACGTGTATGTAGAGATCGCTTTTAAGCAATAAGACCGCCTATTGTCTACCCTGAATCTAAGTGTTTGTATTATAAGATTTTTGTACTGCTTTATGGTGTGCAATAAAGAATATTTGTATTGTATACCGCTGTCAATCTTCTTTTAAATCGAATTCTAGAATTAAACAATACAAAAATGTTATTATTATACGTAACACAGTCAATCAAGCCTGTCAGGCGGTCATTTTTACCACCTACCAGCGGTATACCTACAGCCTAATTCCTACATAGGGGTTGGGGAATTCGTGTCCGAATCATGAGGAAATATCAGAGCCGAATCAGGACAACTTTCACTGATGTGTCGGACGCTGCGCAAGGGCAGATCTGCGTCATGCAGGACAGTGAAAGTAAAGCAAATGAAAAAATCAGCACCATTTACAACTGTGTGAAACATTCGGTCATGTGCCGGATGTCTTAGCAAGCTTGTATGTTGATGATATACTTGGGATTTTAGTTCCGTATTTTTGTAAATTATGTGGCAGTTTTTTGTAAAGCTATCGTTATTTGAGATTGAATAGAAAAGAAGAGGTAAACTTTACACAGAGGCAGATCGTTTTACTTTAATTGAGTAAAATTGGTATTGGTATTGGTATTCTCGTCCATTAATTAAACTTATAATAAATAAAGCAAAAATTCACAAAAAATGGAAAATTTATGAGAGGAAATCCGACTACATTGCTTTTTCAAAGTTACGTTCTACAATAAAAAAGCTAGAAGATTCATGTTATACTTTGTACATCTCTAGAACTGAAAAAAATATTCGTTTTAATTCCAAATCATTTTGGTCCTTTATAAAATCAAAAACCAATAGTAGCGGCATACCAGACTCACTCTTCTTGGATAATGATATAGGCTCTAACGGTCAGCAAATTTCTGATCTATTTAACAAGTTTTTTCAGTCGGTCTTTGAAAAAGATGATAACGTGTCGGTCAATATTACTAACAATAATATTGCATCCAACAATGTTATTAGCCATGTTGAAGTCACCTCAACAATAGTTGAAAGCTATTTAAAATCATTAAAAGTTTCAAAAGGAAGCGGACCAGATGGAATCCATCCAGTTTTCCTTCAAAGATGCCGTACTACTTTAGCCCCACCAATCTGCTATTTATTCAATCTTTCACTAAAGTCAGTAAAGTCGGTATAGTGCCAGCAATTTGGAAACGGTCGCTCGTTGATCCAATATTTAAAAGTGGGGATAAGCGCAACATAAAAAATTATCGTGGAATCTCTAAACTATCTGTAATACCTAAGCTTCTAGAAAAAATTATATACGACACGTTATATCACGTAATTAGGCCAATGCTTATCCCTCAACAACATGGATTCATTAACAGAAGATCCACAGAATCCAACCTTTGCGAATTACTTAATTACACTCTTGTGGCAATGGATAAAGGTTTCCAGGTGGACGCCATTTCTACGGATTTTTCTAAAGCGTTTGATAAAATTTCTCACCCCATTCTTATAAGTAAATTAGAAACATTTGGAATTCATGGCAATCTTTTAAGATGGCTTACATCTTATCTTCGAAACAGAACCCAAGCAGTGGCAGTTAAAGGTTTTATTTCTAGTTTTGTGCCTATCTCATCGGGAGTTCCCCAAGGTTCCCATTTAGGTCCGTTGTTATTTAATATATTTATTAATGACGTCATCGAATGTTTTCAGCATTCAAAAGTCTTATTATATGCAGACGATATGAAAATATTCAGTATTATAACATCGGAAAATGACTGTCAAAATTTACAATGGGACCTCGATAGGCTAAATAACTATTGCCAAAATAATAAACTTAGTCTTAATATTGAAAAATGTTGTTGTATTACATTCTCTCGTAAGCTTAAGACTATAGTTCATAACTACTCTATAGATGACAAATGCCTTGAAAGGGTCACTGAAGTAAAAGATCTTGGCGTAAATATAGATAGTGAGTTACAATTAACAACCCATATTGACAAAATTGTTCGCAAAGCATATTGTATGCTTGGATTTGTATTCCGACAGAGCAGAGATTTTAAAGATCCTAACACCATGGTTCTTTTGTACAATGCATATGTTAGATCTCATTTGGAATATGCTTCCACCGTTTGGAATCCTCATTTTGCTGTCCATATTAATGCAATAGAAAGAATTCAAAATAAATTTACCAAGCGGATGAAGTATAAATTTAAAGAATTTAAAACTAATAGTATTGTATCTCTACAACATCGGCGTGAAATCAGAGATCAAATTGTATTGTACAAAATATTAAACGGGTTGCTAGACTCGCCTACCCTACTCTCGAGCATGTCCCTGCGCTGCCCGGACCACCGCACCCGCTCCTCCACCTTATTCGCACTCCCTTTCCATCGAACTGCTTATGCTAGGAACAGATTCATAGTAAGAGCATGTAAAAATTATAATGATAAATATTCTGATATTGACCTATTTTGCATTCCATCAGTACAAAAATTTGTTTCTGCAATTGAAGAGCATGAAAAAATTTGAGATTTAAGTTTTTATTGTAATTAAAAAAAAATCAACAAGTTAAAGTTTTGCATGGTGCTTTAACTCTTAATCTAGAAACATAAAATGTCTTCCCTTGAGCCGTTTTAGTTTAGTTTTTAATTTAGTTTAATTATTTATATTATACAAATTTATATAAGTCTTTTCTGAGCAACCATAATGATATTAGTTAATTGGTGGAAACTGTTTTGGCTTTTGTGCTATCGAAATTTAAATATTTATGTGTATTATTTTTTTGCTGTTTGTTTCCCTTTATCAATAAATAAATAAAAAAAAAAAAAAAAAAATGGATGGCAATTTTTGGAAAGAAATGAAGTTTGACAAAAATGTGGTGTCGGGTTAGAATTACATCTCTCCATTTCTTCCGTGGATGTCGTAAGAGGCGACTGAGGATATAGGTTAAGGTATACCGTAGGCGACAGGCTAGCAACCTGTACATTGTATCGTTTTTGTCAAACTTTAAATCCAAAATTGCTGAAAGTGGCTCCGAAGCGGTCGGTAACGTTACTTGTGGTCTGCTTACCTCATTTGGGAATACAAGAGTGATATTTGTGTGCATGTGTGTGTATTCATCTAAAAAATATAAAATTATGAACCATAGGATAAGACGATATTATATATGCATATTAAGTCCGAATATATATTATGTTAGTTTAGCAGGGGTGGTCAAACCAACAAAAAACCGCATTCAAATCCAGCCGTTTAGAAGCTACGGTGCCACAGACAGACACACAGACATACAGACACACATAGCGTTCAAACTTACCTATAACTCCCCTCTTTTTAAAAAGAAGAGGCCCGGTGCCTTCTCAAACTAAAAAAAATGCCCACCTAAAAAATCGATGGCAGCCTTGATTTATACATTTTATAGCAATAGCAAGTGTCTACCTACATACATGTAAATAGAAAAAAAAGGTAAGAAAGAGAAACGACGCGCCAAAATATGAAATACATACGTTTGTTACGTACAATGCATTGTGTCGGATTTCATTGAATCCGTTTGCTTGATAAAAAATACTTTCGCTTTCAATACATATTAGGTGTTGAATTATTAACGCAAGCCTGGCTTTATAAGCAAATTGAATGTGCCCCAGTTACAGACCGCTTTAAAGAAACACCATATATGTAAAATTCTTCACATACTAACCTACTTTGTTGCATAACAAACATTTTTATATACTCGTACTAATTGACAAGATTTCATTTTTCAACACCTGTAAATTACTACAGGAATCGAAAGAGTTTTGCATCCTAAACAAAGGAAAACATTTATTATAATTTATTTCTCCATAATTGGAAAAAAACAAAAAAATAATAATAATAATAATCTGAATTTGCCAATACTACGACAGAATAGATATGTTTCCTTTGCCTTTTTCACCAGAAAAAGGAGCTGTCATATTTTTGACAACGTCTACGTCAGATTTACGCATGATTTACGTGATCTTTTTTTTAATGGAGACTAGACAAAAGTAATGGATCTATTGTATCGTAGTTTTGGAGTTATGCCCTTTTAGAATAAGCAAATCTTAAAAAAAAAAAAAATTAATTAATAATCGTAGCGAAATTTTAAAAATCTTTCTATTTCCAAACAAAATACAGAGAACGAATCCAATTATAGTCTTAGAAATATGAAACCTTGTCAATTTTCCCGTACTTAATAACCCAACTTCGAGAAAGAGATCACTCGTCGAATCCGATTTGGCTGGGCAGCGTTCGGGAAGCTTCGCAGTGTCTTTTCATCCAAATTACCGCAGTGTTTGAAGTCAAAAGTCTTTGACCAGTGTGTGTTGCCAGTGATGACATACGGATCTGAGACGTGGGCGCTAACGATGGGCCTCATGAGGAAGCTCAACACTCAAAGGGCTATGGAGAGGACTATGCTCGGGGTTTCTCTGCGGGATAGAATCAGAAATGATGATATCCGCAGTAGAACCAAGGTTACTGACATAGCCCGAAGAATTGCGAAACTGAAGTGGCAGTGGGCGGGGCACATTGCTCGCAGGACTGATGGCCGATGGGGTCAGAAGGTTCTAAAATAGGAAGGTAGGCCTAGGTATGCCTCCAACAAGATGGAGCGACGAGCTGGCTAAGATCGCGGTATCGCGGGATCGCGGTGGATGCGGAAAGCACAAGACCGGTCTGAGTGGAGAGCCTTGGGGGAGGTCTTATGTCCAGCAGTGGACGTCTTTCGGCTGACACATGATGAACCTAATTTTAAATGTATTGTTAAGTTTTAATTTAGTTCCAAAATTTTGAAAATGATTTTCACTGATTTTTACTTCATCAATATTTCGTTTACTAGCCTCAAGCCATCATTAGACTTTACCCCACCACATCTTTATTAGAAAAACATAAAAAACATCATGGAAAATTCTAACGATTCACGAAGAAAACTAAATTAACCTCTAACCTCTATTTGACCTTGAGAAATTGCAATAAAAAAGACATCAACGCGTTCTACTAAAACACGTTTAAGAATTTACAGTCGAAGAAACTCAATCACGTGCCAGGGTGGAACCTTTTCATGTTCAATTTCGCTATGATTTCTTTGGCAAACGTATTGGATGTCAACATGACATTTTTTTAATTAAACAGCTGGCTAACGACCATGCGGGTCACGTGATGGTAAGTGATCACAGCCGCCCATGGACACCTACAGCATTATTAGGATTGCCGGTGCGTTGCCGGCTTTGCAATCGGCGATTCACTCACCTTTTTGTGCTATTAGTATCAGAAAGGTACAATCAGCTGCAGAGAAAAGGTACCCCCCTGTAACGGCGGTATCCATACTACCGCCATTACAGGGGGGTACCCTTTCTCTGCAGCTGACTGTACCCTGGTATGTAATTCAGATTCATCAATTAAGTAAACTCTCGTTTGGCTCGTCCGAGGCAGAGGCACAGTTTGGAGATTCTTTAGGACGTCCACTGTTGAACATAAGCCTCATAGCCTGCATCCACTGTGAACCCGCGACTTTAAACTGGTCATCCGTCCATCTCGTTGGACGTCCTACGCTGCGCTTGCCGATCCGCGGTCTCGATCTACGATTAAGAACATTTTCGGCCCCAACGGATATAAGCTACTACTAGCCACTACCCGCGACTCCGTCCGCGTATAATTCAATTTTCACTGTCCCGCCGGAACTAAGCCATTTTCCGGGATAAAAACTATCCTAAGTCCTTTCCCGGGACGCAAACTATCTGTATGTATTTAAGTATTTAAACTATTTATTTTACAAAAGAAAAGAAACAAAACACAATTGACAAACGTTGAGATACTTGTACAAAGGCGGACTTATCCCTTTAAGGGATCTCTACGAGTCATTATCAAATTTCATCGAAAACTGTTATGTGGTTTAGACGTGATGGAGTAAGTAACAAACAAACATACTTGGGCCAATCAACTTTTTTACCAACACTAATCTGTCCGCGACATTTTTCAAACAATTGCAGATTTTTGTAGGTAAGTAAACATGTTTTTTTTGTAATTTAATAGATGGTGTACATGAATACATGCCATCCTACGTAAGTTCAACCTATTAAACCGTGAAACATCTTGTTGGAAGATTTTTTGGTAACGCCGGAGACAATTTTGGTAACGCAGGAGACGCCCAAAGTGTCGGTAAAATAGTTGATTGGCCCACTTACAAACTTTCGCATTTATAATATGAATATTAGTAGTATAGTATTTGCGGTTGCAGACATTTACTTGGCCGAAGATTTAACGGCTGATTTGACATTGCTATAGTAACTGGCTCCAACGCAGACTAATGCAAAGGCAACTGGGTTACGCTTCGATTCACCGGGTCAAGCCCTTATAGCCGTAACATAACACGCTGTGGCCGCAAGGCAGGAAGACGGTAATGATACATCATACTCATACATCGCTCGCCGTTCCCATTCCCCGTGGGAGTAGTTGGTCTCTAAGATTGCACGTGGAATGCCGACAGAGCACTTAGATAGTAGCGGAGAGTTGTAGTTGTAAAAGAATTCAAGTTGAAATATGGGTGCATAGAAAAAATTCGTGTCTAGTCTCCTGTCCAGTGGTGTGGGAATAGCACGCAGAACGGAATTCTGAGGACCTGGGTTCGATTTCCAGCGCTGGTCTATTTTTCTGGTTTTTCTGTGCATTCATGTTTCGGCTTGTGTTTTCGTGTGAAATATGTTAAAATTGTAGTTCTTTCGCTTAGAAAATGGAGAAGGAAGGTAAATATTGTAGTTCATTGATTGCTTAAAAATGGAGGACACTTCAGAATAATCCACCGTTTAAATTTATACCTAGAAACTTATGAAGTCTTAATTAAAATGGGGTGTTATTTTGAGTTGATAGGTATGCGATGTAGGTATCTTTTACAGTGGTTTCAGAAAGACAATCATTGCCTAGAATGCGATGCAAAAAAGCTATTTAGGTTTAATTACCTCGTTGGCTTGGATTTTATTAGTGGACGTTTACTTGGACGATTTATCTGTTTTTTTCTGCTCAGTTTGTTTCTTTAGAGACAAATATGGATGGACTAAGTAAAGAGGTAACTATATTACAGACATAATTGCCTACTAATTGTCTGTAGGCCTCCAACAAGATGGACCGACGATGGTTAAGATCGCGGGATCGCGGTGGATGCGAAAAGCACAAGACCGGTCTGAGTGGAGAGCCTTGGGGGAGGCCGATGTCCAGCAGCGGACGTCTTTCGGCTGTCATGATGATGATGTGATAATTGCCTACTATGTATAACTTATTTTAGTCAGACAGAGGCGTATTGCTTAACGTTTCTGATGCTCGCTATCGCAATCAAATGACAGTTTTTACAATTACTGCCTCAGGGACCTGTAAGGATTTTTTGTCTGAAGTTGAATTGGGTTATTGGAGAATGTATCTATACCTAATTCATTACCTACTCTTGAAGAAGTTGAAGAACCTAGGTAGGTAGGTACCTGCTATTAATGAAGAAGTTGATGAACTTTATCATTAAGTGCCTAAGTTAAGTAAATTAAGGTTAAGTGAGTTGATCAATGATCATCAATACTACCGCCTATTGTATTAATTTGTATCGCATGCAATTTGCAATCAACATGTTATTTACATGAACAATGGCACTACCTACAAACGTGACCGGCATCATTAAACTCGAGATTACGTCGGACAATCGATACTTTATTAAAAAGATCACTAATTCCCCGAATGATAAGACAATGGTTTGTTACAGCGACAAATAAAATGGAACAATATCGCCGATATCATTTTATCGCTGTCGAGATATTATAACGCGCGATGTGGCAGGGTCAGCTGCTAAATTACTTTAGTGCGAAATAATTCACTTAAAACTATAGGTATCTAACTTATAGCTACTTGGTTTAACGGTTGAAATGAGGTAAACAATCTTGACGTGTCTTTTACGGAATTAAACTTTAATGAAATAGGTAATAACAGTAAGTAACAGAAAGTTGAATTTCTGATGTGACCACTAGGTAACTTAGCCAATCACATTGATATGGTTTCAGTAACTAATAAAAAGAGAGGTCAAGATTGTTTATCTCATTTCTATTGCTAAAAAAACCGATGCATACCACGAGTAATGGTACTAAATGATACAGCTACAGCCGCAACAGCCAACGGTTACCTGGTACAGTTCGCTCCCAAATAGCGAGCTTTCTCGCATTCCCTAAGTTCACACTGCGCTAATTACGCCGTAACCCGAGCAGTGACCCTAGCTACAATAAAAACGGTACTCACTTCACCCATAGTGAATGTTATCCAAGCTGGCACAGAACTAACACTCGCGTACGGTCATGTCTGTTGGTGACACGTGCGGCTCGAGCGGCGGCCGGCGGGCTAACGTCCTCGCGGCCGAGCGCCGCCGCGGCATGCCGGTGACAGGCGGCCAGGGAAACCGCGGGGGGCGGGGAGGAGGCGATAGCGATTTTACACCTGAGCCGAGAGAGCATTGGTAGCCGTACACGTATACAGGGGCGGATCTACTTAAAGGCTTTTGGGCTGCAGCCCAGGGCCCCGTGGATAGAGAAGGCCCCCAACCAGAGGCCGTATTGCCTAATGTTTTTGACACTCGTGATCGCAATCAAATGACATATTTCGCATACAAAAGCTGTCATTTTATTGCGATCGCGAGTGTCAGAAACGTTAGGGAATAAGGCCTCTGAACTGTAAACAATAGACGATATTGGCAATACTAAAATTTATCTAGAATTAAAAAAAATCCGATCATGAGGTTTGAGTAATTAGGTAGGGCCCCCTAAGCAGTATTAGCCCAGGGCCCCACAAATACAAGATCCGCCCCTGATCCTATATAGTCCAGGGATGGCAAACTTGATCCAAGATCCATTATTTATATCAATTCCCAAGATATCACGTAATTCTCACGATACCGGTGTCGTCAGTTCACCTAGTGGGAGGCCTGCCAACTCTTAGACGTAGACATTTTCGCAATAAGTCTCAGGGGCTTCCTTGATGAAGACAATGATGATGGCTTACTAAGATAAGGTTGTTTAGCTTACGGCAGTTTACCTAAAATTTGGGTAATGTACCTAACTCAAAACGAAACCTTTTCTCAGTTGTCTGAGGATCTTCTGCTCAGATCAGAGAGTCTATTGCGTAACGTTTCTGACACTCGCGCAAAATGATAGTTTGTATGCGAAAACTGTCATTCGATTGTGATCGCGAGTGTCAGAAACGTTACCTATGCAATAGACCCTTAGGTTACAGCATACGTCGCAAAATAGTTAAAATTAGGTTGGTTGCATTAAAAAAACTTGAATAGAATGTGGGTTCTCTTCGATATTACCTGAAGGATAAGGCAACAATCAACGATGCGTCAGCAAGATGTACCTGCAGACATCGAATCAATTTTTATCTTGCAAAAGAGAGCAGTTAGAGCAATTTATAATTTGAAGACGCGTGAATCTTTAAGATCATTTTTTAAGGAAACTGGTATCCTAACCCTGCCGTCGCTTTATGTTTTTGAAATAATCATGTACGTTAGGAAGAACATATGTGATTTTCCCACTAACGTCGATAAGCCAAAGGCTACTAGAAACACAGGGAAGCTTAAAGTACCATCTTACAGACTGGCTAAAACCAAAAAGTCGTTTTTGGGAAGTTGCATACGTTTTTATAATAAAATTCCAAAAAATATTACTGAAGAAACTGATACAAAATTTAAATCTACTGTCAAAAAGACATTAATATCTAAGGCTTATTATAAAGTTAACGATTATATCATGGACAGGGATATTTGGAAATAATTCCGATCCGCACTAGCGATCCCTTCAAATAGTGAACCTACTGTGTTAAAAATAAAATTGTGTTAAATACTTGTAATGTATAGTACATAGATGTCATTTATAAATATTGTGAATCTGTTTTTTAAAAAAAAAAATACCTCGTTGAGTTTCTTGCCGGATTCTTCTCAACAGAGGTTTTTTTCCGAACCGGTGGTAGATTAAAAAAATGACGTGTAAAAGTGCCCATTGCGGCCTATTTGCTGAATAAATGATTTGACTTTGACTTTGACTTTGACTTACCAAATATGTTGAGAACTACCTTCCATCTCGGTTAGGTTTCATATAAGTGACATTAGCGACATCTGGTATCCAGCACTGTAGAACATAGTAAATCCGTCCAACTTTTAATGTTTACTGGAAGAATGAAATTACTTCTTTCATTTCGGATATGTAGTTGCCACTGACTAAAGAAATTTTACTGCAGATCAGAACAGATTTAGCCAAGTTACGAATAATACAGGCAATAAATGCAAGTAATGGAGGCAATGCAGAGGCAGTGATATAAATGAGAATAGATAGCTTCAGTATTGTGTAGTGGTAGGTACATACTTACTTCATCCCAGCCTATATACGTCCCACTGCTGGGCACAGGCCTCCTTTCAGAATGAGAGGGCTTGGGCCATAGTTCCCACGCGAGCCCAGTGCGGATTGGGAACTTCACACGCACCATTGAATTGCTTCTCAGGTTAGTGCAGGTTTCCTCATGATGTTTTCCTTCACCGCAAAGCTCGTGGTAAATTTCAAATGTAATTCCGCACATGAATTTCGAAAAACTCAGAGGTGCGAGCCGGGGTTTGAACCCACGAGTCACGACCCTCTACTTGAGACGCGATAGGTCAAACCACTAGGCCACCACGGCTTCATACTTACCTATGTTGTGGTAAATAATAAATTAGTTGTGGCCATATATTATAGGTAAAATATTTTTGAAAGTCCTCTTGAACCTCCCACCGCTCTTCTTCTAGCCCCACACAGCCGCGAGAGTGAGAGGGCTCGATAACGTTACCTGTAGAAAAGAGAAAGGGGCATAACACCTTACAACACCGGCTGCATTGCCGCTGCTTTACCGACGATCGGCGATTCATCATGGCGGCCGTTCCCGCCATTTTGTAATTTGAACGCGGATGTACGCTTCGACGGTTAAAGGAGGGTAGTGTTTAGACCGGGTGCGGCAGGATATGGGTGAAGGCCCGCTTCCGATGAAGACATTTGGGTCAGTTTGCTGTAATTAAATTTGACACCAGTTTTTATACACGAAACCTTGCAAGTGAGGCCGGTAGAGTTAGCGGGCTTCATTATAATATCATAATTATCAGTTATTTAGGTTTAATTATCTTGCGAATTAATTTATTACTCCTAGTAATTTTGCGGAGATGTACAACCATTCGGAAGACGAAGCGTTGGCAGGCCTCCCACCAGGTGGACTGACGACATCGTAAGAGTTGCGGGTAACCAGTGGATGCAAGTGGCGACTTGTCGTTCATTGTGGTGTTCTATAGGGGAGGCCTTTGTCCAGCAGTGGATGTCTTCCGGCTGATGATGATGTACAACCATCTTCAATTTATTAAAAAAAAACATCAATTACATAGTTGGTTTGGTTTGACTGACATTTACCACTCAAAGGTTCACTGGCAGATATCCCTTGAGGGATAAGTCCGCCTTTGCATTTTTCCATTTATAACTTACCTGTATTTCCGTTTTGTACAATAAAGAGTTTTACTACTACATTTTGGATCAGCTAAATCAACCCAATACCAATAACCTCTTTAAATAAAAGACAATCTGTACAGGTTATGGTCCCCAGTGCGAATTTTTGTCTATATCCATACCGGTGTTTGGACTTTGGACTGGGCAAAATTAGTTAATAATTTTGTCGCATACTTATCTCTGATCAAATTAATCTGAGATACTTAATTAGTACTGCCGTTACCTTAATAGGTACTTCTTATTATTATTGTTACTATGTGACTTGTAATTTAATTTTCAATTACCTTTTACTCTTTGTATTCTTGAATTCTCTTTTTATTATTATTCTTATTACTATTTTTTTGTACACTTGTTTAGTGTTTTAAATGTGGAAAAAAACTGTAATGACTTGGGTGTTCACCTGTAATGTTACTTTTTTTTTAATGCTTATTATTAAATAAATGATAGTAATACTCGTGGATTTGACAGAAGCGCCGTGCAGTGAGTCTGTTCAATTTTTAGGTTATATTTCCTTTAGAATAATTTTCCTTCCTAATTAACTCTCTGGTGGAGGTTTAATCAATATTATAATATTGTTCTAACTTATTAATCCATCTGTCCGGTTGGCCAAAGGCCAAAGTTATGGAGGGGAACGAGGAGCCCCCGGATCCGGGCGGCGGTAGTTCCATGAACTCGATGGAGATGGATACGCAAATTATAACACGAAAGCGTAACCTTAGTTTCTTAGAACAATCGCCGTCCGTTACTTCTGAACCTAAGGGAAAAAAGGTGATGCAGGGAACGGATGCCGACAATGCATCTATAGCAAACTTTTACAAACACCCTGACTTAGACGAGGACTCCCGCAAATACGGCATTAATGACAGTGGCCCATTTGTCGTTCATATCTCCCGAGACGCAGAGTCTAGCAACTCGGGCATCTCATTACAACCTATAAAGGTTGGCCAAGCTTTTGCCAGAGATAACATACAAAATATAAAAAAAGATGGTATTAAGTCCGTAGGTAGAAACCGTGTCTCGGTAGAATTTATGACCGCTGTGGATGCTAATAACATTTTAGAAAACCCCTGCTTATCCAAACATAAATACAAAGCCCACATCCCAACATACAACGTTTCCCGTATGGGTTTGATTCGTGGCGTACCAGTCGACTGGTCGATGGAAGAATTTGTTGACGCGACTGACCTTAAGGACGGACATAGCAAAATCCTCAAAGCCAGACGCCTCCAACGGAAAGTAATCAATGAGGGAGGTCCCCCATCCTGGGTTCCAACTCAAACTGTGGTGGTGACCTTCGAAGGTCAAAAACTTCCTGAAAAAGTCTTTGCTTTCTATACATCCTTGAAGGTCGAAGTATACGTGCTCCCAACAATCCAATGTCGAAAATGCCTGAGATTTGGTCACATTCAGGCCCAGTGCCGTTCCGATGCCCGCTGTTTCAAGTGTGCACAAAAACACCCTGGTGAAGGATGCAACATCGCTCCTGAGCAAGTGACTTGCCTCTACTGTTCAGGCCATCATTACGCGACAGACCAGCGCTGCCCTGAATATTGTAGACAAAAATCCATAAAATTGGCAATGTCAGAGCACAGCATCTCCTACCAAGAAGCTTCCTCTCGCTTCCCTGCTGTACGCCGCCCTTACGCAGACGTGGCCAAGGTTATGTTTGACCCAGACCCTAGCCCTCCTTGGCAATCTCCCCCCTCTGGTTCCACTCCCTTTCCCCCCCAATCGCCCCTCTCGACTTCATACCGCAAGACAGTCTATCGTAAAGCTAGAGCAAGAACCCCCCTGTCTCCCGGTTATGATCGGCAAGCCCATAAAAATATCGTCTCGACCCCACAATCTCAACTTCCAAATGGTTACGCCCTATCGTCTCGGCCGACGCCAGTTGAGACGCCCAATGACGACCTTATGGAACTGCTATTTAAACTCCTTACAAATATAATCGCCAAATGGAGCGATTGTTTACCGCCCGACGTTGCCCCCTTAATGATTTCACTTGCCGAGATGTTATCCTTCTCCCATGGCCCCCCAGGCCAATTTTCTTCAGTGGAATTGCCGTAGCGTTATTCCTAAAAAACCTGATTTGATCAATATCGTTAACGTGCACTCCATTTCAGTAGCGGCCATCTCGGAGACATGGTTGAGACCGGAATCCCGCTTTAGGATCCCGGGATTCTCATGCCTCCGGGAGGACCGCCCTGATGGTCGTGCTGGTTGTGCGTTGCTGATCAAAAGAGGTTACTCTTTCTCCCAAATACCCCTTCCTCCTCATTCACATGAAATTAACGCAGTTGCGGCTAATGTCATGGGAATCAACTTTGTATCCATCTATATCCCACATCCTAATATTAATTTAATACCTGATCTTTCCACCATCCTGTTCTCGGTCCCTCCTCCTCTCCTCATTCTAGGGGATTTCAACAGCCACAACACTTCTTGGGGTTCTTCGCACTCAGACGCATTTTCCACGTTCCTCTTGGATCTATTTGATGACATTAATGTCTCAGTTATTAATGACGGTTCTCCCACTCACCGGGTATACCCCGGACAAAATCCCAACTCAGTCCTGGATTTGTCTGCTTGCTCCCCCAACCTCTCGTGTCTTCTATCCTACCGGGTACTGAGACAATCCCACGGAAGTGATCATTTCCCTATTATCATCTCCCAACCATCCTCTGTTCAACCTTCCCCCGCCCCCCAACCCCTCCTTAAATACAGAGTGGATAAAGCAGATTGGCCAAACTTTTCTTTTTATGTAGAAAAAAGGTTAAAAGAGCTTGACCCCAACCTGTTAAACCCCCTTGGACTCTACAATCACTTCCAATCCGTTCTGATAGAAGCTGCAGATAAATTCATCCCAAAGAAAAAAATTGGTAGTAGCAAGATCCCTTCCCCTCCTTGGTGGGATGCGGAATGCACGGCGGCGATAAAAGAAAGAAAGAACGCCGAACGTAAATATAATGATTCCGGTCTCTCTGAAGATTTTATTGAATTTCAAAAAATCTCTGCTCGCACTAAACGTCTCCTAAAAAAAGCGAAGAAGAAAGGATGGAAGGGATTTTGCGAAAGTCTCAATCCAAGAACCCCCCCATCGATGGTATGGAAAAATATAAAAAAATTCAGAGGCTCCTTTGATCCCGATCGTCCATCCCCCCATAATCCTCCTTCCTGGTTGGAAGAGTTTGCAGACAAATTAGCCCCTCCATCAGTCCCTGAGGAGCCCTGCATAGACCCATCTCCCCCCTCTGCCGGGCTAGGCCCTCTCGACGGCCCCTTTACATTTTATGAACTTGAGCTGGCACTTGACGGGCTCCGTAACAGCTCTCCAGGAGAGGACGGCATACCGTATATCTTCATCCGTAAACTAAGTCCCTTTTCAAAAGACCACCTTCTAAATCTATTTAATCTGTTTTTTGTGTCTGGTGAAATCCCCGATGCATGGAAGACCCAAATTGTAATCCCAATCCTCAAATCATGTAAAAACCCTCAAGAAGCAAACTCCTATCGCCCAATTGCCCTTTCCGCGACGATAGGTAAAATATTGGAGCATCTGGTCAAAAATAGATTGGAGTGGTTTGTAGAAAAAAATAATTTACTCGCCAACACTCAATTCGGATTCCGTAAAGGGAAAAGTACCATGGACAACCTAAGCATACTGACTTCGGACATTAGACTAGCCCTCTCCAAAAAGCACCATGTTGTAGGGTGCTTCTTGGATGTCTCCGCTGCTTATGACAATGTCATTCTTCCTGTGCTCAGAGCAAAAATGCTCCAGCTGAGCATCCCTGTGAGGATAGTACATTTTATCTGCAAGTTGTTCATGGGAAGAATAATTAAAATCCGAACTGGCAATAGCTTCTACACTCCTCTTACCCTATGGCAGGGACTCCCCCAAGGCTCAGTCCTCTCCCCCCTCCTTTATAATTTATATACGTATGATATTGAGCAATCTGTCTCCCCCTTCTGTAATATACTCCAATATGCAGATGACTTAGTGTTATATACCGTTACACAGACTTTTACTGAGGCTTCCTTAAAATTAAATGAGGCACTCAGATATCTGAAGGTCTGGCTAGATGAACATGGGCTATCTTTGTCACCATCTAAAAGCTGCACGGTAACTTTCTCGCGGAACAGATCCATCCCGAACATAGATCTTAATTATGAGTATGAGGTTATTCCCTGCAAGGATTCTGTTAAATTTCTTGGTGTTTTTCTGGATTCCAAAATGACTGGTGTACCGCATTTGGAGCATATAACGGGAAAATGTGAACAGGGTATTAACGTTCTCCGGGCTCTCTCTGGAGTCTGGTGGGGCGCTCACCCATATTGCCAAAAACTTTTATATAATGCAATCATTCGTAGCCAGATCGATTATGCTTCACTCGCGGTGGAACCCTGCAATAAAAATGCACTTAAAAAATTGGACCTAATACAAGCTAAGTGTCTACGTATTGCTCTGGGAGCAATGAAATCCTCACCCAAGAATGCTATGCAAGTGGAGTGCCTGGATCCTCCCCTCTCCCTCCGTAGACAGTACTTGGCAGACCGTTTCCTTTTTAGAGCATTTTCCATGTCCAACCATCCTCTTATACCCCGGCTAGAGGCACTCTCCGTGGAAGTGTCTGAAAACACATATTGGTCACATAAAGAAGCGCCAAGATACATTGTGTCGTATACCAAATTAAAAAACCTTACGTCCCCGTTATATACCACTTACATGAACCCCATATTTGAGGCCGACTATGAGTCTTTAATATATTCCCCCAAAGTTATCCTTGATTTTGGCATTGACAAGGATAGTCCAGCGGCCAACAACATATTTAATAAAAAAATAGAAAAATGGCAGGATTGGCTACTCATCTTCACAGACGCCTCTAAAATAGATCCCAATGCCTCTGTAGGTTCAGCAGTATGGATTCCCAAATACCAAATTGCTTTGACTCAAAAAGGCCCAGCCCAGTCTTCTGTTTTCACTGGGGAATCCATCGCAATATTGGAGGCTATTAAATTCTCGGAAACACACAGCGTTCCCAAAAGTTTAATTTTTTCAGATGCTAAAAGCTGTCTACAAACAATAGTAGGAAACCATTTTAAAATGAAAACTAAACTCCCAATAATTTTGAAAATCAAAGAGGCTCTACACCGATGCGAAAAAAAGGGACTAGAAGTTACTCTTGCGTGGATTCCGGGCCATTGTGGTATCATGGGAAATGAAAGAGCGGACATGTGGGCAAAAGAGGCCATCACAATTGGTTGTCAAGATTATAAAACTATCTTACCTTCAGACTTAATGATGTCCGCTCGAAATGATTTAAGGGTCTCCTGGCAGAACATGTGGAACCTCTCCAGACTCCAGAAAGGCCGACACTACGGGAACATCCAACCCTTAATTCCTCGTAAACCTTGGTTTTATCACTTCCGCTCTGCTAGTAAATGGGTCACTTCTACCATCTGTCGACTTCGTCTAGGTCATGTCTGCACTCCGGTGTTTTTATCAAAAATTAGAGTACGGGATAACTCTCTTTGCGAATGCGGTCTTGATGAGGGTACCCTGGATCACATTTTTTTCAATTGTGGTAAACTCACTTATTCCTTATACGATGCGTTGCCGAAGGAAGTTCCGCGCCCTATGAATTTTCTGACACTTCTTGCTTTACTAGATTCTCCTCTTATAAAAATTTTGATAAAATTTATACAGTGCCACAACATTAAATTATAGCAACTGCTGCATGCTTATTATATATTTCATACTTCCTCTTCAATTTATCCTTTTTCGTTAGCATGCTTAACTGTCTGCCATTCCCCTCCGTTAAAAAAAAAAAAAAAACGTTTCGTCTGTTTTCGTCTTGTTATTGTCAGTGTACCGTCCATAACCATTGGTATTTGTTTTAGGTCTCCAGTCTGTTCCTCCCCCCGAAATCAAAATTATTTAAACCGAACAGTCTCCTCATGCGTGTAATGTCTCCACATCGACATTGGCAAAATACATCTTGCTAAAAAAGCAAGGGTGAAAGCCACCAAAAAAAAAAAAAAAAAAAAAAAAAAATTAAATAAATAAATAAAATTACCTGAATATTGCATAGGTAGGGTTAGTAATTAGTATGGAACTTTTTCTACTCAAACTGTACTCAAATACCGTGGTAGCCGAGCATCAATTTTCAGTATGATATGAAATTAATTTTGGAAAGTTTCCAACTTCATCTTATATTTTAATTTTTACCTTATTTACGATTTTCAACACTTCAATTTCAACTTACTTATTGTTTGTTTATTAATTAAAGGGTATAACCCTGTAAGGATGGCGAAACTGCCTTTGACGAGAAAGTGGTTTTCCTTTGGCTCGGATAATTGTCTTTACATACGTTGTAATTTGACCAAATTTTAGCCCCAAAATGGGCGTGGTTTTTGAGATAATTAAAAAAAAAGGAAAATCGTTTTTATTTTTTATTTACCAAAATAGTGGCCCGATTTTCACTAAATTTTTATACATTATGTAGAAAATTAAGAGCGTGTTTTTCTAAAAAAAAATCCAATTAATTTTATATTTAAGTAAAAAAAAACATTTTTTTAATATTCATAATTTTTTTTTTTTACTTGCGAGGTGGCGACACCTACCAATATCAGATATATTATGACCCATTTAATACTCTAATACATATGTTTTTTTTCAAAAACATTCATTTGGACCATCAGGTTAAAATAAGCGAATTTGTAACATCTCATACAATACATAGCCTTCCCTTTACTACGTACATGGGCGTTTTCAAAAAAAGTTGTTGAAATGACTTTTTTTTTAGAAGTGGATGAAATTTGGTATTCCTACTCAGAATCAGGACCATTTTGGGGTTAAAATTTGGTCAAATTACAACGTATGTAAAGACAATTATCCGAGCCAAAGGAAAACCACTTTCTCGTCAAAGGCAGTTTCGCCATCCTTACAGGGTTATACCCTTTGCGTTAGTTTGCTTAGTTTACTATGTGCATCCAAATGTGGATCTGTTAAGTGTATAAACGATAATTTTACTACATAATATATACTATTGACTACCATTTGGTAAACATTCAGGTAGTTAGTTCCTTAAAAGACATGGATTTGTCCATCAGAGAACAATATAGAAAGTTTTTAGTGGATTTTGCACAATCTTTTTTAAGTTATTGTAATATGAACAACAAACTCTATCATAAATGACATAAATTGTAATTTTCTCTGTGTACTTGTTTTCTGTGTCGTTTACTATTTCCGGTGTACAATAAAGAGTATTTGTATTGTATTGTATTGTAAATTGGCATTAGGAGGTTATATGATAAAATTGTTAAGAATCATTTAAACAGAAAGTCACTTGTACAATAAACTTACTATATTTCTTTGAGTAAATCTATGACTAGAAGCCTTACATAGTCAGTCAGTGATATACCACAAGTTTGAGAGGAACTACTAGACTTAAATTTAAGTCAAAGGCGGTTTTAACTGCAGTTTGAGTTGCAAGTCCATGTGGCTGACTCTAAGGTGCCGAGACAGGTCACTGTTTCGGAAGAACCCACGGGAGCAATGCTGGCAGATGAAAGGAGTGTGGTTAGTATGCTGCTTTAGTAAATGGAACTCTAACATCATAGCTGTTGGGAACGTTTTTGTACAGTCCCCTATAGAACACTTGAATTTTGCAGCATTCTCATGCCGAAAAGCCATGTGGTGTGTCAGACTTCGCTTTGTTGCAAATTTCTGCTGACAGACAGAACACACAAAAGGTTTTTCACCAGTATGTTTACGCATATGGACCTCCAAGTCCGAAAACGTCTTCAAACAAATGCTGCACTGCCCCGATTTTTCTGAATGCTTCCTTCGTATGTGAGTCTTGAGATTCCCTTTCATGGAAAAGGTCATACCGCAGTAGTTGCAAATATTCTGTTTTTTATTAACATGCACATGTTTCATGTGCACATTTAATGCGGTTTTGGTCTTCATCGATTTACTGCATAGGTGGCAGCTAAACTTTTTCTCATCGCTGTGGACTAATAAATGTTTTTTAGCCACTGTTTTATCAGCAAACTTTCTATTGCAAATGGTACATGAGAAAGGTTTTTCTCCGGTATGAATTCTTTTGTGACGAATGAGGGATGCTACTTGTCTGAATCTAAAAGGACAGTACGGACAGGGGTACGGTCTCTCATCAGTATGCACCCTCAAATGGGTTATAATTTCATTTTTCCTAAAGAAGCTGCTGCCGCAAGTTTCGCATGTGTATTTTCTCTCTCTTTCTGTGTGGTATATCTCGGAATGTCTTTTTAAAGCTCCTTTGGTGGGAAATCGTGCGTCGCATGACGTGCATGGATAAGGACGCTCTCCGGTGTGTGTTCGTATGTGTATCTCCATGGCAGAAGGGCTGGAAGCCATGAGCCCGCATGTAACACACTGGATGGGCTCCATTTTGCTTTTCTTTCGTTTCTTGACGTATTTTGACTTCTTTTGCTTGTACTTAGTTTCAGGTTGTTCCCAACAGGAATTTTCGCTGTCGAAGCCAGTGAAATCGATGTAGCCATCATCAGGTTCTTCTTTAATATCTTCCTTCTTAATGCTTAAAGCTGTTTCGGACTTAGTATCGAGTTTGATGGACTTTAGAGCTTGATCAGACGCCTCGCATTTGCTTACGAATGCGTAAGATATGGCGAGCTCCGCACTGCAGTTGTCACATATCATGCTAGGAAAACCATCGTTTTCTGCGATAATAATTTTAACGAATCCCATTATTTTTGCGCTGTACTGTAATCCGTCGTGAAATTCGAAGAGGGATATATCGCCGGGTTTGTTGAGACATATACGACATATTTTTAAATCCACCATGGTGACTAGCAGTGTTTTCACATTCACAATCAGATATTGTTCGAAGACTTTATAATTCCCTTAATATTAACATTTCCTTAATTTACTCATGGCACAAATCTCATTAGAAAAACAACATAGGTACTTAACAAAATAAAGCAAGCGGAAGCGGAGGCCGGAGAGTGAGAGGGAGAGGGAGCGTCAAAAAACAGTCAACAATATAATAAACGTTAAACGGAATAAATCTATTAATTTTATTGTACTGTTTAGAGACAAATAAACAATCAAGCCAGTATCAACAAAATAAATATTTATTTATTCTATAATGGCTCAAATGTTGACTAAAAATTTGGGGAATATAATCGTTTAATATTTTTAAATAATTTTGTTCAAAAATCATAAGTTTGTCATAACGGAATGTGATATGAAATGTAGGAATAGGCTATTGACATTCACTAAATTGTTCAAGCTATTGTGAAAAACGTGATAAAGATAAAATTTTACGATTCGTTAAAAAAGAAATTTTTTTTATAAGCAAACGATAAAAAAACAGTCTTTTTTTTAGTTTTATTATAAGAAAAGTCATCCTGAAAAATAGCTCGATAAAATAGCCCTTATTATTACTGTTACTACTTTTTCAGTCACTGATCACCTGATCACTCCAACTCACTCTTACTTTTATTTACACACTTCAGTCTCAGTGAGGCGCGACCTCATGCAAGACGCTCGACGCTCGTTTCCAGCGATAAATCTGGTCTGGTGGTCTGGTGGTGTTTTTTTTTCGAATGCATGTCAAACGAGTAAGTGGGTCTCCTGATGGTGAGAGATCACCACCACCCATAAACATCTGCAACACCAGGGGTATTGTATATGCGTTGCCAATCTAGAGGCCTAAGATGGAATACCTCAAGTGCCAGTAATTTCACCGGCTGTCTTACTCTCGACGCCGAAAGAAAATAGTGCAAACACTGCTACTTTACGGCAGGCAGGATTAGCGCACCTGCAAAACAACATATACATATAGCGATAAATCTGAAAATGTTGAGCTTCAAAATGGGAAGCAATGTGTTGACATCGATGAACCCATTTTTTTGTACTTTTACACAAACGACATTTCGTCAGTTTCCAAACAAACACTGTCATTTTTTTTCAAGCAGCCGTCATGTTGACGCTGCTGTTCGACGCGACGACTTGACGCTACTTTTTTGAGTCGTGGTAAATTCGAAATAGGATCACGTGACCAGATTGGTCGCTCGCTGCAAACGAGCGTCGAGCGACTCCATCGGGCCGCGTCTTAATAAAGCGGTAATAATAATGGTCTCAATACAATAAGCACACGTGTGAATAGCTTGTGTCATCGTATCGTCATTCATTATGTCAAGACTGAAACTGTCAAATCAAAATCATCGATTGATTTGTTTTGTTATGTACTCGACGATACAATTTTAATTGGTCTCTTCTCTGGTATGGTTCAACGACTGGATTCAAGTTGAAGGCACCAAGAAAGAATAATTAATAGTTAATAACAATATGGACCAAAAAATTTGCCGGTTGTGCTGCGAGAATGAAGGCTCTTCATCCATGTTTAGCGAAGACAATGGCGTATCTATTTACACTAAAATGCTATATTGCTGCGTTAACGTAAAGATTAGCGAAGGCGACGGGCTCCCGAGCCGCGTCTGCGGACCCTGTGTCGCACAGCTGACGGCGACATACAACTTTATCCTAAAATGCGAAGCTACTGACCAAATACTGCGGTGCAGAGCGGTTGAAATCTCGCAACAAGACGATCTCGATTGTAAATTGAAGATTGAGGTGAAGCAAGAAGACGACGACCACCGGTACGAAGATGCCACTGAACCTGAAGAACCATACCCGTATCTGGATCTTAATTTTAAATTGGAAGACAGGCCTAAACGCGCGTACAAAAAACGAGCTCGGATAAAAGTTAAAGAAGCCTGGAAATGCAAGGAGTGCGGGCGAGTGTGCGCGAGCAAATCAGCACTGCTCATACACGGCCGCGTGCACACCGGCGAGCGGCCCTTCCAGTGTGCCTCCTGTGATAAAAGATATGCAGATGGTGGTGGCCTAAAAAGACATATTGAAAGAAACCATTTCGGTAAGATGCGAGAGCGAAAATTTATCTGTGAAAACTGTGGCAAGGCATTCTTCACCAAATCTGATGTTGCCGTCCACATGCGCACACACACCGGGGAAACTCCATACGCTTGCGCCATATGCCCCTCAAAGTTCACACAAAGCAGTGCAATGCTACGGCACCTCAAAACACATTCTGGAGAGAAATCCCACGGTTGCCACACATGCGGCAAGATGTTTGGCACCAAAGACAAACTGAGAACCCACCTCCTAACTCACACAACTGAAAAGAAATTTATTTGCCAACTGTGCAACTCTCTTTTTAAATACAACAGTAGTCTGAAGAAGCATTTGAAGTTGCATGCGGAACCCAATAGATTTGTGTGTAATTATTGCGGGCGCACATTTAATGTAAAAGGCAATTTGAAATTACACATCAGTTCACAGCACTCAGAGAAATCAGGTTTCTGCAGCATTTGTACCAAGAATGTGTCAAACATGAACACTCACATGTGGCGGCACACTGGAGAAAGACCTCTAAAATGTGAGCTTTGTACGAGTAGCTTTTACGAATTAAAAGCTTTGGCTCACCACATGAATTTTAGACACAAGAACACGGATAAGTATAAGTGCCTGATAGAGGGCTGCGGTATGTCATTCCCGTCTCGGCCCATGTTAGCATTTCACCATGCTAAGCTGCATGATACACAGATCCCGTTCCCTTGTGATCGATGCTCCAGAGGGTTTTACAGGAAGAATGATCTAGCACGGCATAAGATAGGGACACACAAGGAAAGACTGACTTAGTAAATCATTAATTTATGTGATAAGAATAAAATATACTGAGCGGCAAAAAAATTAGGCCCTGAAATGAAAGCTGTAATAGATAATTTTGTAAGCAGAGTAGACCACATTTTGTGCCGTGAGTATATTAAGTTGTATGTTTTATTCAATGTGATTTAAAGCTAGGAGTTAGCTCAAAAGTGGCAGAGACTATTTTTCTGTGATAGAATTAATCATTTATTAGTTTAAAGCTGGAAGTTTGGATTGATTTGATGTATGAGTATGTTGTATAAGTATGTAGTTTTGTGAAATTTTATGTGTATTATTTTACCTCTGTATTTATTAACAATTATAGAAGATCAGCCACATGTTGGAAAAATTAATCTAGATTTAGTAAGCTCAGTTTAGTAGTGTCACAATATATCATGTCACATTATGAGTCCATACCATCAGCCCTGGAGGGTTACACGGTAACACTTCTGACCAGCAGGGGTACTACGAAACTCGAAATTGGTGTCGTGCTGTCCCTCTTGCTCTCGTATTAAATAGTATAAGTGTCAGAGGGATAGTACGGCACAAACTTAGTTTCGAGTTTCGTAATAGCCCTGCAGAATGATGAACTGAAGTGATGCCAGAAAAGCAAGGCTCGGAAACCGGTTAAATTTAAAAACCGTTGTCATGTACTTGGCGCAAAACCTTTTCATTTTGGTTTCGTTCTAGTACGCAAGCCAGCAACAGGTTTTCGTTACCAATTTCCTCTCAAGCAATAACTTATGAAATGCTTCGAGAGAGTAGTGCCGTGAAGCCTCGTGAACGTCAGCTGCCACTCGGAGGGTGGGTTGGGCTGTGGTACCCGCCCAAACTTGTAAAAAAAATAAATGTTTTCAATCATTTCCTCCCGTCTGAAAATTTGCCAAACGACAGTTTAGACAATTATTTTACGTTTCAAAAAAGTCAGCTGGCCTTACCGTGGTGGATTATGCGTCAGCTGGTCACACAAACATCTTATTATGAGAACGCCTGCCATTTTTGCTATAGCAAATGTGAATGAACTGCTCAAGGCTAGTACGTTATTGTAGGCGACTGGCGGTCAAACCTCGGTCAAGATGTTTGTGACCAGCTGACGCATAATCCACCACGGTAAGGCCAGCTGACTTCTTTGAAACGTAAAATAATTGTCTAAATTGTCGTTTGGCAAATTTTCAGACGGGAGGAAATGATTGAAAACAAATTTTTTTTTACATGTTTGGGCGGGCACCACAGCCCAACCCACCCTCGGAGCGGCAGCTGACGCTTACAAGGATTCACTGCACGACTATCTCTAAGCATTCTGTACGTTATCGTTTGAGAGGAAATGACTGACAAAATATCTGCCTGGCTTGTAGACTATTCGCAAAACCGTTATTATTAACCGGTTCTTAAGGGAACATTTCTCAGTTCTTGTCAGATTAACCGGTTTAGACCACTAAAAACCGGTTTATTCCGGTGCAGGATACACGTCGCCGCTCGCCGCCGGCCGGCCAGCTGTCACTCGTCGAATGAACCGGTTTATTTAGGTTATAGTTAAGTTCTTAAAAACGTTCGCGTTCTTATGAAAGTTCGGGGTTAAACCGCAATAAACCGGTATTTACCGCTATTTTATAAACCGGTTCCGAGCCTTGGATGTCAAAATGAACGTGTAATGGACGTGTATTACCGTGGATGGATTGAGTAAATAAAAGATGGTGAACTGTCACATTATGCTATATTCATTTAGTGCCGATGAACATGATCCAAAAACAAACCACATTATCACAGTCCGCTACAGATAACAGAAGTTTAAAAGAAAGAGGAAGCAACATTACAGCCGTGAATAGAGAAGTACATTTACAGGAGTATAAAGATATTGGCTAATATATAAAAATCTTTGTTCTGCGTTACAAAATTATATTTTGTGGCCAAAGACAATCTGCAGACCGCGATCTGGACACGTCCAACAAAAAAGGTCAACTGGTCATTTCATTTATCTAAATGTTTGTACAAAACAATAATCTTACGTTTAAAAATATTTAAAATACACTGCAAAATTAGTCCATTACATATTTACAATTACGCTTACGTTTACGCAAACTAAAGTTACAAAATTGCACATGCTCCATCAGATTTTTGATCCAGTCAAAACAATAAATATTGCAGGATATAAATTAATAAAAAATAGTGTAAAAAAAACCTTTGCAAATTACATAAATTATGCACTCATCAGTCAACAATTACATCTAACTACATCAGCGTCGCGCGGCGTGCGCCGACGCAGATGTAACATTTAACAAAGATTCAACACTTACAACACAAATGACATGCAAGCCACGACACAAGTACACCGGAGACGCGACGGTGATTACAGTTTTTATTACCCTGCCCCTAGTGCAGATTCTTCAAAAATCTATTCTTACATTGCCAAATTGTAAAATATCAACGCCTATAATTGTCTAACGCACTCGGAATTATAGCTTTCTCCGTTTCTTTCTATCAAAAGGTAAAGAGGGTAGAAAGAGACAATGAATGCTCTCTCAAGCGCTGTTACACAATACGCCGTCTGTTTTGCAAATTTTAAATCGTCTTTCCCAAATGCAATTTTTGAAAAAATGACTTTCTGCCAAGTTTCTTGCGGCGCATTCTTCTTGGCAATGATGGTCTTTCCGAAAGCGCTGGTAGTTTAAAAAAAAAGACGTGTAAAAGTGCCCATTGCGGCCTATTTACTGAATAAATGATTTGAATTTGAATTTGCAATAGCCGATATCTCTTCTGTTGCCCAGAATGGTTAATTTTTGGCACGCATCATTAGGCTACGCAATCACTATACGGATAAGATAACCGTGCGGTTTGAGCGCACTGTCTCTTTCTCAAGCGATACTATGAAGAGGGACGGAAAACCGTACGGCTAACCGTATAGTGCGTACGTAGTCTTGGCGCTGCACACGCGTTTACATAACTCTCGTGCGTATCGCGTTTACGCGTCGACAACGCGTTTAAATAACGCGGTGTGTAAAGGCCCTTACAATTATGGCAGATCTCAAACTAGGGCATCCAAAACCGGTTTTTATTGTATGGAGAAAACCCGGTTTTCGGTTTTTTTCAATACAATAAAAACCGGTTTTGAATGCCTCACTCAAAACATCAGCGAGGCTTCATTAGGTTCCGGTATTTCGCTGCAAATATCGTAAAATACCAGTTCTAGATAAACCGATTTTCTTGATTGACATACCGAAACCGGTATAACCGACAAGCACTGTCATTGGCCCTATCCGATCTAGCTACTAAGACTAGTCTAAGCAAAAATCATAATGTCAATAGCACCCGAGGAATTTAGGATTTACGGTGAACCGGAATCGATGTGATCGAATTAATTTATAAACTTATTATTACACCACTGAGCTGTAAGAAACGATTGTTCCAGATGAAAATAAGGCTTCATCTTTACTATGAGAGACAGGGTTCCATTCGTGAGCGAGAAAGTGTGGTTTGAAATGCCAAAAGCATACATCCCTCTTACACCTTCGTTGTTGGAAAGGGACTTGCACAGTCTACGATAATCGTATCCTACGCAGCACGGTTTCTGTTTGAATACTTTTTTTTAATGTATAATTTGTACCAAGTATAACCAGTTTTTCTTAAATTAGGTAATTCAAAACCGGTTTTTGATGTATGGAGAAACACCGAAAACCGGGTTTTCTCCATACAATAAAAACCGGTTTTGAATTCCCTATTTTTAATGTGACAATGGAATATCTGTTTAGATATATAAAAAAATCATTTTATCACGTTGCCATTGAAAAAAAAAAAATTCTCGTAATATCGATTTTCAATCCAAGCCCACTGGTACTCAATCGCAATGGTCCGATAAAAAAGCTACAGCGCAGTGTCTCGGCTAAATCGTGAATGCAACAATGACGTCATAGTATACTATTTACTTAGGTATAATTTGTATTTTCGACAAGGCGCCTGTCCGTCAACACTGCCTATTTAAAGCGTACCCTATATTCTCTAGCAATTATTTACAAAAAGTACATTTATACTAATTTAATTACATCTCGCTAGTTTCCAAAGGGACATGGAAACAGAGAAAGACAATTAAACAGATCGTCCACTCGTATTTTCACATGCGGTAGCCACGAAAATATAGCCGTTTCTCTCCATTGTATGAGCGTCTGAACGAGACGGCATTATTTTGGCGGGCAAATTTTAGACAACACTCATTCGAACATGCTGTGAATGAATAGACTTATTATCAGAGGACTCAAGCTAATGTAACAGAGTCCCTTGTCAGAGCGTTTTCACATTATCGGACCCGATAATATCGGCACAAGTCAAATGTATAAAATTTTAGTGTAGCATCCAATATCGGATCGGTTGCAGATAGGAACACAAATCAAACATTTTACTTGCTCCAATATCGGAACCGATAATGTCGAAACGCTCTTGGGTCCGATAGTCGGGTACTGAGTTTGTTTTAACCTACCAAGATAAGTTCGTGAAGCGCGAACCGTCAAACAATAATAAATAAAAATAAAATAATAAATAGACGATTTCGCTCAAAACATTCTACATATGCGAATTTCATTGCAATGATAATAAATAATAAAATACAGATTAAAATTTGATTGCTATGCAGCAACATAATCATACATTTCATTTAAATTTTATTTAGATCAAAGGTTCTCAATCTTTTCATACATCGCCTCACAGTTTGAGAACCCTTGATTTAGACAGTTTATTTGCGTCCCGTGGACCGTGATTAAATCAAATTAAATAAATATAAAAATAATATGTAATAATACATTAACGCATGTATTCTACAAGCCCGTCGTCGATCGACGATTTGGTTCACATTATTCTAATCAAAAACAGAGTTTGGAAAATTATGTCAACAATAAAATTTGCCTAAAAATAGGCACGAACGTGAACGTCCCACTATTACATAAAAAAATCGTATCACTGAATCCATTCCGCCATCCAAAATGGAAATTATCGCAGCTCAAAAACTCCTGTCACTCTCTAACTAGGGACAGAAGTCATTGAGATATCACTTGGACTCGGAATATTAAAGTATAACCATAACAATTTCCAAACGTCTGCAGCGAGATAAACAAAACGGCGCAGGCGTCGACCAATCACGGGACGCCGCGCGCATCGACCAATCACAGCCGACCGCATCACAACAGTTCTAGCGACGGAATTCAAATTCTCGATCAGTTGATGGCTTGCTCTGTCATCTGGAGGCACAGAGCGTCTAGACTGGAGTAGTCGTCGCCGGGGGGCGGGCGTAGGAGTGCGGCGGGCGGGAAGGGCGGGTACGAGTTGGACTTGGGGCGGGGGGCGGGCGGCCCGCCCGGCGGCCGGGGCGGCGCCCACGCGCGCTTCGGCAGCGGCCGGTACGAGTGCGGGTTGGGACGCCATCTGCACGGAGAAAAAGGACACACTTCAATAATTGGAATAATTTAAAAATGAACCCCCGACTGCCTTGAAAAAACTTTATATAGTAAAAAGGAAAAATAATAAAAAATTTAGTAGTCTAGAACTTAAACTTCAACAGCATTCCTGGGAATTTTTGGGCCGGTCACGATTTTGAATGGTTCCCGTTTGTTGAATCTAAGTTTCTTAACAGTGTCTGACTCATAGACTTGGTTTATTCTTTCTACTTTTTAAGTTTCTAGTTTAAGTTTTGGAAGGCAGTTGGGTTGGTATTTTTTTTATTCTTTCGTTACCTTTCATTTGATACCCATATTCCTCTATATTTTTTTGGAAACCATTTTGGAATGCAGACAGCAGTGTCTGTCTTCGTTTAGAGAGCATGAAATTAACCGACTCTCAGTAAAAAAAAAAACATACCTAAAAAATTTCCAAAATGTTTTCATTGTGCAACATTTTCGATGTGTTTTGTGCGCGCGCGGGGCCCCGAGGTAGTCGCCCTTTCTGCCTAATGGTTAATCCCTGGCAGACACTGACTGGTAAGGACGAGGCATCAACATTAATGGCGAGTACCTCACTCACCTTCGATTCGCCGACGATATTGTAGTCATGGCTGAGACCATGGAGGACCTCAGTGCTATGCTCGCTGACCTCAGCAGAGTTTCCGACCGAGTTGGCCTGAGAATGAACATGGACAAGACGAAAGTCATGTATAGTGTTCATGTAGTGCCAACCCCCGTAATAGGCAGGCCCCCCACTGACCTGGTCTTGGGCTGCCTGCGGGGCGGCTGGTCCCCCACGTGGCGGTAGGTCCGGGGCGGCAGGCCCCCCACTGACCTGGTCTTGGGCTGCCTGCGGGGCGGCTGGTCCCCCACGTGCCGGTAGAAGGTCCGCGGCGGCAGGCCCCCCACTGACCTGGTCTTGGGCTGCCTGCGGGGCGGCTGGTCCCCCACGTGCCGGTAGAAGGTCCGCGGCGGCAGGCCCCCCACTGACCTGGTCTTGGGCTGCCTGCGGGGCGGCTGGTCCCCCACGTGGCGGTAGGTCCGGGGCGGCAGGCCCCCCACTGACCTGGTCTTGGGCTGCCTGCGGGGCGGCTGGTCCCCCACGTGGCGGTAGGTCCGGGGCGGCAGGCCCCCCACTGACCTGGTCTTGGGCTGCCTGCGGGGCGGCTGGTCCCCCACGTGGCGGTAGGTCCGGGGCGGCAGGCCCCCCACTGACCTGGTCTTGGGCTGCCTGCGGGGCGGCTGGTCCCCCACGTGGCGGTAGGTCCGGGGCGGCAGGCCCCCCACTGACCTGGTCTTGGGCTGCCTGCGGGGCGGCTGGTCCCCCACGTGGCGGTAGGTCCGGGGCGGCAGGCCCCCCACTGACCTGGTCTTGGGCTGCCTGCGGGGCGGCTGGTCCCCCACGTGGCGGTAGGTCCGGGGCGGCAGGCCCCCCACTGACCTGGTCTTGGGCTGCCTGCGGGGCGGCTGGTCCCCCACGTGGCGGTAGGTCCGGGGCGGCAGGCCCCCCACTGACCTGGTCTTGGGCTGCCTGCGGGGCGGCTGGTCCCCCACGTGGCGGTAGGTCCGGGGCGGCAGGCCCCCCACTGACCTGGTCTTGGGCTGCCTGCGGGGCGGCTGGTCCCCCACGTGGCGGTAGGTCCGGGGCGGCAGGCCCCCCACTGACCTGGTCTTGGGCTGCCTGCGGGGCGGCTGGTCCCCCACGTGGCGGTAGGTCCGGGGCGGCAGGCCCCCCACTGACCTGGTCTTGGGCTGCCTGCGGGGCGGCTGGTCCCCCACGTGGCGGTAGGTCCGGGGCGGCAGGCCCCCCACTGACCTGGTCTTGGGCTGCCTGCGGGGCGGCTGGTCCCCCACGTGGCGGTAGAAGGTCCGGGGCGGCAGGCGGTGCCGGAGCCGCCGCAGCGCCCCCTGCAGCGCGGCGCCGCGGAACATCGGGTGGTGCAGCGCCTGACAACAACACGGAACTGTTATACTACTGAGGAAATTCCAAAATCAAAGTTCGTGTCGTACCGTCCCTCTCACTCTCGCATTAAATATTTTCTCAAAAATAACCGTAAAAGTTGACATTCTTTACATATCAGATGACGAAGTGCATTGCTTATAGTCAGTCAGCAAAGAATATAAAAGATAGATGGCTCGCTAGCTCGACAATAATGTAGCATACGATTTCCATTATTGTGGAGTCTCAAATTTTTTAAACCGTCTTCAAAAAAGGAGGAGGCTATGTTTGTTACCTCAAAACTCTGTCATATTTATGAACGGATTTGAAAAAAAAATTGCGTTCGTCTAGGAATGTCTTCAATTAGATCCCATCCATTTGAATACTGTATTCTTAGCAAATAAATTAATTTAATTTCATTTCATTTCCATAAGCACCAAATCAAGATCTGATGAATGAATCCTAAGGAAATCGAGGGAACTCTTCAAATGTTGTAGGGACACCTATAGTAAATTGGATATATTTAGTAGTAACTCGTACATCTGCTCTTGAAAATCATCGTTTGGTGAAGTGGAACTGATGATGAAGACCACAGTTGACCATTTTAGTTCGTACAGTAGTATTAACTCAATAACAAGTTTTTCACGGGTTACTGTTTTAATTACTTTAATACTGTTGTATCAATACTGTACTTAAAATTCACTAGAGGCAGGTTGTTGAACCGGAATTCGGCCGAATTTCTAATTTTCACCTAGTGTTCGGCCGAAATTAGTATTCGGTTCAAACCACATTCCGCCCATCATGTCACTAATATCAGCATATTTTATATATTACTTTAATAATGAATTTTAATTGAAAAAAAAGTAGTTTTCCTTCGCACGTTCTCACATACATAGACAGGCTATAAACAGGGTTCGGAAAACCCATTCAAAAGGACAACTGGTATAAACGGTTACCGATTGAATCTGTAACCGTTTCAAACGGTTACGTGTTGATACTGTTAACACTTTCAAAAGGGTTAACAGTTTAAATGATAACCCTTTAAAACTGTTAACCCATTTATAAGGACAACCGGTATAAACGGATACAGGTTACGGTTATTTGTATGAATAATACGAATGGCTCTTCTTACACGTGTATGCGATGTTGTTGTTTCGTGCAAGACTTTGGAAAACTTCTTTTCTTATAAACACATTTTATGACAGAACAAACACAATTGCAAAAATTAGAAGTTCTAATTTGAGAAAAAAGCGGTCATTCTACTAATATTATAAATGCGAAAGTTTGTGAGCGAGTGAGTGCTAACTGCTAGTGTAAAAACCGATTCATTCGGTTGGGTTAGAGTTAATGCTAACCGTAATGTTTCGGTTAACAGATATTTCTGATAACCGTTTTAATGATAACTGTTAACCGAAATAAACTGTTATCCGAAATATACTGTTAGCACAAATTTTAAGGGATTAAAAACAGATTCATTCGGTTGGGTTAACCGTAACCGTCTGTACCCTGGCTACAAAGCCGGACGCTGGCTCAGAGCATCTTGCACTTACCTTCTCGACGAGCCAGCAGTGCAGCGACATGGGGTCCACGTGTTCGTCTCCGTCGTCGAGCACCTCCCGCAGCCCGCCCGGCGACTCCGCTATGCACGTCGACGCTGCAAACAATGTCATCAGAGCTGTATGAAGCTTGGGAACTGTTAGTGTTCAGGGACAATTTATTGCTATATAATTCTACTTTTATAAGGTAATTGATATTAACCCTTTGTTGAGTTTCTTGCCGGATTCTTCTCAACAGAGATTTTTCCGAGCCGGTGGTAGATTTTTTTGACATTCATAAGTGCTTGTCATAGCCTAAAAACATACCTAACGAAGGGCGAGAGCGGCGAGCGAGGGTACCGTCTCGCTCACACGCCCCCGCCTTTGAACCTAATCCGGCAGGGTCGGATCTGCTCCGACTATATCGATCTCGCTTGCTGCACTCGCTCGATCCGCGGCGGAAAATGTCTATTCATTCAAATCGATTGGATTTAGATTATCACATCGTACATTGTCACTACATACATTACAGCGCGCGCAATATTTTGTACGTCCTGATAATGCGCGGCCATGATAATGTACGGCATGATAATCGGAAGCATTAATGCTTCGGATTATCACGTCGTACATTATTGCGCGTACATTCCAAGTGGTACATTATTGTTTCCCGATAATGGGGGGTCATTCAAGTATTATGTAAGCACGGAAGGGGTTGGGGGGTCTTTGCTTTGCTTATTTTTGATGACATGGGGGCCTGGGGGGGGGTCTAGATGGTGCTTACGTCAGCAATATTTATTTATTAATTCTTTTTTTTTAAATAACAATAAAGAAACCGGAATAGATTTAAAAATATATACCAATGTTTACGTAAACATAAGGGGGTTGGGGAAGGGTTTTGATGACTTCCGCTGACAACGGGGAGGAGGGGGTTAAAAATTACTTAAATTCTGCTTACGTAATACTTGAACGACCCATGGTACCTGTCTCGAGCGCTCGCACGATGCCGGCGGGCAGCGTGGTATTCGGAGGCATGGGCGCGAGAAGCAACGCTCGTAGCGTCTCGAGCGCGCGCGCCGGGCTGGCCGCGCCGCGCAGGTCCGCCATCACGCCTTCCAAGATGGCGTCCCGCTCGCTCAACTTCTTTATGGACAGCAGCAGCTTGTGCCGGGCGCCTTTCGTTACACCTGAACACAGAGTTACTATCAATCTTCTATAATATAAAAATGAATCGCAAAATGTGTTGGTAAGCGCATAACTTGGGAACGACTGGTCCGATTTCGCTAATTCTTTTTTTATTGTGTTTGTTACTTACTGTCAGGAGAAGGTTTTTATGGAAGAAAATACATAAAAAATACAACGGGGGCGAAGCCGCGGGCAACAGCTAGTATACTATAAATAAATGAATAAATATCATGGGACAATTGACACCAATTGACCTTTTTTTTTATTCGAGTGGAAGGCATGAGCAAGTGGGTCTCCTGGTGGTAAGAGATCACCACCGTCCATAAACATCTACAACACCAGGGGTATAACAGACCCACACTAAGACCTACCCCAAACCTAGACCTAGACCTAGTCCCAAACTAAGCAAAGCTTGTACTATGGATACTAGACAAAGGATAAACATACTTATATAGATAAATACATACTTAAATACATAATAAACACCCAAGACCCAAGAACAAACATCTACGGGACAATTGTGTTTTGACAGCTCATAAAAAGTACATCAGTTGATTGGCGGTGTCAACATCCCTATTAGCGGTTGGGGGTTCACTTGTAGCTCTAATTCATCCGTCCCTATATAAACATCTATTAGAATTTTGATACTATTCGTTCAACAGTAGTGTTTTAAAAATCGCACAAAACTGTAGTTTCACAAACACTATACGATAATTGGTACTTATCGGTCGAACAGTGCAGTTTGATTTTTCAAATACATAATTAGTTTTCTACGCTTAAATCATTATCGAGCAATTCTTATTGTATTATTACGATTTCGATGAAATTTACTACACATGCGACGGCTTTCCAGGACTACAAATCGATCTAGCCAGCCCGCGACGGCCATACCCTCCAAACATACTAAATATTATAAATGCGAAAGTGTGTTTGTGTGTTTGTCCGTCTTTCACGCCGTAACGGAGCGAAGGATCGACGTGATTTTTAGCGTAGAGATAGTTTATGGGCCCGAGTGACATAGGCTACTTTTTATCCCGGAAAATGCACAGTTCCCGAGGGAACAGCGCGCGATAACCGAATACTACGCGGGCGGAGCCGCGGGCAAAAGCTAGTTATTTTATAAAAGCTAACAGCCTTATTCATAAAAAATCCTTAATTGAGGCTTGATCGGTCTGTTAGTTAACAGACTGATTAAGCTTGTTTGACGTTTGTCAAGAAGTATGATTCATAAACGCTTGCTAGCAGTCTGCTAGTTGTTGAGCTGCTGATAGACTGATTAGATGCGTTATGTTGGCACTCTTGACAAATCAAAGACAAAAAAATGGACTTATCGAGAATAAAAAAAAAAAAATTGACAGCAGTGACAGCAGAGATGTTTGTTTTCCCGCCATTTCCAATCCGCGTGTTTTAGTAGACCTAAACTAAGTGCAAAAAGCCGTAACTATGCTAATAATCGTAATTTTATTTTTTAGGGTTCCGTACCCAAAGGGTGCCAACGGGACCCTATTACTGAGACTCCGCTGTCTGTCTGTCTGTCTGTCTGTCCGTCTGTCTGTCTGTCTGTCCGTCCGTCCGTCTGTCACAGGGCTCTATGTCTTAAGCCGTAAAAGTTAGACACTTGAAATTTTCACAGATTATGTATTACTGTGGCCGCTATAACAACAAATACTAAAAATAAAATAAAGTTACAAATTAAAGGGGGTCGTCATACAAGAAACGTGTTTTTTCTGAGCGTTTTTTGGTTGCTAGGCGTTATTAGCCGTTGCTAAGGCGATCGAGTAGCTAGCTATGTCGTTTGAATATTTACCTTTAGGTTTGCGATTTTAATGATGTTTTATAAAAGTTTCGATAGTATAACTTCGGTAGTAACTGTCTGATTTATTAGTTTTTGTGCAAAATAAATGAAGCAATTTATGAATCACAAACCTTAATGAAGCCAACTTTGATAAAGTGCTAGTCAAATCCACACTGTACTATCGCTATGTTTACTTATTGTTTTTTTACACTATTAAAAATCATACTAAGTATTTAACACTATTTACAAGCTTTATAATACAGTTAAAAATTTATTCACACTAAGTCGAGCTTCTTATTATTTAATTACACTACAACGAAGTCCGCAGGCAGAATTTTCCGCGAATAAACCGCATGACAGCCAATCATTTTTTTTTAAAGCCCTGGGTGGCAATAGCTTCAGAAGCAAACAGCCAGAACCAAAGAGGATGAGAAATCAAATAATTTTTTATCCTACTAATATTATAAATGTGAAAGTTTGTGAGTGAGTGAGTGAGGATGTGAGTGAGTGAGGATGTGAGTGAGTGAGGATGTGAGTGAGTGAGGATGTGAGTGAGTAAGTATGTTTGTTACTTCTTCACGCTAAAACGGCTGGACTGATTTGGATGAAATTTGGCAAAAAGTTAGTTTATAACCTGGATTAAAATATAGAATACTTTTTATCCCGATATTCCCACGGAATAGGGATAAAATCTCGAAATAACAACCGCTGGGCTTGGAGTCATGAAATTTAGTATGTAGGTAGTTGGACGTTTGGAATTACTCATAGGTGACTTTTTGACCCGATATTCCCACGGGATACCTAGGGATGAAATCTCAAAATAACAACCACTGGGACTAGAGCCATGAAATTCGGTATATAGGTAGCTGGACCTCTGAAATACTACATATGCTATTTTTTAACCCGATATTCCCACGGGATAGGGATAAAATCTTGAAATAATAATCGCTGGGCTTAGAGTCATGAAATTTGGTATGTAGGTAGTTAGCCGTCTGGAATAACACATAGGCCACTTTTTGACCCAATATTCCCACGGGACACCTAGGGATAAAATCTAGAAATAACAACCGCTGTGCTTAGAGCCATGAAATTTAGTATGTAGATAGCTGGACCTCTGGAATAATAGATAGGCTACTTTTGATCTCGATATTCCCACGGAATAGGGATAAAATCTTGGAATAATAACCGTTGGGCTTAGAGTCATAAAATTTGGAATGTAGGTAGCCGGAAGTCTGAAATAACACATAAGTGACTTTTTGATCCAATATTCCCACGGGATACCTAGGGATAAAATCTCGAAATAACAACCACTGTGCTTAGAGCCATGAAACTCGGTGTGTAGGTAGCTGGACCTTTGAAATAATACATAGGCTATTTTTTATCCCGATATTCCCACGGGATATGGATAAAATCTCGAAATAACAACTGCTGGGCTTAGAGTCATGAAATTTGGTATGTAGGTAGTTGAACGTCTGAAATAACACATAGGCTACTTTTTATCCGGATATTCCCACGGGATAGTTTTATAACTAAGGGACCGAATACATCCCCGTTTTATTAGTTTAAGCGTGCGAAGCCGCGGGTAAAAGCTAGTTTGAAATACTTGTACAAGTGCTTAAGTACATTTTGGAAATTTTTTTAGAAGCTTTTCTTTAGCTTGCCCTGTTTGTTTATTTATCTTTTTATCGTTTGTTTGGGTCAAATCTTGGAAGCTAAATTTCATCCACTTCCAGTGATCCGATTGACTTGAAATTTGGCATACTAAGGTAAATTTAGTGACAATACAATAATCTGGTGACATTTTGGTGGTCCTGCCAGAATCGCCTCTGCAGGAGGGAACTCCTCAATAGTGAATAGTACCGACTTGAAATTTGGTACAGATATGTAGTTTAGATAACAATGCAAGTACAGTCAACAAAAAGTACACTCGACAACAAAAGCTTGTATTAAAAATGAAATTTTTAACAAAAACTTATTGTGATGAGGTGTTTGCTCGGGTGGAATCTTTCAACTTAAATTTGAAGTGGATATCTTCAACCGATTGAGCTGAAATTTTACACGCATGTATAAATCCGATGACAATGCAATATTATTGTGACATAGAGTTGATCTGATGATGAAGATAGATGTTGGCCATAGGAACTCTGTAATAAAACGGACTCGATTTTGATCTCATTTGATTCGTCTTGACGACTACCTACTTTGGTAACCAGGGACAAAAAGGAAATAAGCTTGTATGATATTTTTTTAGAAAAAAATATTACTGAACTATTTGTTTTTAAAACATTGTACGGAGGTGCGGAACCCTTCATGCGCGAGTCGCTCGCACTCGCACTTGACCGATTTTTCATATTATTAGAGGATTTTTAAATACAAATTCCTGGAAATAATTTTTCCTGATTTTTTTTAATCTTTGCGTAAACCTCCATATAAATATCTTCGGTATGGGTTTTTGCTCTTGTCAAAGTCAGCTGTTCAAATTTGTGGCAGCCATTTTGTGACTTAGCAGGGAGATAAAGGAGGGTCTACGGTCCACTAACTTTAGCAGAGCCTTGATCGACTGATTAGCGCTAACAGACGTTTATGAATCACGTTTTTTAGCATCGGTCCATCAAGGAGCCTTCAAGGAGGCTCTAACTTTTTATGAATAAGGCTGTAAGTCTAATACACATAAGTCCGATCCACAACTATACTGTACCCCAAAAAATTTGGCCTATATCGAAAATACAAACAGAAAAACCAGAAAAAGAGACCAGCGCTGGGAATCGAACCCAGGTCCTCAGCAATCCCTGTCCTGGGACCTTGTGTGGGACCTGGCTTCGATTCCCAGCGCTGGTCTCTCTGTGCATCCATGCCTGTTTGTATTTTCGATATGGTTTCACGGGATACCCGTAAAAGAAACAAATTTGGAGTTGAAATAAAAAATACAGACTCCAAAAAACCAATTATAAAAATGTGGCCTATTTATTAAAAATCGGTAATTATGTATGAAGGGTGCGCCAAATTTTGTACCGCTGAGTATATTTTAATATAACATTTGGGTAGTGGTTGCTCTGACATATAACAAGTAGTTGCCAGAAACTTCTCAAGGTAACAACCCCCTACCAGACACCCTATGTATATTTTTTGTTATTATTTAGTCACAGTTAAATTTAATTAAACAGCAAAATTCAAACCGCAATGCAAATTAATAAAACGACTAAGTATACTTCGCAATGCAGACCAAGAAAATAAGTTTTTAAAACAGAAATCACATTTTCGTACACATGTATGAAGTCACGGGCACAACTAAAATGAAGTATAGCAAGACTCACCTAATTTCTCCAGATACTCTTCGTCCATGGCTATCATTTGCTCGTAGCTGATGTTAGTGAACAGCCACACATACTTGTGCAGCCGTAGACTTTTGAGCCACTGGGCCACGGTGGACATGCCCGGGTACTCGGTGAACTTGTTGGACCTCAGATCGTCCAGCCTGGTCTCACTCCCCGTTGTCCCGTACATCACAATGGGCCTGATCCCTAAACTGTGCTCGCTGGACAACGAGAAACTCCTAGGTTTCTGGACAAACGGTTCATCGGACAAATTCTCCGCTGACGAAGACATGTGGATGAAATTGGTCGACGGCGGCGTGAGGCTGCTGGACCTCTGGGATTTGGGCTGGGCGACGGCCGCGTCAAAGTTCAGCTTGTCCCCTTCCATGCTTATGTCTACGTCCCTTCCGTTCTTGGAGAACGACTCTTGGAGAGGGTCTGCGGTGAAGAGTTGTTCGATGGGGTCGGCGAGGTGGCGGAACTCGAGGTTCTTGCCGACGGTGCGGCGGAAGGGCGAGGATGCCCAGATGTTGGCGGCGGGAAGCAGGCACGGCTCGATGCGCTGACGCCACACCGACTCGGGGTTGCGGCTGCCCGATATGTGGTTTTCGAGGTAGCGGAGCCATTCTGTCAGCGTTCTGAAAGTAAATAAAGTTTGGTTAGATTGTTCTTCGTATTCGTGTGGCTGATCGAAAAAAGATCGAAGCTTTTGAGATGTGGTGTTGGAGGAGAATGCTGCGCATACCTACCGTGGATAGCAAAAAGAACCAACATATCGTCACTTCTTTGAAAAAATCTCGTATCTAAAATCAATATGTCAGCAAAATTGAACCTTGATAAAATTGTTCATAAAGTTCACTAAGAAAATTGTCTGTTTTTGAGATCCTTACTAGTTTTTTTTTAATAGTGACGATATCCATTTTCGACGAGTTGAATGTCAGAACCAGATTATCCACGACCTGCTAGCAACCAGCGAGTACTCGGCTATTTTGGCCATATCGCTCGAAGGGAGTCAGGCAACCTTGAGAAACTCATTGCACTAGGCAAGATAGAAGGGAAAAGGCCTAGAAGACGATCACCAACTCGATGGTCGGTTAAGGCGATCACGAAGTTCACTTTGCCTGCAGTTCTGAAACTGGTTGAGGACAGAGAGGTGTGGAAGCGCTTTGTCAAAGTCTCTGTAAAGGCTTATCAAGACAGGCACGAACTTCAGATATGAAGAATACAACGAAGAAGAAGGAATTGTTCTTTTAAATTTTAGCGATATTTAACTCAAAAAGACTTACTTCTTTTTAAACGACTTCAAAAAAGGAGGTTGAATGTTCCAATTTTTTTTATTTTTTTTTATATGTATGTTCACCAATCGGTGACTGAGTAATCGTCAATTGTGGACCGATTTTCAAAATTCTTTTTTTATTCGTAAGGGAATTCTTCTGAGATGGTTCCATTGCCGCCAAGTCAAGATCTGATGACGGGATCCTAGGGAAATCGAGGGCAAACCTCAAATTTTATATGTATACTGTACGGTCTACATGGACGTATTGCGCGCTCAGCACATTTTACTTTGATTGCGTAAATTAGTTCATTATACGGCAGTTCACGTATAACATTCATGCATGTAATGTGTGCTCGATTACTATCAATAAAAGTTATTATTCGGGATTATCAGCGAGTTCTTATTACAAAGTGACTCTACAGTTAAGCAATTAACAGTTCTACTTGGTATATGAGCAATAGCAGCCCGTACATCAATTTGGTCCTTCGAACCGGATACGGCGCGCTGCACGAGGCGCGGCCTGTACTGGTGGCTCGGGGCTCACCTCTGGTGCTCGCTGCACGAGGCGCGGCCTGTACTGGTGGCGGGGGCTCACCTCTGGTGCTCGCTGCACGAGGCGCGGCCTGTACTGGTGGCGGGGGCTCACCTCTGGTGCTCGCTGCACGAGGCGCGGCCTGTACTGACCGCTCACCGCTCACCTCTGGTGCTCGCTGCACGAGGCGCGGCCTGTACTGGTGGCGGGGGCTCACCTCTGGTGCTCGCTGCACGAGGCGCGGCCTGTACTGGTGGCGGGGGCTCACCTCTGGTGCTCGCTGCACGAGGCGCGGCCTGTACTGGTGGCGGGGGCTCACCTCTGGTGCTCGCTGCACGAGGCGCGGCCTGTACTGGTGGCGGGGGCTCACCTCTGGTGCTCGCTGCACGAGGCGCGGCCTGTACTGACCGCTCACCGCTCACCTCTGGTGCTCGCTGCACGAGGCGCGGCCTGTACTGGTGGCTCGGGGCTCACCTCTGGTGCTCGCTGCACGAGGCGCGGCCTGTACTGGTGGCGGGGGCTCACCTCTGGTGCTCGCTGCACGAGGCGCGGCCTGTACTGGTGGCGGGGGCTCACCTCTGGTGCTCGCTGCACGAGGCGCGGCCTGTACTGGTGGCGGGGGCTCACCTCTGGTGCTCGCTGCACGAGGCGCGGCCTGTACTGGTGGCGGGGGCTCACCTCTGGTGCTCGCTGCACGAGGCGCGGCCTGTACTGGTGGCGGGGGCTCACCTCTGGTGCTCGCTGCACGAGGCGCGGCCTGTACTGGTGGCTCGGGGCTCACCTCTGGTGCTCGCTGCACGAGGCGCGGCCTGTACTGGTGGCGGGGGCTCACCTCTGGTGCTCGCTGCACGAGGCGCGGCCTGTACTGGTGGCGGGGGCTCACCTCTGGTGCTCGCTGCACGAGGCGCGGCCTGTACTGGTGGCGGGGGCTCACCTCTGGTGCTCGCTGCACGAGGCGCGGCCTGTACTGGTGGCGGGGGCTCACCTCTGGTGCTCGCTGCACGAGGCGCGGCCTGTACTGGTGGCGGGGGCTCACCTCTGGTGCTCGCTGCACGAGGCGCGGCCTGTACTGGTGGCGGGGGCTCACCTCTGGTGCTCGCTGCACGAGGCGCGGCCTGTACTGGTGGCGGGGGCTCACCTCTGGTGCTCGCTGCACGAGGCGCGGCCTGTACTGGTGGCGGGGGCTCACCTCTGGTGCTCGCTGCACGAGGCGCGGCCTGTACTGGTGGCGGGGGCTCACCTCTGGTGCTCGCTGCACGAGGCGCGGCCTGTACTGGTGGCGGGGGCTCACCTCTGGTGCTCGCTGCACGAGGCGCGGCCTGTACTGGTGGCGGGGGCTCACCTCTGGTGCTCGCTGCACGAGGCGCGGCCTGTACTGGTGGCGGGGGCTCACCTCTGGTGCTCGCTGCACGAGGCGCGGCCTGTACTGACCTCTGGTGCTGGGGCCGCACGGCGGGGTGGACCAGCAGGTAGGTGAGCAGCTGGCGGCACAGCGCGGGCGCGGCGCGGCGCGGCGCGTCCACGGCGCGCTGCACGAGGCGCGGCGCGGCCGCCACGTACGCGGCCGCGCACGCCGCGTTGTCCGTCCGCATGTGAGGCAGCAGCGTCAGCAGGCGCGACCACTCTGCTAATTGACAAGATTTAATGACATTTAAACCAGGACGCACATTGCCGAACAAAATCCCCTTCAAAGAATGTCAGAACTATTGATTTGTTTGCGTGACAAATAAAATCATCTCACACAAAATAATTAAAATAATACGAGACGAAATTTGAACCTAGTCTTTACTCTATTACGGGCGAATTTCGCTAGCGGCAAAACTCCACAACGCTTGACACTTGACAACAACGTACTGAGAAAAAAGAAGGCCACTTTTACCAAAGTGGCAGGCGAGCATTCTACCAACCTATCTACCTACTATCGACCTACCGATCGACCTATCGACCAACCTATCGACCTAACCTATCCCGGTGATCTGAACCAGTGATTTTAGGCCAGTGATTACCAAAGTGGCGCTCATTTGGCTCGGACATATTTGGGCGCGCGATTGTGCATCTACAGGTATAATTCATCAAAGACAAGATTTCATTTTTTCAACACATGTAAATTACTACAGGAATCGAAAGAGTTTTGCCTCCTGAACATGGCAAAATATTTATTATAACTTATTACTCCATATTTAAAAAAATACAAAATAATTAAAAAATGTATCTGAATTTGCCAATACTACGACAGAATAGATATGTTTCCTTTGCCTTTTGCATTAGAAAAAGGAGCTGTCATAATTTTGACAAAGTCTACTTCAGATTTACGTAATCTTTTTTTTGATAGAGACTAGACAAAAGTAATGGATCTATTATATCGTAGTTTTGGAGTTAAGCCCTTTTCAAATAAGCACATCTTAAAAAAAATTTAATAAATAAATTAATAATCGTAGCGAAATTTTAAAAATATCAGCGTCTTTCTATTTCCAAGCAGAATACAGAGAACGAATCCAATTATAGTCTTAGAAATATGAAATGTTGTCAATTATAACATCGTCATCATCATCAGCTACGAAAGGCATCCACTGCTAAACAAAGGCCCTTAGAATGCCACAACGAACGACAACCAGGGGCGGATCTTGAATTTGTGGGGCCCTGGGCTAATACTGCTTAGGGCCCTACCTAATTACTCAAACCTCATGATCGGATTTTTTTTAATTCTAGATAATTTTTATTATTGACAATATCGTCTATTGTTTTCAGTTCAGGTTGGGGGCCTTTTTTAACCACGGGGCCCCGAGTTGCAGCCCAAAAAGCCTTTAAGTAGATCCACCCCTGTTCGGTTGGCAGCGGCCTATATCCACTGTGAACCCACAGCTTTAACCACGGCTTTAATCTCGTTGGTGGACGTCCTACGCTGCGCTTGCCGATAGCTCAGTTCATTGTTAAAAACAAACTGCTAAGTAATTAACTTTGTCCAAATCTTCCTTCCGCACTGGGCCCGCGTGGGAACTATGGCCCAAGCTCTCTCATTCCGAGAGGAGGCCTGTGCCCAGCAGTGGGACGTACATAGGCTGAGATGATGAAATCTTCCTTCACAACTTTCATTAGCTAAATGAGAAGAATATTCTCTTAAAAGTTAACAGAAATCAGAAATAACAAATGACTATCGTACTAAAATGACTTCTAAATTTACATGTATCAGAATTGTACTTATCAGAATTTTATTGTATATTATTGCATTTTAATATTATTTCAAGTGGACTTAATCGAACTTAATTTTACTTTGTTTTATTGGATTTAATTTGATTTGTTTTGCTTTGTTTGACTTGACTTATTTTGACTTGGTTTGTTTGACTTGATTTTATTTTTTATCTGTTTTAATTTATTTATTTAGTTCGTCTTAATTTTATATGACTATAATTTTATTAATTTGATATATTTTGTATTTTTTAATCATTATTTTTGATTGTATTATATAATGTCACTTTTATAAAAAAAATATTTTACACCATAATATGGTAGACTATGGAGACTATAAAACTTTAATACCTTATTTATATACCTGTGGTCTTACAATAAATGATTTGAATCTTGAATCTTGAAAACATGATGTTTTGGGAAAAAAGGTAATTCAATATGTTTTTCAAGATGGAAAAACTCATGTCATGTATACAATGTTCCAGTAGACTGACAGCTTATTAAGTTAAGTACACACTGTTGTCTGGAAGAATGACAAGACAAGTAAACAATTTACATTGTTAATTAACGGTACAAAAAAATAGTAGCGGGATGACATCATGCATGAAGAATCGAGTTTAGTTTTAAACAAGGTGTAAATTAAAACCTCAGACACCCAAACAGCCTTTTTTAGAGCTCATTTAAATCAGTACAGAGATTTAAAAGCTAGAAGAGGTAACAGACAGACAGACAGAATTACTTCTGTAATTATATTATTATCAGTGGGTGGACGAAGGGTGCAATTTACGTCAAAATCATGTCGAAGAGAGAATATAGTTGAAAAAGGGTTTGATAATTTTATTGTTGTCTTTGTTGTAGTAAATAATCGTATTTTTTTCTATATTACATATTTTCAGAGCATTCTTTTCATAGTTCACTATCCACTTAAGTAAGGGAAAATTACCTAAAAATATAAAATTAAATCAATGTACAGATAGATGTAAGTGGTACGATTTGTAAAGTGATACTTCACCATCATTCAAATTGCTGTACATTTTTGCACAAAAATATTAATTGAAGTTTAATAAACCCTTAATTCATACGCAATAAATTTTCATTTCATTTCATTTCATAAAAGTCTTATCCATCTTATACTTTGCATCCATCGGGCCTTTAATTATTATATACACTGGAACAAAATTTGGCCCACTCTCCATACAAAATTAAAGAATGGTACACCTTATGTGTGTTATATAATATGAATCCATACTAATATTATTAATGCGATAGTGTGTGTTTGTGTGTTTGCATGTTTGTGTGTATGTTCATCTGTCTTTCACATCGAAATGGAGTGTCAGATCAACATGATTTTTGGCACAGAGACAGTTTATGGGCCAGAGAGTGGCATAGGCTATTTTTTATCCCAGAAAAATGCACACTTCCGCAGGGAACAGCACGCAATAACCGAATTCCACACGGGAGAAGACACGGGCAAAAGCTAGTTTAGCCTATAAACATGTTATTTCTTATGAAAGTATATAAAAACTGTTTTACTAATCGAACATTATACATAATGAAATTATAAAGTTTCATGTTATATATAATACAATTAATAGTATACATTATGAAATTCATTGATAGTATGGATGGAGCTATACTTTCAAGAATTGAATTGAATTATGAATTAATGCATTATGAACATTTTTTGTAATGTGAAATTAATGAAATTATGTGTAACATAAGTTTCTTGCAAGATATTTTTCTATTCTGGCAATAGGGATCATCTATTAACTACGTCACACATTGGGGGGGGGGGGAGGGGTCAAGCGTTTTGTGACAGAGGAACAAAATAACTGCAATTTTCATAGCAATTTGTATGACAGGAGGGTTTAAAAATGGTCAAAATAATTAGTTTCTTTTCAGTTCTCTAAACAGTATTACCGAGGCGGTCCATTTTCTACTTACTTAATAACAAAAAGAACAGATTTTTTTTTTAAGTGGCACTGGACGAAGTAGGTAGGCAACAGTAAAGTTTAAAAATAAAGAGCTGTCTTGTCCACAGTATTATATCAAATCAACCAATTAAGTATATTGTCAAAGCTTACTTCCTCTAGTATTAAATAGGAAAACAAACAAATCTAATTGGTGTTAAAACCAACTAAGCAAGTAACCTGATAACTATGTTTTGTCTAAATAATGATCCATAACTGATAGGAAACGATTCTAGCTATGATTATTTAGTATATGAACAGATTCTCTTCTTGTATAAGATACATGAAAAGCACAGAGTTGAATTACAATGTTAAAATGACGAATATTAGGGGCGGTTGTCGTTGCGTTTTAAAAGTAAGTTGTTTTTCGACTTACCCTCATCTTCGTCGTCCTCTGGCCTCCCGGCCAGCAAGTTCGCAAGCAGGGTTTCGTCATTGGCGTCTCTCTCGAGCCTTTCATCCTGTCCGTGGTCCCTTAACGCCGCGTCGACGGCTCGCTGTAATAATTGAAGACCCGGCCACGGCACGCGCTTGGCCAGCGCACAAGCCACCACAGTCCTCTCACAAGCGTCCCACTGCTCGAATATCCCCGCAACACCCCCCAGTTGCTCGTAAAAAGTGCCGTTCATGTTAACAGCATTACGTTACCAACAGATTTGTTTGTGTTCTACACGTCAAAGCTTCTTGACAGCTGATCGAGCTCGCCGCGAAGCGCTGTGCCAGCGTCGACTGGATGGGGACGCTGAAGTTGCTGGAATGGCGGTTGCTTTGAGACGTTGCACTCGCGTTATTTTTTTGGTAATTTTACAGGTAGATTTCATACAATTATTATTTTTGAGACGGACGTTCATCTAACTACTAATATCCAAAATGGCTGACTGGCGGTGTTGCCGTTAATGAAAGTTTGTTAAATGTGCGGGAGAATCGTTTTAAGGACAAAAAATTAATTTTTAACTTAAAATTATTCAATTCATTTTAAACTTATCTTTTAAATAATGTAAATTTTATTTAATAGTATTGTTCCGCTTATTGCAATTCTTTCAGCTTTAGTTTTTCTATCCAACGCTAGATGGCAGTGAATTCAAAAGTAACTCATTTGTTCCGCTATGCGACGCTAGATGGCATAACAAGTAGCATTTGAAGAACCTAGGAAAGTTACACAATGTAGGTAGGTAGACAAATATTACAATTACCTCAGTAGGTACCTAGATGAATTGAACAAATTGCGAACCTTCACAAATTGCGAGATATTCACAACCGCAATGACGCATAATTTCCTATGTGTTGTCTATTTGTACCTAATGCTATTGTTGTGTCTTGTGTTGTGAATAAATGTATTTTCTTTCTTTTCTTTCAAAATTTGCTTCGCCCGCGTGGTATTCGGTTATCGCGCGCTGTTCCCTCGGGAGCTGTGCATTTTTCCGGTATGTTTTATGTCACTCTCGGGCCCATAGACTATCTTTTTGCCAAAAATCACGTCGATCCGTCGCTCCCTTACGGCGTGAAAGACGGACAAACACACGAACATACAAACACATACACTTTCGCATCTATAATTTAAATATGGAAGTATGGATTTCCAAAAATCACAGTAATTCTAAAATGCTTCAATTTGGAAAGCCCTTTCAGCTTGCATCATCAAAGAAACCCAACCGTTGCCTTTTCAAGTGCATTCATTCAGATAATCTCAACACTCAGAACCTAAAGAACGGCATCAAATCTTAACTAAAGTCGTAAGTTTTAAATATTATACAATAGGTTTACTTCAAAGAGCTTTTGCGGGATAATCTGCAATTGTACAATTCGGACCACCGTCACAGTCTGCGACAGACAGACAAAAAACTGTGGGGTAGCTAATCTACGTATAGAGTTATGCTTCAATGGATAAATTTAGGATGGACAAATCCGGTCGGCGACAACCGCACAATATCTGAGTTCACAGAATTGTGCAATTTAGCTTTGAAAGAATAAGAAAATATGACCGTTAGAGGGAGAAAGGTTCTCGAGCTCGAGGCGACGCGGTGGCAGACCTCCCAGTAGGATTAGAATCGTGAGTTGTGGGCAAAGGGTGGTGGATAAAGCAGGGCTATTCCAAAACTCGAAACTCGAAGTTCATGTCGTGCGGTCCCTCTGACACTTATAATATTTAATATGAGAGCGAGAGGGACCGCACGACACGAACTTTGATTTTCGAGTTTCGGAGTAGCCCTGCTGGTTCTAAGGGCCCTTGTTCAAGAGCACCACGCACAGAAACATCCACAGTGGATGTCTTGTAGAACCTTCTCATAGTAAGACAACAGGCCTATTTGCTGAATAAATGATTTTGAATTTGAATTTGAATTTGAGTGAATTCTCTGGTCATCTTGTCAAGCAATACGATATCAGTATGATTTTTTGTATGAAAAGATTCCACAGTCGGTCACGAGTCAGTTGGTTCATAAGACCCCTCTTTTTGCGTCGGGGGTTAAAAATCAAACAAAATCAAAATATTTTATTCAGTAAATAGGCCGCAATGGGCACTTAAATAAAACGTCATGAAAGTCATTTTTTATCAAAATAAAATAATTGCAAATAAAGTTCGATAGTACTTTTTTTTTATTCGACTGGAAGGCAAACGAGCAAGTGGGTCTCCTGGTGGTAAGAGATCACCATCTGCAACACCAGGGGTAGGTATTGCAGATGCGTTGCCAACCTAGAGGCCTAAGTTACTTACGTTACTTACGTCGTAATAGGGTTTATTTTGCTTTCTAGATAGGTACGACTTAAGGACTTTTTTCTATCGAAAGAACTACAAGTGATCTGTCACTATATATTATACAGAGTATGATTTAAAGAGTTAAACCCTCAAATATACACATGAGTTTCAAAACTAACGCTTTAACAGTAATCATACAGCAAAGATTAAATGAATACAATAAGTGCGCTAAAAGTTCCGCGCGCCCTTAAAATAACAGAGCACGTTCCCTTTGTGACTTTTGAATACACAAAATAGTACAATTGATCCAATAAAGCACAACAGCCGTAGAAAGTTTGCAAATTTCACAATTACGGTACAGTATGCAAATATTGTGAGTGGATTTTTTTCAGATCTCACAAAGGGTTGGGTTGTCTTGTTCTCTGACAGTGAATGCTTTAGTTTTTAGAAAGTAACGGGTAAACGATGAAAGCTTGCGAAGTTTAATTAAAGTTTGGGTATTGCCTGTGCTCTGTCGTAAATCATTTCTTTTCATTTCTTCCGAACTGTGTCTTGTGTAACGCTAACAATTTGTTTGGCTCAATATTCACCGTTTTACGGTGTTTTCTCATTACCGTATCAGCAAATTTTTATCATATTCCCATCCTATACGGCGTGTGGCCTAACGAGCAAATAATCGTCAGACTGAATGCCATTTATAACGTTTTTAACTTTCATGATTCTTTTCTGATTGAAGTATGAGTACCTACTTAGTCAAAATACCACCAACGGGACTTATCACGCTAACACACACAAGTAATATTTACCTCGACGTTTCGGCAACATTGCAGTGACCGTGGTCGCGAGTAGAGGGTCTACTCGTGACGCTGCCCCCTCTTGGAACTCCGTTGGAAAATAGAGATGGAGGAATAAGATCATCTAATAACTCGTGGTAAATTTCAAACGTCATTACTCACATGAATTTCGACCCCGCCGAACCCTGATATAACACTACCTTTGCATGAGATAAATGAAAAGAGGTGATAAACTAACCTTACCTAACCTAACCTGACCAACAAAAAGTAGGAAAACCCCCGACTTTGTCACTGTAAAGTTCAATATCTCGAAAATGGCCGAACCATACATATATTATAGGCTGAGATGATGATTTCAAAAATGGCTGAACCTATTTTGATGAAATATGTCTAAGAACCATCGCTAGAAAACCTACTATCAAATGAAAAAACCGCATTCAAATCGGTCCACCCGTTTAAGAGCTACGGTGCCACAGACAGACACACATAGCGGTCAAACTTATAACACCCCTCTTTTTGCGTCGGGGGTTAAAAAAAATAAAAAACCCATCGAAATCGGCCCATCCGTTAGTTAGACAATAAAAAAATTATTTGTATTTATTAGCTACATCTCCACAGATATACCTACTCGTAAAGACAGAAATTATTGTCACACTAATAACACCTTTTTTGCGTCAGGAGACAAAAATAAGCTCCAACACGCCAAATGTGTATAACTCTGTTGCAACGCGGAAATGCAATTCATCTGCCATTTTATTTAAACATCACGCAAAAACCTTTCCTATTCACTCGAAAACGCTTAAATCCCCGTGTGTTACAGTTAGCGTTGGTCACGCGCCTCTATTTGTTAGCCAGTGTTGCCACCACAGATATTTTATTTACTCTAACGCTACGCGAAATTACCCTAAATTATACTTCATTTAATTTAGAATTAGAAACCACAATAACATGATATTGCGTCTGGTCAACTATTTCTTACCTAGCTAATAGTCCAGTACAATAGTCTGGAAGCCGCAGAATAAAATTGTTTTAATGCCACTTTTTTGCGTGTCGTCAATTGTTATTCTAGTACAAATTGTAAAGTGTTATCTTTGTAAGCCGCAATGTAATGTTGCTGTGGTTTCTAATTCTAAATTAAATTAAGTATAGGCACTTTTATTTATTTTTTAACCTAGCCTTTTTTAATAAATACGAATAATGCGATTGCGCAAATAAATGCGATTTATTAATAAACTAATAGTTAAATTACTACCCCGTTTTGAAACATTTTTGGAATGCATTCATAATAGTCTTGGCTTCTATGTCATCTGCAGTATTTTTCTTGAAACCCTCCTTTTTATTCTAAAATTTTTGCCCTAAAATTACCCCAAATTATTTTCTACCCCAAAAATACCCTAAACGCGTAATAATACCCTGAATTTAGGGTAAATTACCCTAAGTTGTGGACACTGTTTTTAACCCTTGCACAGACCTTTGTCATGTCGATGACAAGCGATCGATCTAACGGTGGCGGAAGGGTTATTTGATAACCATTCGAAAAACGTTGCCTGGTTGCCACAAGCACCTTGTCTAACGGATTTCTAGTGGTAGTGTTTTGAACATGAAACTACCGTGAGACTCACTCATATTAAATGTTACATGTCTAGTCACTTTTTAAAAAAAATCAGATTTTAATCTCGCAACGTAGAGCTCACAAAGTACTATGACTTACCATTGAATTAAATACCTAATCTGAAAACATTATAAAATGTATTGTTTTAACTTTTAAAGAAATGATAACCATAGTAATTGTTCGTGATGACTAACTTTCAAACCGCTATAACTCAAAAAGTTGCTTAGATGACTAGACATGTTCTTTCCATGGACCCTTCACTTATTGTATTTTTTTCGCGAGCAGAGCGGTGGCGCGTAGTGCGCGTGTTGGGGCAACCGCCGAGTTGCGTGCTCCTGAAAAAAAGGGGCTACGAAATAGCCCGAAACATGTCGAGCTAAACTCGATTTAAGACGTGAGTTATCCGTTACAATATCATTTAATATGTAGGTGCAGTTAATTATATAACAGCAGATTTTATTTTTAACCCCTGACTTAAAAAGAGGGGTGTTATAAGTCTGTCTATCTGTCTGTCTGTTTGTGCGTCTGTCTGTGGCACCGTAGCTCTTAAACGGGTGGACCGTTTTGAATGCGGTTTTTTTAGGGTTCCGTAGCCAAAATGGCAAAAACGGAGCCATTATAGTTTCGCCATGTCTGTTTGTCGGCCTGTCTGTCGGTCCGTCCGTCCGTCCGTCTGCGGCTTTGCTCACAGACTATCAATGCTAGAAAGCTGTAATTTTGCACAAATATATATGTAAACGAAGCCAACAAAATGATACAATAAAAAAATTAGAAAAAATGGCGGTCATACCAAATACAAAATGACAAGTTCAATAGAGCCTGCAGTTATTAATGCACCGGAACATCATTACGTCGGCAGGACGTGACATCTGTTATTCCGAATATCACTTACCGATAATAACTGACCATGCATTCACAGAAATCATCGAAGCGGCTGTAAGCCAACTGTCCCGTTTCTTCCAGTGCAGCGCGCGCGCGCTTCCGGCCATCTTGGATCGCCAATGACGCGGTATGAGCCAGCAGCGCAAATTTTTGACACAAAAAAATCTTTGAGAATGTTCTAGATAAGTTGTCTTTGGGCATGTTGGATGATTTGATCCCAGATTTCTATACGTAAGTGGTAGGACCTTGTGCAAGGTCCGCCCGGATTGCTACCACCATCTTGCTCGCTAATCCTGCCGTGAAGCAGCAGTGCTTGCACTGTTGTGTTTCGGCGCGGAGAGTAAGACAGCCGGTGAAATTACTGGCACTTGAGGTATTCGAACTTAGGCCTCTAGGTTGGCAACGCATCTGCAATACCCCTGGTGTTGCAAATGTTTATGGGCGGTGGTGATCTCTTACCACCAGGAGACCCACTTGCTCGTTTGCCTTCCAGTAGTATAAAAAAAAAAAAAAAAAAAAACGTAAAACATCGATGTATATAAGTCCGTCTCAGTATATATTGGTAACATTACTTTTCGGGTGGCATTTCTATCCGGCATATTTTTTATGTCCGAAACTTATTGCGCATAACAGGTTTCGCATAATTTATTTACGCCGAATCTTAAACTTTGCACCTCCGACTGACTTAAAAAACCAAAAAAGAAGAAAAACAAGTCCAGTCGTCTAGATAGACCTACCTATCTCCAAATCGTGACTGGCTAGAAAATTCTCAATAGGTAATGGTATATAATTATTTAGAACTAGCTTATACCCGCGACTTCGTCTGCGCGGATCTAGGTTATCGCGCGTTGGTGCCCTATACCGCAATAAAAGGTATCCTATGTTGATCCTTGGGGCTCAAACTACTTAAATACCAAATTTCATAAAAATCGGTACAGTCGTTTCGACGTCAAAGCGTAACAGATAGACAGACAAACAGAGTTATTTTCGCATTTATAATATTAGTAGGGAAGTAGGGATGGTTGAATTAGGTAAGTACTTATATCTTTTATTTGATATTATTATGTACTCGTATCATATTGTTACAAATACGAAATATTATTTTCTAATTCCACCGACATATGTATTTTAAATTTGCACTGGGCCCGCGTGGCCACTACGACCGAAGCCCTTTCATTCTGAGAAGGGGCCTGTGCCCAACAGAGGGACGTTCGTCCTATATATAGGCTGGGATGATGATGACCATATATCTCTCTAACAGTTATGCCGAATCTAATGATACGGTCACAAGCGTCAATTTGGGACCAATTTGGTGAAAAAAATCTTTGAATTATCATACAAAATGACAGATATATTCGATCTTAAGTGGTTCCCAAATTAACGCTCGTGACTGTAGGTAGGTACTTCACAATTAATACCTAGTCCTTTGACTATGTTGTATATAATCAAAGACCTAGTGTTAATAGGACCAAAGGAATAAACTTACCTATGTATATGTGGGTACATAACGCTCGTAAAATATTCAGGCAACTGGAGAAATAAAACGCCCCCAACCTAAACATTATTCTTCAAAGCCCATATTTCTATTTAATCAGACTACATGGTATTTGTTCAAAGGCCGCCTTTTTTTGCGTCAAAAGGTCACGTCATAAAAGACGGCGCGTCTGATTGGTCGCCGCGCGTCGCGTGCGCCGCCCCTTGCGCAATGACGCGGTAAATGGCTGGAGGTATACTGTGTGATGACTGATGGTGTTTTGAAGAGGGGTTATTCAAATCGGTTCCCCCTGCTTACGCATAATTTTTTATGTCATAATTCTATTTCGCATAATCTGTTTACGCATAATAGTACTTATGCCGAAACTGTTTTCGCATCACAGTTTACGCCGAATTCTTTTACGTATAACCAATGTAAGCCAAATGGGCTTTACGCATAATTTGTGAATTCCGAATATTCTTTAGGCAGAAAATTACTTACGCATAAATTAGTTACGCTGAATGTTACTTTCGCATAGGTACTTAATGTAACACCAATTTTATGTCTGAAAAGCAAATATTCATATGAATTTAACGGTTCTGAGACGAAGTCGACGGAGCTCCGCTTGGCGGAGCTTCTATTCCGCCTATTAAGGCGCTTCGCGCCTTGACAAAATACTAACGTAACCTGACCTATAGGTGAGCAATCAGATTAGGTACCTGGGTTTTCTTTATTGCGGGGCTCGCTTCCCCGTCCCCCCGCTTTGTGCTCATGCCTATTTTACTGGTGGTTGTTCGTTCTGTTACAAATACCATTCTAACCTAACTTATAACATTTTTTTAGTCATAAATAATAAATAGTAATTAGGTAAATTGTTTTCGAACATAAATTTGGACAGGATTTCGGCCTATCAAAATTCGGCTAAATTACATATATGCTAAACAAGATTATGCATAATAAATAATAAATTCGGCCATGTTAATAATATGCTTAAATAAATTCGGCTAAACCATTATTCGGCTTATACAGAATTATGCCGAACTAGATTTCAGCAAGTTTATAATTCGGCGTAAATAAATTATGCGAAACCTGTTATGCGTAATCAGTTTCGGACTTTAAAAAGTATGCGAAATAGAGGGCACCCATTCAAATTCATCCATACTAATATTATACCTAAGTAAATGCGAAAGTGTTTGTATGTTTGTGCGTTTGTCCGTCTTTCACGCCGTAACGAGCCCGCGGGGTATTCGGTTATCGCGCGCTGTTCCTTCGGGAACTGTGCATTTTTCCGGGATAAGAAGTAGCTTATGTCACTCTCGGGCCCGTAAACTATCTCTATGCCAAAATCACGTCGATACGTAGCTCCGTTACGGCGTGAAAGACGGACAAACACACAAACACTTTCGCATTTATAATATTACTAGCTTTTGCCCGCGGCTCCGCCCGTGCGGTGTTCGGTTATCGCGCGCTGTTCCTTCAGGAACAGTTCATTTTTCCGGGATAAAAATCAGCCTATGTCACTCTCGGGGCCATAAACTATGTCTATGCCACAAATCACGTCGACCCGTCGCTCCGTTATGGCGTGAAAGACGGACAAGTATACAAACACACAAACATACAAACACACTTTCGCATTTATAATATTAGTATGGAGCATTGATATATATATATGATATATATCGATGGTATGGAGTATGGATTGCTATCACACCTCACTCTAGGAATCGTTCACTATATTCACACCGTTCAACGTTCGTTCAATCGGAGCTATTCGGTGAAGTTCGGAGCGATTCGGTTCGATTGGACGATGGGATTAGTTCATACTAGGAGTGTTACGAAATAAATAATTATTTTTAGTACTTGGCACGTGTGCCACACAAGCCTTTATACCAAAGTGAAGAGAAAAACCTAATCTATCTATTGGTGAAATAAATTATTAACATCATACTGCTATAAGTGAAGAAATCTGTGATTTGAACCGAACACTAGATTTGTGGTACCCACCATTCAAGTGCCAACGTATTTAGCCGGCGTAATGGGAGCCCTAGCTTGCAGCAATATCACCGAGAAGGTGGGTCTGTGTTGGTTGGACTTGGTTGAACGGCCAACTACATTGATCTGCCGCTAAGGGAGAAAAGCGCGGGCCGCCAGTGTCTTGCACAATTGGTTTTTGCATTGAAGACCGGAATCATAAAAATAAAAGAAGGTAGGACGTAACTGTGTTTCGGTGACTCGTATTCTGCGTGGAAGAAATAAAATTAAATAACTGATCATGCAAATAGATCGAGAGAAGAATAAAGTACACAAACAACAACAATATAAAGCAGAAATATAACAGTTTGTTGGTAAAAGTAAACAACGAACTTTCAGAGGAAAGCTGGGCAAACAGAGTGCAAAACTAAAGATTAACTAGACGCAAGAACCTAATTTTCTTCGGAGAAGATGAATCGAAAAATCTTGTCAATCATCAACTTCAACTTTTTGTTTGGTGGCAATCGGTCGCTTTTGGTTAGCGTCCATTACCGTCAATGACACCTGACAGCAGCAAAGTGTATCAATCAATCAATCATCAACTAGAAGAAACTAAAATTAACATAAAAATACCTACCTCAAATTCCCGGCGGTAAAAATGATATCGAATCGGCATAAAGGAAGAAAGTCAGACTAGTTTTGACATCAATGGCTATGAAATTAAAAAATCAAATTAAAAAATTAAAGAATCATCATCATGTCAGCCGAAGTCGAAGGACGCCCACTGCTGGGTAAAGGGCTCCCAAAGATTCTATAACGATCGGTCCTGTGCTAAGATAAACTACCCTCTAGCAAAGAAAAGCTTCTCGCTCTCCTAAGTTCGTAAGAGTGGTCTTGGTTGTCGGTTGAAAATCAGTTAGTGAGGTTATGTTTCTTCACATTTTCCATATAGCAGTGCTGGAATCCGTAGTTCGTAGTTGGCAATAAAGAGCGCTGCTGCTTACTTCCATTCTTTTAAATGTAGGTAAGAAAGAGAAATTTTGCAGATAACAAACGTTACGAAAATCTGTGGACAGTGCCTAATTTGAAAACGAAAAGTTAATTATTTCAGTTATAAAATATAATTATATTACCTAATGCTACTTTCAAACAATGTGTTGATATTTTGACCTGTTATTTTGATAACATTTTTGAATTTGTGGTTCGTGCAAAAAAATTAGTCGTTGGTTGTCCGTGTTGTCACACAAAAAAATCAGACAAAGAATAACAATGATATAGATTCATAAATTCTATTCCCAGTGGGTTGCCCAAATGGTCGTCTCTCGTTTGATTTCTTCTCTCGCTGCTTCAAGGTAGCCTTTTGTTGCTCCATTTTTCAATAGTTGTTGCTGATTTGTTTCAGATTTTTTAACCATAATTGGTATTGAATTCTGAAGCTTTTTTTTTTTTTTTTTTTTTTTTTTGAATTTGAAGTAAGTTTTGTATAATTTTAGAAATGTCGCTTAATAATTCAATATCATAAATTCAAAATTCAAATTCAAATAATTTATTCAGTAAATATGCCGCAATGGGCATTTTTACACGTCGTTTTTTTAAACTACCAGCGCTTTCGGAACGACCATCATTGCCAGAAGAAGCCAAGTTGCGCGGCAAGAAACTTGGCACAAAGTCATTTTTTCATAAAAAAATAATTATAAATAAAATACTTAAAAACTACAGTATACAATAAAAGAGAAAAAAAAAACTTGTTGGCCTGAGAGGAATAAAATAATTTCCATAATAAAGTGGTTGTCATATTCAAGCATTGTAGGTCGAGTACTCGCTTGTTTGTTAAACTAATATAATAATAAATATGTATACATAAAATGAAAACAGAACAAAAAGTGTTAAGAGGTTTTATTAAAAGATGTCATGTTAAAGTCAGCGCTATTTATAATTCCGTGAAAATACAATAGTCCAAACTAGTATTTTTCTATGCTGTTATTTATTATTATTATTATTTATTTATTATGTCATATAAATATCGGCGATGCTAATGTTCTGCTATTTAATATTCTGCAGAAGTATATTCGGCGATAAGAGTGTTCTGCTTGCTATTTAATATTCTGAGAAATGACTATTATTCGAACTGATAATTATGCAATATGAATACTGCGCGGGCGGAGCCGCGGGCAAAAGCTAGTAATAATAATAAATATCCAAAAATAATGTCAAAAAAAAGACATGATGAGCGATTCAAAGTGTCGGGTGGAGCACGGAGCGTACAATCAGAATGTTTGGAAAAATTTGAAAAAATTCAGGATGGTAGTCAGTATATTAAACTTCCAAGGAAAACTATAACGGCTAAGTTTGCTTGAGAATTATTAGTAGTTTATGAGTAAATAGCAGCGTAAGGTATAAAATATACCTAAACTTGGAAGATTCCGTATAAAATACGAAATCCTTAGAAAAATATTACTTAATTTTTTCGTACTGGCTACGGAACCCTATTTTGGGCGTGTCCGTCACGCTCTTGGCCGGTTTTATACACTATAGTTGGTATATGGTGGAAAAGATGGGTCGATGATGTCAAGGATATAGGAGACAAATGGCAAACGAAGGCAAAAAATAGGAAACAATGGGCAAAATTTGAGGAGGCCTTTACCCTATAAAGGGGGTTCTCATTAAATAAATAAATATCATGGGACACTTGACACCAATTGACCTAGTCCCAAACTGAGCAAAGCTTGTACTATGGGTATTAGGCAACGGATAAACATAATTATATAGATAAATAAATACTTAAATACATATTAAACATCCAAGACCCGAGAACAATCATTCGTATTATTCATACAAATATCTGCCCCGGCCGGGATTCAAACCCGGAACGTCAAGCTTCGTAGTCAGGTTCTCTAACCACTTAGCTATCCGGTCGTCCATTATACAAAAAAAGAAAAAATAGCAATAAGAAATTAGACTGTCGAAGAAGAAATAAATTTATAGAAACTAAAAGAAAAATAAATGCTTATGAATGACAATTTAGAGTAAGAAAAAAAAATTAAATAAGTTTTTGAAATATCCTGTTAATAAATATATTATTATTATAATGTGCTAAATGAATTAACCTAGGTATAAATAGCATATGAAAAAAAAATATAGTGCATACAAAAAGAGAACAAATAAAAGGCTCATTTATTTATTTATTTACTAGCTGTTACCCGCGGCTTCGCCCCCGTTGTATTTTTTATGTATTTTCTTCCATAAAAACCTTCTCCTGACAGTAACAAACACAATAAAAAAAGAATTAGCGAAATCGGACCAGTCGTTCCCGAGTTATGCGCTTACCAACACATTTTGCGATTCATTTTTATATTATAGATTATACTTAGTTGGTATTGCCCTCCTCCGGTAACCTTGAATTAAGTGCTATAAACTGTCAACAAAGTAATTAGCGGTATTTATCTTTAATTGATTGTAAAAGGTAATAAAATTAGTTGTTAAAAAGAGAACATAATATAAAAGGCTCATTTATTTATTTATTTATTATAGTTGGTGTTGCCCTCCCCCGGTAACCTTGATTTAAGTGCTTTAAACTATCAACAAAGTAATTAGCGGTATTTAACTTTAATTGATTGTAAAAGGTAATAAAATTAGTTGTTAAAAAATACCACGATTGACGATTCTAATGAGTGATGGTCGTTTATAAATTAATGCTAAGTAAATACTACGTAATATCCCTATCCCTACTAATATTATCAATGCGAAAGTAACTCTCTGTCTGTCTGTCTGTCTGTTACGCTTTCACGTCGAAACCGCTGAACCGATTTTGATGAAATTTGGTACAGAGATAGTTTTAGCCCCAAGGATCAACATAGGATAGTTTTTATTCCGGTAGAGGGCGCCACCGCGCGATAACCTAGGTCCGCGCAGACGAAGTCGCGGGCATAAGCTAGTAATATTATAAATGCGAAAGTAACTCTGTCTGTCTGTCTGTCTGCCTCTCTGTTACGCTTTCACGTCGAAACCGCTGAACCGATTTTGATGAAATTTGGTATAGAGATAGTTTAAGCCCCAAGGATCAACATAGAATACTTTTTATTCCGATAGAGGGCGCCACCGCGCGATAACCTAGGTCCGCGCAGACATAAGCTAAGTCGCGGGCATAAGCTAGTAAAACATAAAAGTAGATAAAAGAGCCCTCTCATTCTGTGAGGAGGCCTGTGCCCAGCAGTGGGACGTATATAGGCTGGGATGATGATGGTGATGAGGTAAAAGATATTCTAAACTGTTAAATATTATTGTCAATGTAATTAACAAGTTTGTAAACTTTACGAAAGTGTATCAAGTTAAGTATGTGGTTTGGATATTGTCTACTAAAATGTGAACATAAACAGATATTAATTAAAAGTAACAAATACGTAAAATTAAAATAAACGAAATAAAATAAACTTAAACCTACACTTAATACAACCTACAAACTAAGACATAAACTACAACCTAAAAACCACCATTTCGCATCGTACCCGGCTCATAAATACCTATTTACTTTTTCATAAGTTACATTCAAGTATTGGATGATTTCTAATACACATTGAATTGATCTTACAGCAAATGCAAGTAAATCACACTACATCATGTGGGTGCGATTCCAGTCATATTTAGGTATAGCCATAAATTACCCTAACATCGTAGTCTACAGAAGATATTTTAAAACGCTGGATAAGGTACATAGAACAATTATATGAAGATAACGGGTTAACAGAAAACAGTTTAGAGTTAGAAAGTGAAATAGATAAAGACAATTTGGGCCCAGATATCACTAGAGAGGAATTTGACAAAGCTTTAAGTAGCATTCAGGGAGGTAAAGCAGCGGGGGATGACCAAATTTATATTGAATTTATAAAGAAAATAGAATGTGATCCATTGAACAACGAGATTTTTGATATAATTAAACTTATGTATAGCACAGGAGAAGTACCCAAAGATTTTAAAGTAAGTAAGACAGTAACGTTGCCTAAAAAGCTGAATACACTTAAATGCGAAGAGCACAGAACATTAAGCCTTATATCTCATGCGTCAAAAATCCTACTCAAAATTGTGCAGGGCAGAATAAGACCGATAGCAGAAAGATATTTAGGGCCTGATCAATACGGTTTCAGGCAACATAAAGGTACAAGAGAGGCTATTCTTGCCCTTCGCCTAATAATAGATAGAAGGATGGATTTCGACTTGGACACGCATATCGCATTCATAGATTTGGAGAAGGCTTTTGATAAGATAGACTGGGTAAAGATGATGAGCATTTTAAAAGAAATAGGCATAGACTACAGGGACAGGAAAATTATCTACGAACTGTATAAGGAACAGGAAACTATAATAGAAGTAGGACAGGAAAAGGGAAGAGCTAAGATAAGACAGGGTGTACGCCAGGGATGTCCACTTTCACCTTTAATTTTCAACATTTTTATTGAAACTGCCATTAGAAAGATATTAGATTCTGGGAAAGGAGGCATCAAAATTAATGGAGAAAGTTTCCATTTCATACGGTTTGCTGATGACATCGCAGCTTTAGCAGAAAACTCCGCACAACTGGAACAACTTGTAACAGAAATGGACAACGTATTCAGACAATTTGGACTTAAAATTAATATTATGAAAACAAAAACTATGATAACATCGAAGCATACCCAAGCCATAGATCAAATACATATACAAAATTCTGCCATTGAACAGGTCAATAGTTTCAGATATCTAGGCAGCGTGATTACCTGTGACTCCAGATGCACCACGGATGTGAAAATGAGAATAGCCATGGCTAAGAAAGCGTTCAATGACAAAAAACACATTTTTAAGGGCAAAATCTCAAGGAAAATTCGGAAAAGATTTATTAAGACCTACATCTGGAGTATAGCGTTATATGGGAGCGAGACTTGGACATTGATTGAGCGGGACCGAGACAGATTGAGTGCGTTTGAGATGTGGTGCTGGCAGAGAATGGAGGGGATTAGCTGGACTGAAAGGAGAACTAATGAGGAGGTTTTAGAGTTCGTGGAAGAGGAAAGGCGGCTATTGAGGACGATTGAAAATAGGAGAGGGAATATGCTGGGGCATCTGATACGACATGACAGTTACATAAAAACTATTTTGGAAGGGAGAATAGAAGGCAGGCGAGGCAGGGGAAGGCCGAGACGGTCATTTATAGATCAAGCCAAGAAAAAAGTCAATGTCGTGTCGTATCAGGAGCTGAAAACGCTGGCGGAGAACCGAAAAGAGTGGCGATTACTCCACCGACAAGAGCTAAGCTCTTAAATTTATGATGATGATGACGTAGTCTACAGGGTGACCCATTTTTATCAGTGAGTATGGGAAAGTCTGTAACTATACGACATACGAAAATTTCTTCTTCGGAACCATGACATCGATTTTAGTAACAAGAAAAACTGCATTCATGCATTTAAAAAAAATGTGTACTCAGCTCGGGAATCGAACCTGGTTTTGTTAAAAAAAAACTTACACTATTTCTATTTTCAAAACAACCGGGTTCGTTTCCCGAACTGAGTGCAGGTTTTTTTTTAAATGCATGAATGCAGTTTTTCTTGTTATAATATTCGATGTCAGGTTCCTAAGAAGAGATTTTCGTATGTCGTATAGTTTCAGACTTTCCCATACTGACCGATATAAATGGGCCACCCTGTATAGTATAGTTTCCACTTTACCAGAACTCGCTACTGCAGATAATGTAACCATATGTTAACACATAACTACCGTACTTTCGTTGCGTCATAATACTTAATAATCGACCGCGTCGGATCGTGATTGGTTGATAGCGGCCTGAGCCGCGCCCCCTGCGCAGGAGTTGCGCAACGGAAATGTTTTTGGTAAAAATTTCATTTTAGTTAATACACATTTTTGGACGTACTCGGGTCCTTAGGGCACACGGTGTGTGTGATCACAGTTTAAACCTTCATATGCCCCTAATGACTCCAACTCAGAATTCTAGTAAATACGTATCTGTAGGATAGGAAACTACACGCTTTGAAATCGCATAAACATATCAATCTATCAAACTACTAACTTTGCTAGTTTTAGCGTACAAATATGTAGTTGGTTTCCTAACATGGATAATTATTCATTTCATTGTTCATTTCTCTTTGCAGTTACTATGGAAAAGTTGATACTTCAGAGACAACACTGGTCCTATTCAAAGCATTCGTTTATTTTCAAACTATTCAACATTATTGATGCTTATTCTAGGATAAGTAACCGTTCTATGAAGCAAGTAATACTGTAGTAAAAAGTCTTGAAAACAAATGACATTCTTTCCCAATCTTTTACAATAAAATCCGCGTATTGTTTTATACTTAACTTACCTACAGCTGCATCCGTTTATTACATCTATTATTGTACATCGTCATAAAAAAAATCGGTTTAAGTAGAGGAACGTTTTATTGCATCTTGGAAAGAGCCAGGCTGTCTTTTGTTAATGGATTTGTTGCTTCTATGAGACAATTTATGTGGTTTGTTTTGTGATAAAGCTCCCGCGTATTATTTTGAATACTTAAAAAATAAATAAAAAAGCTTTTATCGATTCCCGTCTCTTCTACATATTATAATAGAGTAGTGACAGTGTTGTTAGTGAATGGTTCTTAATACCTAGTGTTAGTATGATTAGTTTCATATATTTATTTTCTTCTGAGACTTGGGCCCTCTTTAAGTGAAAGCCTCCTCCATCTTCTTCCACAGCTCTGTCTTTGGCAGTACTTGTCCAGACGTTTCCAGCGATTTTTGCAATGTCATCTGTCCATCGCGTCACTGGTCTTCCAACCTTCCTTTTGCTTGCTGGTCCTGGCCATCTTGTTGTTAGTATTGTCCACCTCTCGTCAGTGTATCTTTATATGTGTCCGGCCCACCGCCACTTTAGACTAAGAGCCTGTTCGAGTACGTCTATTGTCTTTGTCTTCTGTCTTATTTTGATTATTTTGAATGCTGTTAGTTTGTTATAATTTAGTAATTCCAAGTAAGTAAGGGAACAGCGTTAATCTATCTGTAACGTTAAAACAGTAACGTCACTGACTGATGATGTATCACTGATGAACAACGCACAGCGACAGTGACAATGTTTTTAAAGGTAAACAATAAAATATATAATGATTTGCCTAATACTCTTTCTTCTCGACCTGTTAACTTTAAATCCCTCCTTCGTTGTGTATATTCTCTTTTTATTATCATTCTGTGTGATTTTATATTCTCTAATAATATAAGATTATAGTTCTAACCAATAATAACATGTTTTGTCTTTGTCTTTGTGTGAAGTGACTCCTGCAACAGCGTTCGGCAGAAAAGGATTTATTTTTATTTTCAAAATTATTTGCTTACTACTGTCAAACTGTTGGCGTTCTGCAGAATCAACCGCAACCCTGTCATCGTTACTGACATTGTCCTAAGCCTTAAGGCCGCCATCAAGGGGAATAATAATAATAATGCTCTCTCTTATGACTGTGTATTGTTTGCGAACGACACCACTGTTATTATTGAAGGTAAAGAACTAGCTAGCTATAACGAAAATATAAATAATGCTTTGACCGAAACAATAAACTGGCTAAAACTAAATAATCTTAAAGTAAACATATCTAAAACTAAATATGAATATAATGCAATATCACATCACACCTCACGGAGTAAACCGGTAAAATTACATGTTGATTATGATGGAAAGCCCATAGAAGAGGTGACATCCATTAAGAGCGTTTATACCTTCTGAGCTGGCAACGTTACATTTTTGCTACTTTTTCTCAGTTATCCCATAAAAATTGAATGAAAATTAAAAATGTTGTCTGATAGAACACTTCTTAATATATAAGTTAATGTAGCTACTTCAATTCGTCATACTTAGACTTTTATTTTCTTTGTAATGACTTACATTCAAGCAATAAACGTTTCATTCATTCATTCATTCAAATTCTAGGTACTTATGAAAATCATAAATTTATTTGCGAGAATAAAGTATTACAATGTCATGTATGCTAAATTAACTGCGGCTAATTTTGCGGGAAATCTGCATAGTCCCCGCGGGATAGGGATAAACGAATTATATGCAGGAGTGCATAATTATTTTTTACTTAGTTGTCTTTTTAGCGATGTTTTCTTGTTGGCGTTTTTTTTCATTTAATTCATGTTAAAATTTTGTATCATAATTTTATTTTTGTGTGTTTGTTTTTTTATACCTACTCTTTATTGTACAAAAAGGAAAAACAAAAAGATTACAGAAAAAAAGTATTTTTTGATTGAAATTTATAGAATTTTGTTGATCATTTCTTACTTTCTGTGATAATCTTTTTTATTTGAGTCAAGTTTTCTTTATTAAAATTTATTTGTTTCTTCTTACAAAACTTTAAGTCAAATTATAGCATATGGTTTAATTCCTAGTATTTACCGTCGTAATGTAAAAAAAAAACGAATAGAAATATTACTAAAATATTTTTATTTCTGTAAACAAGTAGTAAACAACCATTAAAAATAAAACCGAGAGATGGTGCTCCGAGAGAACTATGGATGCCGGCCGTATTGAAAAGCTATCTTTAGATAGTAAGTAATATAATATGACATAGGCTGCATGTTGTCCCCGATGTGGCGGGTATGTAGTACGGCGGCGGCGAGGTGGATGGCGGCGGCGTGGACGGCGGCGGCTGGGTGCTGCTCTGAACTGCTGCCGTTTGTTTGTCTTCGCTATCTCTCGGAGAGCATCCTTTCCGAACACTAACTTCGGGCTGTTGTCACTCAAAACTGTTCAGTTCTGAGTCTGTTTTTGCCATAGTTCAAGATGGTACTACACGAACTAGGGACGCCTGCCGTATTGGAACTCCATCTGCGCATAATAATATTCCATAGGCTGTAGCGTTGGCTCCAACATAGCGGGTATGTAGTACCCAAATGGCACTGGGTTTTGCGGCGGGGTGGACGGCGACGGCGTGGACGGCGGCGGCTGGGTGCTGGTCTGAACTGCTGCCGCTCTGTCTGTGTTTGTCTTTGCTATCGCTCGGAGAGCATCCTTTTCGAACACTAAGTTCGGGCTGTTGTCACTCAAAACTGTTCAGTTCTGAGTCTGTTTTTTGCCGTAGTTCAAGATGGTGCTACAAGAACTAGGGACGCCTGCCGTATTGGAACTCCATCTGCGCATAATAATATTCCATAGGCTGCAGCGTTGGCTCCAACGTGGCGGGTATGTAGTACCCGTATGGCACTGGATTTTGCGGCGTGGTGGACGGCGACGGCATGGGCGGCGGGGTTAGCGGCTCGCTTGTGGGGCTGGTGCTGGTGGTGGGCCTATAGTTTACTAAAGCCACGTCTGCGGTGGAAGCAGGGGGGGTCCAAAGCTTCGACATAATTGTGTACTTCGACAAAAGACTTGTCACGAGTGTAGCACAGAACGTGTAATCCGGATGGAGATCAGTTCGATACTGTGCTTATTCGTTCGAGTTATCTTCTCACTAGCCCCGAGGGGCAGTGGGGTTACCGTTCGGGGCATTGGCCCCCTTCGGTGGCTTCGTTCGCTGGCCATTACGATGGCCAGGTCGGTGGTCATAGGCTGGGCTTCTTCATTCTTCTCCTTGTGACGCGGCGAGATCGAGCCCGCGGGGCGCAGGCCCGGCGGGCGATCATCAGCCTGCGTCTAGGATTTTCGTTGGTCTGTGTCCGGTGGTCGTCATTGGGGGGTGGTCGCCTGCGCGATTAGATCGCGCGGCAACCTCCTCCCGTCAGGTGGGCGCGCGTGGTACGGCGCCAGCTCGCACAGGTGTTGGTGGCGGGATCTGTCCGCACGCTCGAACATCCTCCTCGCCAAGTGTTCGATGAAGACGCTCAGTGGCTCCATCTTGAGGTCTTTCGCAATGATTTCATTTTTCACATAGCGTGGAGCGTTCACTATGGTTCGGAGGGTGAGCGACTGCTGAGCGGCCAGTCTCTTTCTTCTACCTTCCCCCACCAGCGCGTACCACGCAGGGGCTGCGTATGTCAATCGTGATCTTATATATGTTTTGTACACTCCTATCTTCGCTCTTGTAGGCAGGTGGGATAGGAGGATCGGCTTCAGCAGGTTTCTGGCGGCTCGTGTCTGCGCGATGGTGTTGCTGACGTGGACGGCCATGTCCAAACGACGATCGATGGTCACTCCCAGGTACTTGACCGTGGGGGACCACTCGATGTCTTGGCCTCCGAACGTCAGGCGCGGTGGTAAGATCTTCTTAGCACTGATGGCGATCGCCTGGGTCTTTGACGCGTTCGCTGACATCCTCCACTTGTCCAGCCAGTCGGGGAGATCGTCGAGCGCGCGTTGGGCTTTGGTGGCTGCATGATGTAGCTTGATGGAGGTTGTGACATAAGCTGCGTCGTCGGCGTATAGCGCTAGCATTACGCCGTCGTTTGCTGGTATGTCGTCCGTGAACCGTCCATAGCATATCGGCGATAGGCAGCTGCCTTGGGGGACTCCTGCGCTGATTGGCCGCTCTGCAGACAGGGCATTGTCCACTGCCACTTGGAATCGACGTTCCTCAAGAAAGCTGGCCACAGTCTTAACTATTCGACGAGGAGTAGTAGACGTGGACAGCTTGTACAGCAGGCCGGGATGCCAGACGCGGTCAAAGGCCTTCTCCATGTCCAGGAGGACCGCGACGACATGCTGCTTCTTGTTCCTTGAGACTGCGGCGTGGTGGAGGACTCGGGCGAGTTGCTGCGTCGTAGAATGTTCGGCCCTGAAGCCAAACTGCTCGTGACGGGGTTCGATGTGCGGTGTGAGGCGCTGGAGTAGCAACTTCTCGAACACCTTCGAGGTTGTCGGCAGGAGCGTGATGGGGCGGTGGCTGTCAGGGCGGAGAATGTTTTTCCCCGGCTTCGGGAGCATGATGACCCGTCCCAGCTTCCACAGGCGCGGGAAGTGGCCCGTCCGCATGATCCCATTGTAGAGCCGCGTCAACGTCGCGATGGCTCGCGTGGGAAGGTGACGCAGCGCCTCGTTGGGAATGCGGTCTGGACCAGGCGCCTTCTTCAGCGGGGATCGGCGTATCATCCTCTGAACTTCACCGGGGGAGAAAACAATTGGGTCCTCGTCTTCTGTCACCGGCGTTCTGAAGTAGTCCGCCAGGTGTTCCAGGATGGCTGCCTCGTGCTGCGGGTTCTTCTGCGGGTTCGGTCGGAACTGCGCTTCGAGGTGCTCCGCGAAGATCTCAGCCCGATCTTCGGCTCGATAGCGCGGTGTACCATCACTGGCTTGGAGTGGCCGCACTGGTGTTGGGGTATTCGTGACACGACGGCACAAGCGGTGGATGCCGTTCCAATCCTCGCCAGCCGAATCTATGCACTCGAGCCAAGTTTGTTCAGAGTGTACGGCTAGGCCCCTCTGAATTTTCTCGGCGAGTGCATTCAGCTGGAACTTCATGGTCGGGCATCTGGTGCGCTGGTATTGGCGTCGCAGCCTCCTCTTCCTGCTGATGAGCTCCAGCAGGTATTGCGGAAGCTGTCTTCTCCGGGCTGCACTTGCGTTGTTGCGTATCACGCTGTGATCTAGGGCTGCTGCGACGCATGCGGTGAACTGCTCGGCGAGGCGATCGACTTCCTCCGCTGAGGTAACGGGGAAGGATGGCGAGTGTTCTTCCACGTGTGCCGCAAATTTGTCCCAGTCGTGTCGTGTCCGGGGAGGTCGCAGGGGTACGCGGGCCGGAGTCGGGTCCAGGGCGATCAGGATTGGCTGGTGGTCGGATAGCAGGTGGTCGTCCAGAACGTCCTGCGTGGGCCAGGTGGTAAGGCCACGTGTTACCATTAGGTCGATGACGTCTGGAGCGTGTGCTGTCACGTACGGATAATGGGTCGGCGCCTCCGGTCCGTGCACCTCATATCCTTGGGCCTCTGCGTCGTTGAGGAGTCGCTGGCCATCCGAGCATATTTTTGTGGAGTTCCAGGCTGTGTGTTTGCAATTGAAGTCGCCCGCTACGATCGTGGGCAGCGGCGAGTCCAGCAGGTCCTGGACGTCGGTCACTGCGAGACGAGAGCTGGGCGGCTTGTAGAATGCAAACACACGTAGCGGCTTCCCTTCGAGGCAGATTTCCACTCCAAGGGCGTAGGATGAGCGTAGTGTTGGTATTGGCAGCAGCGGTTGATGGATCACCGATCTCTTTACTAGGACTGCCAGACCCCTGTAGGGCAGTCCTAGCGGGCTCATCTCCTCCTTCCGGTAAATATGGTACCCTGGAGCCTTCAGGCGGCTTCCCGCTTTCAGTCTGGTTTCAGAGATCAGGGCCACGTCGATCCCTCTCTCCTTGAGGAGGTTTCGTAGCAGCCCTGTCTTCGTTGGCGTGAGGCCGTCCGCGTTCCAATGAAGTATCTTGAGGGCGTTGGGTCTAGCCATCAGTGAGCAGGTCCGCTATGCGTCGCAAGAGAAACGGGACTGGGTCCTGCCCCGACTGCATCGCTGTCAGCAGATCCTGCAGCACTGCGACCAGCTCCTTCACCATCTGGATCTTGTGCTGTTGTGGTCCGGTTGGTTCGGGCTCCGCCACTTGGCCCTGAGGCGGGGGGGCGATCGTCTGTTCAATTGTAGCCTCTTCTTGCGTCTTTCCTCGCCTCTTCCTGCCTCCTCGCTTTCGCCTTCTTCCAGGCGGGCGTTCGGCGTCGTTCGCCTGGGCCATCAGTGAGGAGGGGGCGTTTCCTGTTTCCACATTGTTCTGGGCTTCGATGGTTATTCCGGCGCGGGTTTTGAGTCCTGCGCCACGCTTCCTGTTCTCCTTTTTGAAGGCCGGGCAAGTCACGCTGTTTGCGGTGTGCTGGGCGCCGCAGTTAGCGCAAGTCGGGGGCTCTTCTAGGGGTCGTGGGCAGTCCTTGGCCGCGTGCTCCGCTCCGCAGCGGACGCAGGCCTGCCTGTGGAAGCAGTTCTCGCTGGAGTGGTTAAACTTCTGGCAGCGGTGGCACTGTGCCGGCCCGGGTCTGCCGCGCCAGGCCTCCACGGTCACCCCTGTCATTCCCAGTATCTCTGAGATACCGTAGATTGCTGGTATGGTTTCGGGTGTGCGGGTGATCTGCGCGTAAAAGATGCACCCTGGGCGCTCTCCTCTCGCGCGGATCTGGCGGGCGTATGTGGCCTCGAAGCCCTTGCTCTCGAGGTCTGTGAGGATGTCTGCTGGGTCCGTGTTCACAGGCAGGCCGCGGATTGCCACCTTCAGCGGGAGATCCGCTGGGAGGGGGTAGCAGTGGAAGCTTATCTCCCCCGCGGCATGCAGCTCCGTTAGGTAACGTTGCGTTATCCTATAATCATCCTCGCTTTGCGGTGTAAAGACCACGCCATTCCCCCTTGGGCGGGCCGCTACCGGGTGGCCCAGTTTCTCCCGCAGGTTGCGGAAGTGTTTGGGCCAGTCGGGCAGCTCATCCAGGATGAACGGCGGGTACTTCTTCCCTGGTTTCGTTGGGGCCGTTGTGGAGGCAGTCGCAGCTGTAGTTGTCTGAGGTGGTAGGCCTGGTTGCAGTATTGGTGGTGGGGTTATGGCCCGCTTTGCCACCTGCGCCGGTTGCTGCAGTGTTGGGGATGGTGGTGAAGCCATCCGCTTCGTCCCTCCGAACGGTGGGTTTCGGGGCGGCGAGATGGTGAGGGTGGGCATGTCCATGCCCACCTGTGGCTGTCTTGGTGTAGGTGCGGGGGGCAGCTCCTCCTCATCGCTCCCTACGTCCTCGATGGAGACGGCTTGGGCGTGGGGCGGTTTTGCTGCGCGGGGTTGGGCGGGTCTTCTCTGCGCGTCTGTGCCGCGCGTTGTTGTCGCTTTTGGGCGGGGTGGCAGTGAAGCGGCCGTTCTTGTGGCGTGCGTGGCTGTGCGCGGAGGCGCGGCGGCGCGCGGCGGCGCGGTGGCGGCCAGCGGCGCGGCGGCGCGCGGCGGCGCAGCGGGGTTTGTGAACGCGGCGGTACGCGGCGGCGCGGCGGCAGCCCGCGGCGCGGGGGCGCGTGACGGCGCGGCGGCGCGCGGCGGCGCGGCGGCAGCCAGCGGCGCGGCGGCGCGCAGCGGCGCGGCGGTAGGGACCGACGGCGGGGCGGCGCGAGATGGCGCGGCGGCGCGCGGCGGCGCGGCGGCAGCCAGCGGCGCGACGGCGCGCGGCGGCGCGGCGGTAGAGACCGATGGCGCGGCGGCGCGCGGCGGCGCGGCGGCAGCCGGCGGTGCGGCGGCGCGCGGCGGCGCGGTGGCGGGAATCGATGGTGCGGCGGCGCGCGACGGCGCGGCGGTGCGCGGCGGCGCGGCGGCAGCCCGCGGCGCGGCGGCAGCCCGCGGCGGGTTGGTGCTCAGCGGTGCGGCACCGGACACCGAAGCGGCGGCGCATGGCGGTGTAAAAGCCGGGAATGGAGCGGCGTCGAACATCGGCTTGGCGATGTGAGGCGGCGTGGCGTCGGCTTGTTTATGCTCTCGTTCGGCAATCGCAGGTGACGACAGAGCCCTGCGCAGTTGCCTCTGCGGGTCCGGTTTTCTGGACGACGTAGGCGGGGGGGGCGGGGGCGGCATGTCCATTGTGTCCATCTCGACGACGTCCTGGAAGTCAGGCATCGGAGATGGAGTGAGGGACAGCGACTCTCCCGCACCCTCGCTCGTCGGCGTTTGCGGTCCTGAACCAAGGCTGCGGCGGATCTCTTGGGCGGCAACCGTGTCGACCACGGTGGGGTTAATTAACCCCAGCGCTGCTGATCTTAGTGTGGAGGAAACGAAGATCCTCGGGCGCGTTGGCTTGCGCACCGAGGGATCCGACCTCCGCGTTTTCCCGTGCGGCATCCTTGTGGGTAGCCCTAAAAAAAAGGCCGTTTCTATCTACCCTCCGCCTTCGCTCGGGGAGCGGAGGCGGGGGGGGGCGGTAAACTGCGTAATTGTTTCTTACCTTCTTTGGTAGCTACGGTCCGCGACCCGGCGGCACACGCCGCCCTTTTCCCGCGTCTCGTGTCCTTGCCCCGGTGAGACCCGCTTGTGGGAGGCCGGACCCGGACACAATTCGCGGTAATTGGACGGCGCGGCAGGAGCAGTGATGATGGTCCGAGCGGTGCGGGTAGTTGGGCGAAACAAAAATCGTAACTACCCACCGTAGTTGCCAATCCTACTGTGCTTATTGCAAGCGCACTCGCCTTTTTATACACAAAGGTGGGGATGCAGCGCCGGGGAGGTTTGTCCGCTGATTGGTCGGCTCCTCGTCGGTAAGCTCGGAATAAGTACCGTTAACGTTAACAAAGTGATTAGCGGTTTTCAATTTTAACAAAGCTGATGGGTAATAATGCTGGGAAAAATTTGTTTTTAATAAAAACAATACCTCTACTTGCAGTCAGGTAAAAATGCCACTACTGACGACGAAGCTACTGTATGTCAAACATTGTTGAATGCATCGCACCTAAGCATTGATATTACGAGTAGACATACGTAGAAAGCCTAAATATATTTAAATTATTTAGGTAAATAACCAAATCATCGCAGCCACCAAACTTTACACCTATTTGTCGATGTTTTAAAAAACCTAATAAAAAGGCTTCAAAGTTTTAAGAAGTTAAATCCAGTCTACAGGATTAATTGTCCTGCACGAACATTGTTGTACTTGTACCTACTGAAGCGTAAAAATAGCATAAATTAGTTCCTCAATTTTTGTTTTGAAATTCATATTTGCTACTTACGTTGCCTGCTGATCTGGCAACGTTGCATTTTTGTTAGTTTTTCTCGATTATTCCATAAAAATTTAATGAAGATTAAAAATGTGGTCTGATAGTACTGTTTTTAATATATAAGTTAATGTGTCTACTGCAATTATTATTCGTGATAGACTTTTATATTCTTTGAAAACTAACAAATGTTTAGTAACGGTTTTTAAAGAAAATAAAAGTGTATCACGAATAATTATTGGAGTAGACACATACACACTTATATACTCCGCGGCACATTTGGCCCACCCTTCATACAAAATTACCGATTCTGCCTACATTTGAGGGCCAGATAATTTTTTCGCTCAGTACAGTGTATTAAGAACAGTTCTATCAGAACACATATTTTATTTTCATTATCTTTTTATGGAATAATCGAGAAAAAGTAACAAAAATGCAACGTTGCCATCTCAGCAGGTATAAACGCTCTTAATAGGAACATATTTGTATGACAATGTGGTGATTTACATGTGTAATTCATGCGCTCCTGAATCTAGGTTGTTTAGGTTACGTTAGGTTTTTTTTATTCGTAATCCTGAAATATTTACAGTGTCGGAAATATTAAATAGTAGCGAAATAAAAAGTTGTGAAACGAATCAGGTTACCAAACGTTATTTGCAAAACATTAGTGAGCCGTCCGCGATATGATTATCAGTTTCCTTCTTTTCGTTCTCAATTGATTTGATTTATTTCATAAAATATAAGGTACCTAGGTAGGAGATACGGATATCACACATATCGGATCACAACGTCCACTGTCGGATCTAGGCCCCCATTTATGTAGTACCTAGTCATCCCCGGTTGAAAGAATTATGTTTGATTTAACAATGCCAGTATAATCAGCAAAAAGCTAATATGGTCAGTAGAAAACCTGCATTTAAAGTTTTTTTTAACAAAAACTTATTTATTACCTAAATGTTTTAATTTTTCTATAACCGAGATTTTAAATTTGGATATCGCTATTCCGCGAGGTCTGGAAGTAAGTGATTTTCAAAAATATCGGCACATTACTTTGATTGCAATTTCAGTTAGGTTTTACGACGCTTTTTGCAAATACTTCGGTTGCTTCCCGATTTCCAGTAACCATTTGTCTCCTACGCCCGAACACCAACGGTACCTGCCATTGAGGACAAAACAACAACAGTTACCGCTAACGGATTATCATTAGTACCTTAATGCTATTATCTTTATGTGATAAAAGCAGGGAACCTGCTACCATTAACCTGTTGCTTATTCATAAAGAATGAGGATTGTTTTGCATTCTGCCTGTTGTTTTTGTACTTAGTGTGACTTCAATGCTAAACTACCTGGTTAATTTTTTTTTCAATCGGGTCGGTGAAGCTGTAGCATGATTCTAGATGCTAGCCATCTTTAGTGATATGGCTTTTTTTTATTTAAATAAGAAATGAAAATACATTGTACGTGTACCTTATTAAATGTTCGCCAAATTGTGAGACAGTTTGTTGGCGTTGCGCTCAATCAAATCTTAAACTACTATAATAAGTTAGGTACTTTACACTAAGATAACAAGAAAAAAATAATACTAATTCGGCATACGATTTTAAACATATGAAAATTCTAAGTACCTAATTTTCAAAAAAATAATGTCTATTAGACACAGTCAATGTAAATTTTAATTATTCAAAAAATACGCAACAAAGTAGGGCAGTATTTACTAAAAAATCTAAAACCCGACTGCCTTAAAAAATACTAAAAAGAAAAAAAACAAGTCTGTTGTGCTAGGTCTTTGTTAAGTAGCTAACTTTCTTTTTTTTTATAAAAAATAGGCAAGTACGTTTGGTCTCAATCTCGCTTGATGGAAGGCGAAGATGAGGCCTAAGATGGTACACGTTTTCCTAGAAGGTGTCTGTTCACTTTGACTTTAAAGATGTCCAGGTTATAGCGTTCTGGAAAAACTGACCTCGGCAGAGAGTTCCACTCCTTATCCCATTAGGTAAGAATTTTTGAGCATCACGATTTAAATGGGTCCCGACTGTTGAACTTTGATTCAGTACTTATCAAAGTTCTAGCTCACTAGACTTGTTTTCTTCTTTTATACATTTGGTCAAATTTGGTATGTAACGAAATTTTGTATGGAACTGCTGTTTTTTTTTTTTCGTGATTTCAGTGTTGCTCCCTTTATGAAAGTGGTTCCGATTGATGTTCTGAGCAAGTACCTACACAAAATTTGAACGGTCCCTAAAATTTCATTTCAAAACAGAATGAGTGCTAATTAAAAAAAAAGTTACATAGGAATACACAATTTTTTCTGCTTTATTTATCTAGCTAAACCACTTATTCGCACTTATTCAGTTCTAACAGAATACCCTCAATGTCATTGCATGAAATGGTTTTCGTGGGTTTGAAATTACTAGATTACTAAAAACTAGAAAATAAATCCCACTTTAAAATAATACGTGGAAAGTTTTGTCACGAAAGAAACAACTTAAATCCCATGGCATGTCCATTAACAAAAAATAGCCTGGCTCTTTCCAAGATGTAACCAATAAAACATTCCTCTAATCCGCAAATTTTTACGACGTACGACTTCACTATAATAGATGTAATAAGCGGATGCAGGTGTGGGTAGTTAAGATAATGAGTGGATTTAATTCCAAAGATTGTGAAATATTGTTATTTGTTGCTTAAGTAAACTTAAGCTCTTCTACTATACCTACTCCAATTCAATATAATCTGACAATCCTGTAGACACTTCCAGCCTACTAATATCAACACCGGGCTGCACAAGGCTTTGTGATGTGACTAGAATTCTTTTTTGATTCCTTTTAGATGATAATTGCAACAACAAGGACATATATAATCAAGCGTGCCCACGTTAGGGTGTGTTAAATGTATAGAAAATTGTTCGATTCTATTGAATTGAACTATACCTGCTTCATGAAATGAAATTAAAGTTTTGTGGCGCGAAACATCGGTTACGTATCTGAATATCGAATGTCAAAAAAAAAAAACGAATATATTAAAATATTGAATGGTTCATAATAATATCGAAAAGGTATTTTTGTTGACACTGTTTTTTTTAGATTAAGTATTACAAATCTAACCTAACCTAACCTAAGGGGTTCTATACGATGCCGTTTTAATCAATACTGAAAAGTTTTCAGTTTCAGAAAATAAGCCGTTCGATATTATGACGCATTTGATCCATACTAATAATTATAAATGCGAAAGTGCGTGTGTTTGTATGTTTGTCCGTCTTTCACGCCATAACTGAGCGACGGATCGTCGTGATTTATGGCATAGAGATAGTTTATGGGCCCGAGAGTCACATAGGCTACTTTTTATCCCGGAAAATGCACAGTTCCCGGGGGAACAGCGCGCGATAACCGATTGCCAGGCGGGCGGAGCCGCGGGCAAAAGCTAATATTTTAATATTATCGATATTTTAATACGCGATACGTACGCGATATTGATGAGAGTAGGTATATACTCGTAGGTATGCAAGCGCTCGCGATTGCGCAACTCGTGCGCAGGGGCGCGGTCTGAGCCGCGATCAACCAATAACGACCCGACGCGGTTGCCGCGGAGAATGATACCTACTGCTATGAAGCAGTATTGAGAGCCTTAAAATTATAGTAGGTAATTCATATTATGAATGAAATATTATTGGGAAATTTAAAACTGTATAGGTATCTAATAACTCTTCACGCTTAAACTGTTAACCGAATTAGTTGAAATTTGATATAAGTAGGTAAAATATTAAGTTTGAATCCAAAAAAAAATGGTTAGTTCTCGCACGATAGTGATGAACAATTTTATTATAACAGCTACATATGCTTAGCTGGCTAAGATCGCGGGATCGCGCTGGATGCGAAAAGCACAAGACCGGTCTGAGTGGAGAGCCTTGGGGGAGGCCTATGTCCAGCAGTGGACGTCTTTCAGCAGATTTCATGATGATGAAGAGCTATGTAGTAAAATACCTACTAATTCTACTGATACTAAGGGCTTAGCGCGTTAAGAGAAGCATGTTGCTCATTTTATTAGTGCATTACCTAGCCATAAAATATTATTACATTGATTGTTTAAACAATTTTAGAACATCAAATTCAGACTTTTTTTTAACAAGTCCGTGCACTCATTTACTATCTAAGTTTAGTAGATGTATCTGATTAAAAACACTCTCGGGCCCATAAATTATCTTTATGACAAAAATCACGTCGATCCGTCGCTCCGTTACGTTCATCTTCTAGCTTGCTATAACTAGTCAGAGGAGACTGAATAATGTAAGAATATTGATGTTAATTTATCTATTTGTTTCTTCTCAAGTACAAAACTTGAATTAAAAACATAACATTTAGGTAGTTAAATTTATGGTCTTTATCATAGGAACGAAAGAAAAAAAATTTAAATGAAACATTTTTATTAAACGCAAATCGCAATCAATCATTAAAAATACACTCTTAGTTAAATAAAAACGCGGTCTTTTATATACGTTTTTAAGTTGCAAGAAACAAAGTTCTTTAGGATAAAACGGGGAAAGTATCGCCTGGAGTTTCCGGGTTTCCTTCTCCAGGAAAGAGATTTTAAGCAGTAGGTAAGCAACAGCTTGGCTTCCTTCAGCTTCCTCCGTTCCCGGTGCTGCCTGGCTGCGGCGTTGTCCCGCATGCTGCCGGTAGCTGTCATCTTCATTCTAGCATGACCCCATCATTGCTTTTTCTCTAAGTACTCAGAACTGTATATTAGTTCTGAATCCGATTCGCTATAGTTAGAGATGCGTATGGCACTGGCGCTTGCGGTTGAAGGTCATAGCGACCCCTCCTTCATGGCGGTGACCTTGCTGTGGTGCAGAATTTCCTCATTTGCTTTTGGAGCGTAAGGTTTTCATAGCTTAGGCCTGTTAACTTTTATTGATTTCGGGGATGCATTCCTCACACATTCCTGATGCCTTCATAGCCTGGAGCTTACGGATTTTCTTCTCGAGGAAGGAGACTTTAAGCGCCAGCTTAACTTCTCTCAACTTCCTCCGCTCCCGGCTCAGCTTGGCCGCAGCGTTGTTCCGCGCGCGCTGCTGCCGGTAACCGCTGTCTTTCACCTTTGTTAACTCCACCGTCCGACGCATGCGGGGGTTGCTCCCCACTAGACTGCCGCCGTTCCTCTCCGCCATGGCTCGGAGAGCATCCCTCTCGAATGCTAAGTATTCAGAGTTGTTATCTAAATTTTCAGAACTGTACAGTTCTGAGTTTGATACGGCAGAGATGGCGCTTGGCGAGTCGTGGGGAGGTCCGCTGACTTGGAAAGCAGACTGCATCATCGGCGGCAATGTTAACTCCATGGTCGCTGGCACGTAGTACCCATATGACGCTGGCGCCTGCGGTGGGAAGGGCAGCGGCGGTATGGGCGCTGGACTTAGTGGCTCCTCCTTTATGGTGGTTTCCGTAGTGGAGTTGCAGTGGTCCAGAGTTCTGACGTCAGCGTCTAGAGCGTATGGTTTCCATAGATTTGACATGATGTTAGATAATGGAGAGGTTTGTGTAGTTTTGACCACGGATGGATCACGGAGCGAAGTACAAGGACTGAATTCAGTTCGAGACTGTAGCGTTTGAATGCGCTCGCGTCCTTTTTATACGTAAGAGTGGGGATGTAGAGCGGGGGTTGGCTTGTCCGCTGCTTGGTCAGTGCAAGTCATTAGTAAGCTTGAATTAAGTACCGTTAACAGTAAACAAAGTCATTAACGGTTTTTTTAATTTAACAGAGTAGATGAGGCGTTAAAGGGACTTTTTAAAGAAAAATACCACGACTGCCGCCGAGGTTATCGTTTGATCGTCATTTTGATGTTTGATAATAAACATGAAACACGCATGATTTTTTAGCCGCTTAATCTATACCTATACCTATTCATCTTTTCGCATAAACTATTACTTTTATTTATATTGAAAGCATAATCGTCACATTTGTGGAGTAAATTCTTTAGGTTTAATTTTTTTTGCTGTGGCAAAGGAAATGTACTCAGCGTATGCTGTGGGTTAGGTTTCATTGCTTTGACATTTTAATTACCTATTCTATTGTTAGTTTGATTGATTATTCCTATTACATTTTGACAGATTTATATTCTTGTTTAGCATTTAATTATTATTTTTGAACTGAAGTCTAATTTGACATTTTAAATTCTATTTTTATTTTTGGTTGACAATTTATCGTAACATGATTTATTTTTTGTACACATTTTGACGATTCTTTTGTGAATGTCTTGTAATTAACTGAAGTGTGTGAAGTTTTTACTGTACCGTTTTGTCGGCATAGTTTACATATACATTCGTGCAAAATTACAGCTTTCTACCATTGATAGTCCCTGAGCAAAGCCGCGGTTTTTCTAACTTTTTGTTGGTTAAACATGAAATGTTTTTGGTAGGATACTTAATTCTTAAAAGGGTCGGTACCATTCCTGTGATTGCACTTTCAGCTAGGTTTTACGACGCTATTTGGATTATTCTATTTAATAGGTACTTCGTTAGCTTCCCGATTTCCAGTAACCATTGTCTCCGACGCCCGAACACCAACGGTACCTGCCATTGACGACAAAACAACAACAGTTACCGCTAACGGATTATCATTAGTACCTTAATGCTATTATCTTTATGTGATAAAAGCAGGGAACCTGCCACCATATTATACCTGTGGTTTATCCATGAAAAAGTTTTTTGGGTAGCAAAAACTTATTGTCTATTGTTTCTATTGTTATTGCCACTTTTTAATGCCTTGTCTTTTACCTGAATGGGTTGGATTTTTTTAGAGCAAACTAAATGAAAAATACGGGCTCGTAAAAATACGAATCTTAAAAAATATGAAAATTGCAACTAATTAATAAAAATCCTCAGCATTAGACACAGTAAAAAAACAGTTTTTTTCCTTAATTAGTGTTTTCTTATCACTAACATGCATATACAGAGCACCGGGCTACTAGTGGAGAGATATCTACTGAATGTAATGGTCTGATATTATACAAGTATATCACTGAATAACACCAGAAAAAAGAAAAAAATATGTAGACTAATTTCTGAAATAAGAAAAATATTTGAAAAGGCTAAATATATAATATAATATAATTTCAAATGTAATTTAATTTGATTTATAATGTCATTAAATTGGAAATAGAAGTAATATTTGATTTAAAAAAAATCAAATTACATACTTCATTGGATATAAAGTGGTTTGAGACCAAATTAGAACAGCTGTTCTTAATTAGATACATGCACTTATAAATAAGTTCATGGCCTTGTTTAAAGAAAAGTATGTATGTATGTAAACTATTTTTTGTACAAAATAAGTAAACAAAAACAATGAGATATATGTACAAAGGCGAACTTATTCCCTTAGGGGATCTGTACCAGTCGACTTTTGAGTGGATGAGAGGAGCATCAAAAAAAAGTCAGTCTTGATGTTCTGAAATTGTTGAAGCAAAAAGTTAGACTTCTTTGAACAAGTCCGTGAACATTATCGAATATAGTGGATGTATCTAATTACTTGCTAAAGTTATAATGACTTGCTAAATGTGACTTGGCTAAATAAATGAACCTTGAATCTTGAATTCAGGGAAGTTATTGTTGCTGGTTGATAGTGGGGCATCAGCGAGTTGATCAAAATATTTGTTCTTAAGGGTGTTTGCCGTCTGTAACAGTGCTTCTAGGAATTATGAGCGCAATGTAGAAAATATTTATGGCTAGGTAATTATTATTATTAACCACCAAAAAATTAAAACCACACTATAAATAAAACTACAACGAAGGCTTCTCATAGCGCGTTAAATCCTTAGTACCTATCAGTAGAAGTAAGTATTACTACCGACTGTTATAATTACTACTGTTATATCTACTGTTATAATAGCTGTTATTATTACCAGTTTATTCATAACTATCTCGCGAGAACTATTAAGTATATGAAGATTGGTATATATCTTTATTTGAATCTTTTTGTATTTTTATTTCAATTCCAAATTTTTAGTTTTACAAACTGAAATAGCACAGTGCTGGTCTTATTTTTCTGGTTTTTCTTTCAGTTTGTATTTTCAACTATGATTTGCATTTTTTTGGATTCAAACTTGACATTTTATACCAAATTTCAACTAAATCGGTTAACAGTTTAAAAAAGCGTAAAGAGGTATTAGATACCTATACAGTTTTAAATTTCCCAATAATATTTCATTCGGGTCGTTTATTGGATGATCGCGGCTCAGACCACGCCCCTGCGCACGAGTTGCGCAATCGCGCGCGCTTTCGTATGTGGTGTATATCTGAGGTTGGTCCCTCATCAATATTGCGTACTATATCGTCGACCGTAGGGACTATATCCCTTAACTAAATTAAACTTAATTTATTGCGCGCAATGTCCCTTACCTTAATTGAACCAACGGTCGACGATATGTATGAGTATAAGGTAACTGTTTCGCGCCACAAAACTTTTGCTTCGTTTAATGAAGCAGGTAGTACAAAAGCTTAAAAAAATTACAAAACTTTTTACAATTGAAATGAAATTATTTATTTCCCGGAACATTATTTACTCAGTAGCGGTATACAAATATCAAAAGAATATTATAGGTATCTGTCATGTATGTTCTGCCGCAATTTGGCATGCAATCTTATATGCCAGAATATGCATTTATGATTCTTGTGAAGATTGGTCTTAATCATAAGCATAAATTGCTTTACTAGTTCAGTACTTGGTGTTAGTGTTTCAAATCTCCCTGAACCCAAATAATTGAGTTGAGAACAGAAATAATTGTGTTTTTTTTTTTCGAAATATTTTTCAACTCTACTTGCAAAAAATTGCCTTTTCAAAAACCTTGGATCAATTTTTTAACAGTAAAATTTGTTTGTTCTTACAAAACTTTAGGTTAAACTATAACATTTGTTATTTTTTTACTCTTTACCATCAAAAAGAAAAGAAAAGAAATTGAAACAAAATAAACTTAAAATATTTTTATTCAATGTATAAACAATAATTACAAATACAATCTTAACCTAAAAAGGAGCTGGTGGATGTTTGTGGCGGGCTTGCTGTTGTCCAGAGTTTCCAAACTGTCCAGGTTTGCTTCTCAAACAAGGAGACTTTAAGCGCCAGCTTAACCTCCTTCAGCTTCTTTCCTTCCTGGTTCTGCTCGCCGCGGCGTTGTTCCGCTCGCGCTGCTGCCGGTATCTGTCATCTTCCTTTTACGCCATCCGACGTATGCGGGTGTTGTTTCGCACAAGACTGCACAAAACAGCGTATCTTCTTTGAGTAATTTTTCCTCTGGAGGAGATTCCGGCGGAGAAAGTGTCGCTGGCTGGCGGTACACAGCGTCGACGCAGATCAAGCAGTTGTCACCGGACGTAGGCGATATCTGAGAAGCCGGTATGGGATATCGATAGACCTGCGTCGTTGACCTTATTTCTGCGTATTGATACTGCGCGTATCTGCTCTGGTCCTGCTGACTTTGTGTTGCGTCTTGGTCTTGCTTCAACACATAGCAGGGCTCCAGACACAATACATACTGCCGAGGGCTAGTGGCTGCCGAGAATGACGAAGAGTACTCCGGGCTGTGCTGCGGCTGCGGGTACGGACTCTGCTGTTCACCTGGCGGCGGCGACACTGGTTCCTCTTTGATATGCGGCTTGCTGAGGTCCAGCGCCTCACAATGCGCATACGGTGTCTATAGCGACATGGTCACTGGTATAAAATTGAACAGCGGGACTGTTCCTCCGACGCCTCCTTCTTGCAGAATGCTCCTTCTCTACGCGAGCTAGGGATGCCCGCCGTACTGGAACTCGATCTGCGCATAATAATATGCCATAGGTTGTAGCATTGGCTCCAACGTGGCGGGTATGTAGTACCCGTATGGCACTGGGATTTGCGGCGTGGTGGACGGCGACGGCGTAGGCGGCGGGGTTAGCGGCTCGGTCGTGGGGCTGGTGCTGGTGGTGGGCCTGTAATTGGCCATTTCCACAATACAAAACAGCGTATCTTCTTTGCGTAATTTTTCCTCTGTAGGAGATTCCGGCGGAGAATGTGTCGCTGGCTGGCGGTACACAGCGTCGACGCAGATCAAGCAGTTGTCACCGGACGGAGGCGATATCTGAGAAGCCGGTATGGGATATCGATAGACCTGCGTCGTTGACGTTCTTTCTGCGCATTGATACTGCGCGTATCTGCTCTGCTCCTGCTGACTTTGTGTTGCGTCTTGGTCTTGCTTCAACACATAGCAGGGCTCCAGACACAATACATACTGCCGAGGGCTAGTGGCTGCCGAGAATGACGAATAGTACTCCGGGCTGTGTTGCGGCTGCGGGTACGGACTCTGCTGTTCACCTGGCGGCGGCGACACTGGTTCCTCTTTGATATGCGGCTTGCTGAAGTCCAGCGCCTCACAATGCGCATACGGTGTCTATAGCGACATGGTCACTGGTATAAAAATGAACAGCGGCTGTTCCTCCGACGCCTTCTTCTTGCAGAATGCTCCTTCTCTACGCGAGCTAGGGATGCCCGCCGTACTGGAACGCCATCTGCGCATAATAATATGACATAGGCTGCAGTGTTGGCTCCAACGTAGCGGGTATGTAGTACCCGTATGGCACTGGGTTTTGCGGCGAGGTGGACGGCGATGGCGTGGGCGGCGGGGTTAGCGGCTCGGTTGTGAGGCTGGTGCTGGTGGTGGGCCTGTAATTGGCCATTTCCTCGGTTGCGTCAGGTGAAGGGGGGGTACACAGCCTCGACGCAGATCAAGCAGTTGTCACCGGAGGGAGGCGATATCTGAGGAGCCGGTATGGGATATCGATAGACCTGCGTCGTTGACGTTATTTCTGCGCATTGATACTGCGCGTATCTGCTCTGGTCCTGCTGACTTTGCGTTGCGTCTTGGTCTTGCTTCAACACATAGCAGGGCTCCAGACACAATACATACTGCCGAGGGCTAGTGGCTGCCGAGAATGACGAAGAGTACTCCTGGCTGTGTTGCGGCTGCGGGTACGGGCTGTGCTGCAGTTGCGGGTACGGACTCTGCTGTTCACTTGGCGGCGGCGACACTGGTTCCTCTTTGATATGCGGCTTGCTGAGGTCCAGCGCCTCAAAATGCGCATACGGTGTCTATAGCGACATGGTCACTGGTATAAAAATGAACAGCGGGACTGTTCCTCCGACGCCTCCTTCTTGCAGAATGCTCCTTCTCTACGCGAGCTAGGGATGCCCACCGTACTGGAACTCCATCTACGCATAATAATATGACATAGGCTGTAGCGTTGGCTCCAATGTGGCGGGTTTGTAGTACCCTACGGGGGCTTGCGGTGGGGTAGACGGCGGCGGCTGGGTGCTGGTCTGAACTGCTGCCGCTCTGTCTGTGTTTGTCTTCGCTATCTCTCGGAGAGCATCCTTTCTGAACACTAGTTCGGGCTGTTGTCACTCAAAACTGTTCAGTTCTGAGTCTGTTTTTGCCATAGTTCAAGGTGGTGCTACAAGAACTAGGGACGCCTGCCGTATTGGAACTCCATCTGCGAATAATAATATTCCATAGGCTGTAGAGTTGGCTCCAACGTGGCGGGTATGTAGTACCCGTATGGCACTGGATTTTGCGGCGGGGTGGACGGCGACGGCGTGGGCGGCGGGGTTAGCGGCTCGGTTGTGGGGCTGGTGCTGGTTGTGGGCCTATAGTTCACTATAGCCACGTCAGCGGCGGAAGCAGGGGGGGTCCAAAGCTTCGACATAATTGTGTACTTCGACAAAAGATTTGTCACGAGTGTAGCACAGAACGTGTAGTCCGGATGGAGTTCAGTTCGATACTGTGCTTATTGCGAGCGCACTCGCCTTTTTATACACAAAGGTGGGGATGCAGCGCCGGGGAGGTTTGTCCGCTGATTGGTCGGCGCGCCTCGTCGGTAAGCTCGGAATAAGTACCGTTAACGTTAACAAAGTGATTAGCGGTTTTCAATTTTAACAAAGCTCATGGGTAATAATGCTGAAAAAAATTAGTTTTTAATAAAACAATACCTCTACTTGCAGTCAGGTAAAAATGCCACTACTGACGACGAAGCTACTGTATGTCAAACATGGTTGAATGCATCACACCTAAGCATTGATATTAGGTACGTAGAAAACCTAAATATAACCTTTTGGTCGATGTTTTAAAAGAACCTAATAAAAAGGCTTCAAAGTAATAAGAAGTTAAATCCAGTCTTCAGGATTAATTGTCGTACACGAACATTGTAGAAGCGTAAAAATAGCATAAATTCGTTCCTCAAATTTTGTTTCGATGTTGTAAAGATGCCTAATGGCTGATCTATGAGTTAAAAACAAATTCATATTTGCTACTTACGTAGCCTGCTGAGCTGGCAACGTTGCATTTTTGTTAGTTTTTTTGTCGATTATTCCATAAAAATTTCATGAAAATTAAAAGTGTGGTCTGATAGAATTGTTTTTAATATATAAGTTAATACTAGCTTTTGCCCGCGGCTCCGCCCGCGCGGTATTCGGTTATCGCGCGCTGTTTCTTCGGGAACTGTGCATTTTTCCGGGATAAAAAGTAGTCTATGTCACTCTCCGGCCCATAAACTATCTCTATGCCAAAAATCACGTCGATCGGTCGCTCCATTACGGCGTGAAAGAGGAACAAACATACAAACACACTTTCGCATTTATAATATTAGTAATAATTAGTATGGATGATTATCAGTTTACTTCTTTTCTTTCTCAATTGCCTTTTTTTGCTCCAACAATTCTAAGTACTTACTGTATTTTTTCTGAATTTAATTTATAATAGGTACAAATTATTACAGGTTGTCCCTACCACTAGGTATAATTCAAGATCTGTGAGATTGATTTCTTATAAAATGGCACCGCTGCCCGTTTAAGTAGGTAGTTTAGTTACGCTATCAGTCACAAACATTGACCTAAGTACATTCTACGTGTACAGAAGTATATATCGATGGTCGTAAATATGCAGGTGTGGTCAAATAAGTTTTTGGTTAAATTTTATTTTATTATTTTTATTATGCAAGGTGACCTTAGCCTCTGGACAAATAATGAAACCATGGATAAGACTGATACTTAGCAATATCTTCGAATGGTTATTCGCTTAAGTAGACAAGAAAAAAAATCTACAAAATCAGATCATCCAAATATCCTGCTCCAAAGTAATACATTGAAAACTGTTAGTTTTTCGGTAAATATTGGACTGATTGTTATGATACTTTGCAGTTTGGTTTTAAATACCTTGCTAAGCCAGTAGTATTCGTATTTGTCCAGAGGCTAAGGTCACCCAATGTATTATAAAATCAAGATACAAGTAAGCCTTATACCTATTTGCCTCATTACCTGGCTGCGTAGCACTGCTAAAATATTACCGAAACTGACACTTTAGGTAGGTACTGCAAGGTCTAGTTACTAACATTTATTTGATTTGATTTATTCGATAAACTACCAAGATTGGAGATACGGATATCATCATCACGACGTCCATTGTTGGATCTAGGCCTCCCCCATGTAGTCATCTCCGGTTGAAAGAATTATGTTTGACATATTAATGCCACTATAATCAGCAAAAAGCTAATACGGTCAATACAAAACCTGAATTTAAAGTTTTTTAACAAAAATTTATTTATTACTAAATGTTTTAAGTTTTCTATTACCGACCATTTAAATTTGGATAGGTATCGCTATAGCGGGATATCTGAAGTGATTTTCAAAATATCGGCACATTACTTTGATTGCAATTTCAGTTAGGTTTTACGACGCTATTTGCAAATACTTCGTTCGCTTCCCGATTTCCAGTAACCATTGTCTCCTACGCCCGAACACCAACGGTACCTGCAACTGACGACAATACAACAACAATTACCGCTAACGGATTATCATTAGTACCTTAATGCTATTATCTTTATGTGAAAAAAGCAGAGAACCTGCTACCATAAACCTGTTGTTTATTCATAAAGAACGAGGATTATTGTTTTGCAATCTGCCTGATGTTTTTGTACTTATTGTGACTTCAATGCTAAACGGATTTAAATTTTTCACTGCAAACTACTTTATTTTTTCAATCAGGTCGGTGAAGCCGTAGCATGATTCTAGATTCTAGCCATCTTTAGTGGTATGGCGTTTTTAAAAATATGAAAATTGTAAATACCTACCTAATTTTCAAAAATCTCCAATACGTCTATTAGACACAGTCAATTTAAAATTTAATTATTCAAAAGATACGCAATAAAGTAGGGCAGTATTTAATAAAAAATCTAAAACCCGACTGCCTTAAAAAATACTAAAAAGAATAAAAACAAGTCTATTGGGCTAGATCTTTTTTAAGTAGCTAACTTTCTTTTTTTTATAAAAAATAGGCATACGTTTCACCTCAATCTCACTTGAAGGAAGACGAAGATGAGGCCTAAGATGGTACACGTTTGTCTAGGTGTCTGTTCACTTTGACCTTAAAGATATCCAGGTTATAGCGTTCCGGAAAAACTGACCTCGGCAGAGTTCCACTCCTTAGCCCATTAGGTAAGAATTTTTGAGCATCACGATTTAAATGGGTCCCAACTGTTGAACTTTGAGTTAGCTACTTATCAAAGTTTTAGCTCACTAAAATTGTTTTCTTTTTTACATTTGGTCAAATTTGGTTTGTAACGAAATTTTGTATGGAACTGCTGTTTTTTTTCGTGATTTCGGAGTTGCTCCCTTTATGAAAGTGGTTCCGATTGATGTTCTGAGCAAGTACCTACACAAAATTTGAACGGTCCCTAAAATTTCATTTCAAAACAGAATAAGTGCAAATTAAAAAAAAAGTTACATAGGAATACACAATTTTTTCTGCTTTATTTATCTAGCTAAACCACTTATTCGCACTTATTCAGTTCTAACAGAATACCCTCAATGTCATTGCATGAAATGGTTTTCGTGGGTTTGAAATTATTAGATTACTACAAAGTCTACAAACTAGAACATAAATCAAAATTTTAAAATAATACGTGGAAAGTTTCGTCACGAAACAAACAAGGAAAATCCCATGGCATGTCCATTAACAAAAAACAGCCTGGCTCTTTCCAAGATGTAACCAATAAAACATTCGTCTAATCCGCAAATTTTTACGACGTACGACTACACAATAATAAACAAAGTAATAAACGGATGCAGGTGTGGGTAAGTATAGTTAAGATAATGAGTGGATTTAATTCTGTGAAATATTCTTATTTGTTGCTTAAGTAAACTTAAGCTCTTCTACTACCTGCTTCATGCAATGAAATTAAAGTTTTGTGGCGCGAAACATCGGTTACGTTACGTATCAGAATATCGAATGTTAAAATACCGAATATATTAAAATATTGAATGGGTCATAGTTAATATCGAAAAGGTATTTTTGTTGAGACTGTTTTTTTTTAGATTAACAAATGTAACCTAACCTAACCTAAGGGGTTCTATACGATGCCGTTTTAATCAATCCTGAAAAGTTTTTAGTTTCAGAAAATAAACCGTTCGATATTATGACGCATTCGATCCATACCATGGATTCCATACTAATATTATAAATGCGAAAGTGCATGTGTTTGTATGTTTGTCCGTCTTTCACGCCGTAACAGAGCGACGGATAGTCGTGATTTTTGGCATAGAGATAGTTTATGGGCCCGAGAGTGACATAGGCTACTTTTTATCCCGGAAAATGCACAGTTCCCGGGAGAACAGCGCGCGATAACCGATTACCAGGCGGGCGGAGCCGCGGGCAAAAGCTAATATTTTAATATTATCGATATTTTAACACGCGATACGTACGCGATATTGATGAGAGTAGGTATACTCGTAGTGCAAGCGCCCGCGATTGCGCAACTCGTGCGCAGGGGCGCGGTCTGAGCCGCGATCAACCAATAACGACCCGACACGGTTGCCGCGGAGTATGATACCTACTGCTATGAAGCAGTTGAGAGCTTTAAAATTATAGTAATTAATTTAATAATAATATTAATAAGCCATTTATTTCGGACAGAATCCATAGAGGTTAGTTACAATGAAAATAAAAATAAAATAAAGTGGTGTTAGTAGTCTTGCGCGCGCAGCCGGAAGCGCAGCATCGTTTCGTGTGCGACCGTTGTATTTACGACCGGTAAAATGACATTGCAATGTAATCGGTGCAATATCGTGATTGATGAAATGTTATGTTTTATTCAAAACAAACTGTCGGTCATCGATGATGACTATTTAACTCGGATTTGTGTATCAGCATTTAAAAGTGATGAAATCAAAAAGTCAAAACAGTTACTTTTTGAATCGGTCCCAAGTGAAAAACGAAATATCAGACGTAAACAACAGGGTAAAGAAAATCGTGACCTGGCGGATATTATCGAGCTGATTAAAGTAGCGGATCCCGATTTAACACCGGTTTTTGTGGCTCGTCAGTTGGAGAAACTACCCCCAATCTTGTGGGATCACTTGGATACATCGACGCTTTTGAAGGAATTGACTATGCTTAAAAATGAAGTCGCTAACATAAAAGCAAGCTACGTTAATCAAAGTGAGCTAGATAATATTAAACTAGAAATAAATAACATGAAGTTTGCCTCGTTACCTCAAGATGGTTACGTAAATATTAAACGCGGTGGAGGAGGTACATATCGGGATAGTGGACCGTTTGGACTATCATACCTAGACGATTCTACATACCAACAGAAAAATCCCGAAGTTTACCATAATTTGCCCCCCCAGTCCATGTTAATAAAGAACAATATAAGTAAATCCAGCTTAAACTTACAAAACAATAATAATGAACAAACAGGCGATATTAGTAACGTGAATGACCAACATCGCGATAGTTTGTTATTCCAGAAAACCGGTTCAGCGGAGCAACCGACACTCAATAGCAATACGCAAGAGGGTATATTGACTCATCAGCTGACCGGTGCGTCACATGAGAATGTGGACCTTATTGACAATAACGATAAGGATGTGGATTCTGAATCAAAATGGATTGATGTAGTTAAACGTAAACCTAAACGAAATAAGTATAGGTATCTAGGAGAAAGGGGCGTAAATAATGGATCTATTGATAAATTCAGAGCTGCAGAAAGAAAAATTGCAATTTTCATTTCAAATGTACACAAAAATACACAAGAACAAGACATCGTTTCACATATCTTTAACGAAACAAAGCAAGTAGTTGAACTTCAAAAAATTAAGTGTAAGAACCCGTTAGCTGAATATGACTCATATAAGTTCTTTGTATCTGAAGAAAACGTGCCTTTATTTCTGAATGGTGAACTCTGGCCTCAAGGGGTAATATTTAGACGTTTTGTGCATTTCAAGCACAAAATCTCGACCAGAAAACAATCTGGAAGCGGTACTGAAATGAATAAGAAATGAATAATCAAAGTTATACATTTGTTAGCTATAATTGCAAGAACGTTAAAAATGCAGTTGATGATATCCGCCTCCTGTGTCAATCTGCGGATTTAATTGCTCTGCAGGAGACGTGGTTATTGCCGGAAGAACTAAGTTATCTTGACACAATAAGTGACGAATTCAGCTGTCATGGGACTTCGGCTGTGGATACCACAGCCGGTGTGCTTCGTGGCCGACCTTACGGTGGCGTCGCGCTTCTCTGGAGAAGGAGTGTAATGGGTGATGTCAGAGTAATTCAATGTCATAATCCGCGAGTGTGCGCAGTGAAAATAGTGACATTTAATCGTCCCATTCTAGTGTTTAGCGTTTACATGCCAACGGACGCGGTTATCAATTTGCCTGAATTTACGGACTGTCTCAGTACGGTAAGCGCTATTGTGGACGATTGCGACTCTGAAGCAGTATTTGTAATGGGTGATTTTAATGCTCATATTAACGCACCATTTTATCATGAGCTAAACAGTTATTGTGTGGAGCGTGGGTGGTCATGTGTGGACACTGATAAACTGGGTCTAGATTCGAATAATTTCACGTTCATTAGTGAGGCGCATGGATCTACGCGGTGGCTGGATCACTGTATTGTGACAAGTGCGGCTCTGTGTTCTGTTACTGATGTACGTGTAGATTATGATATTTTGGGTTCGGATCACTTCCCCTTGATTGTAAAATGTAACTTAAACATAGTAAAACCAAAATGTACGAGTAGAAAATTCGAGGCAAATAAAATAATATGGGGCAATAAAAGTGTCGAAGAAATTGAAATATTTTCTTTTGAGTGTAACAATAGACTAAAAATTCTTGATTGTCCTGCAGAACTTTCTAACTGCTGTGCTAGTTTTTGTAACGACCTGACTCATAGTCGTATTATTGACCAATTTTATAACGATATAGTTGCGGCACTTACTGTCTCGGCCGTCATAAGCTGTTGTAACGAGCGTAAACGAAGAAGGTATATAATGGGCTGGAACAGACACGTCAAGAGCGCTCATAGGGATGCCAGGTCTGCTTTTCAGTCATGGGTGTTTCATGGTAGGCCTACTTCTGGTGCGGTCTATGATTTGATGAGTAGTTCTAGACGAATTTTCAAGTCGAAACTGAGGTGGTGTCAAAACAATGCCGACCAAATAAAAATGGATAGACTAGCCGAGCTTCACTCGAAACAAGATTTCAGGGGATTTTGGAAAAACACTAACTACCTGAATGGTAGGCCTGGTCCTCCTGTGAGTGTTAATGGCGTTAGTGATTTGAAAGAGATAGCTAACTTGTTTAAGGACCATTTTACTGTTAAATCACTTGCCAGTTGTAAAGCAGGAGAGTTCGGCGCTGCGACCAGTGATGACGGTTTGGGTGCTACATTCACAGCCAAGGAGGTGGCCAAGGCCATAAACTCAACAACAAAGGGTAAGTCCCCAGGTCATGACGGTCTCAGCGCGGAGCATCTCCAAAATGCAGGCCCGCATTTGCCACGTATCCTGGCAATGCTTTTTACATTCTGCGTACGTCACTCATACTTGCCAAAAGAGCTAGTGAGATCGGTTGTAGTACCCGTTGTTAAGAATAAAACCGGAGACATCGCAGACAAAAGTAATTACCGACCTATCTCGCTGGCTACGGCCATAGCCCGGGTTTTTGATGGCATGCTGAACATTCAACTTAATAAGTACGTAAATATTCATCAAAATCAGTTTGGTTTCAGACCGAAAGTCTCAACTGAGAGTGCTATTGCGTGTTTAAAGCATGCCGTCAGATACTACACGGATCGTGACACGCCTGTTTACGCTTGTTTCCTTGACCTCTCGAAAGCATTTGACCTTGTCTCTTATAACATCCTGTGGAGGAAACTTGCACAAATAAACTTGCCTGCTGAACTTATTCGTATTTTTCAGTATTGGTATGCAAATCAGGTCAATAATGTAAGATGGTCAGAAACGCTGTCGGAAGATTTCAGTTTGGAGTGCGGGGTGCGACAGGGGGGTCTAAGCTCGCCTACGCTCTTCAACATTTACATGGACGAACTGGTTGCCGCGCTCAGCAGCTGCCACGTCGGGTGTCATGTGGATGGAGTCTGTTTTAATAATATCAGTTACGCGGACGATATGGCATTGCTGAGCGCGTCAGTCAGTGGTCTCCGTGAATTGATAGGTATTTGTGAGGAGTACGCTTTTGCCCACGGACTGAAATATAACACGGTCAAAAGTGAATTTTTAGTTTTTAAATCAGGGACAAAATGTCCTTCCGAAGTCCCGCCCATCAGATTGAATGGTGAACCTTTAAAAAGGGTAACGCGCTTCAAATACTTGGGTCACATAGTTACTGAGGACATGAAGGACGACGAAGATATTGACAGAGAGCGGAGAGCGTTGTCGATAAGGATCAATATGCTGGCTCGCAGGTTCACTCGCTGTTCTCGTACTGTTAAAATCACTTTATTTAGAGCTTATTGCATGACATTCTATACGAGCAGCCTGTGGGTTAAATATAGCAAGAAAGCGTACAGCGCTCTCCGCGTTCAGTACAATAACGCGCTTAGAGCCTTGTTGCGGCTGCCCCGGTTCTGCAGTGCGTCGAGCATGTTCGCTGAAGCGCGCGTGGACTGCTTCCACGCTACGATGCGCAAGCGAGCGGCCTCGATGGCGCGCAGGGCGAGGGACAGCGGCAACCGGCTGCTGGCGGTGCTGGCCGAGAGGCTTGACGGCCCGTTCATGAGGCACTGGCATTCGTTGCACGCTCCAGTGCCTCCTTTTAGACGTGACATGTGATCATTGAATGAATTTGATTATCTTACATTGCTTTATTATTATTATTATTTTTAATTAAAATGTAAAATCAACATAATTATGTAGAATGCTACTAACATTAGTTCAATAAGTGATTATGTATTACTAACAAAATGGATTGAAAAGTCTGAATAAATTATTATTATTATTATTATTAGTAGGTTGGTACAAATCAAAACTAATAATATACACGAGTGCCCAGCGCCGTCAACCATGATTATAAGGTAGCGGCAGCGTGCAGCCCCATCCAGCGCCTCATTGTCGTTCAAGCATTTTTGCACAGCAAACTTAAAATATAATAACCTGTATAGTGGTACGAGTGATATTAATTCAAGTGTATATTGGTACAAGTGACATATATGTCAATAAAGTAATGATGACGGGCAAAAAAACAAGTAGGTAACTACTTCCTTTTTCTTTTCAATCCTTATGACTACATCATGTAGTTAATTATCTATGTATAAAACAAAAATATATTACATTTTGATAATTAATTACTTTCGCCGTATACTGGGGCAAGTGGTACTTAGCTCAGTATACCACACAACTACAATATGTCAAATACGCGTACACAAGTGCATATGCCATTTTCTCAAAAACTACCATTAATTTCAAAGTTCCATTAATGTAGACTAAAGTAAAGCACTTTCCTTACTACCAATCCAAAATTTTGTAAAATTATCTGTAAAGACAAGAAAGTTACGAACTAAGGAAGCTTTGTACAGCTCTCCTGTAAAATCACAATTTTGCACTTATACCAGTATACGTAGGAGGTGTCGATATCTACTAATTCTACTGATACTAAGGGCTTAGCGCGTTAAGAGAAGCATGTTGCTAATTTTATTAGTGCATTACCTAGCCATAAAATATTATTACATTGATTGTTTAAACAATTTTAGAACATAAAATTAAGACTTTTTTTTAACAAGTCGGTGCACTCATTTATTATTTAATATTAGTAGATGTATCTGATTAAAAAAAGCTTCCCTACTTTAGTCTTAAATAAACCTCTTTATATCTAATGAAGTCATTTCAAGTTGAATTATTAATTATATAAACCTACTAGTTTTTTGCCGCGGCTCCGCCCGCGTGTTATTCGGTTATCGCGCGCTGTTCCCTCGGGAACTGTGCATTTTTTCAGGATAAAAAATAGCCCATGTCACTCTCGGGCCCATAAATTATCTTTACGACAAAAATCACGTCGATCCGTCGCTCCGTTACGTTCATGTTCTAGTTTGCTATAACTAGTCAGAGGAGACTGAATAATGTAAGAAAATGGATGTTAATTTATCTATTTGTTTCTTCTCAAGTACAAAACTTGAATTAAAAACATAACATTTAGGTAGTTAAATTTATGGTCTTTATCATAGGAACGAAAGAAAAAAAAATTAAATGAATTTTTTTTATTAAACGCAAATCCCAATCAATCATTAAAAATACACTCTTAGTTAAATAAAAACGCAGTTTTTTATATACGTCTCTAAGTTGCAAGAAACAAAGTTCTTAAGGATAAATCGGGGAAAGTATCGCCTGGAGTTTCCGGGTTTCCTTCTCCAGGAAGGAGAATTTAAGCAGTAAGCACCAGCTTGGCTTCCTTCAGCTTCCTCCGTTCCCGGTACCGCCTGGCTGCGGCGTTGTCCCGCAAGCGCTGCTGCCGGTAGCTGTCATCTTCTTTCTAGCATCACCTCATCATTGCTATTCTCTAGATACTCAGTACTGGCACTGGCGCTTGCGGTTGAAGGTCATAGCGACCCCTCCTTCACGGCGGTGACCTTGCTGTGGTGCAGAATTTCCTCATTTGCTTTTGGAGCGTAAGGTTTTCAAAGCTTAGGCCTGTTAACTCTTGTTGATTTCAGGAATGCATTCCTCACACATGCCTGATGCCTTCATGGCCTGGAGCTTCCGGATTTTTTTCTCGAGGAAGGAGACTTTAAGCGCCAGCTTAACTTCTCTCAACTTCCTCCGCTCCCGGCTCAGCTTGGCCGCAGCGTTGTTCCGCGCGCGCTGCTGCCGGTAACCGCCGTCTTTCACCTTTTTTAACTCCACCGTCCGACGCATGCGGGGGTTGCTCCCCACTAGACTGCCGCCGTTCCTCTCTGCCATGGCTCGGAGAGCATCCCTCTCGAATGCTAAGTATTCAGAGTTGTTATCTAAATTTTCAGAACTGTACAGTTCTGAGTTTGATACGGCAGAGATGGCGCTTGGTGAGTCGTGGGGAGGTCCGCTGACTTGGAAAGCAGACTGCATCATCGGCGGCAATGTTAACTCCATGGTCGCTGGCACGTAGTACCCATATGACGCTGGCGCCTGCGGTGGGAAGGGCAGCGGCGGTATGGGCGCTGGACTTAGTGGCTCCTCCTTTATGGTGGTTTCCGTAGTGGAGTTGCAGTGGTCCAGAGTTCTGACGTCAGCGTCTAGAGCGTATGGTTTCCATAGATTTGACATGATGTTAGATAATGGAGAAGTTTGTGTAGTTTTGACCACGGATGGATCACGGAGCGAAGTACAAGGACTGAATTCAGTTCGAGACTATAGCGTTTGAATGCGCTCGCGTCCTTTTTATACGTAAGAGTGGGGATGTAGAGCGGGGGTTGGCTTGTCCGCTGCGTGGTCAGTGCAAGTCATTAGTAAGCTTGAATTAAGTACCGTTAACAGTAAACAAAGTCATTAACGGTTTTTTTAATTTAACAGAGTAGATGAGGCGTTAAAGGGACTTTTTAAAGAAAAATACCACGACTGCCGCCGAGGTTATCGTTTGATCGTCATTTTGATGTTTGATAATAAACATGAAACACGCATGATTTTTTAGCCGCAAAATCTATACCTATACCTATTCATCTTTTCGCATAAACTATTACTTACTCATATTGAAAGCATAATCGTCACATTTGTGGAGTAAATTCTTTAGGTTTAATTTTTTTTGCTGTGGCAAAGGAAATGTACTCAGCGTATGCTGTGGGTTAGGTTTCATTGCTTTGACATTTTAATTACCTATTCTATTGTTAGTTTGATTGATTATTCCTATTACATTTTGACAAATTTATATTCTTGTTTAGCATTTAATTATTATTTTTGAACTGAAGTCTAATTTGACATTTTAAATTCTATTTTTATTTTTGGTTGACAATTTATCGTAACATGATTTATTTTTTTATACATTTTGACGATTCTTTTGTGAATGTCTTGTAATTAACTGAAGTGTGTGAAGTTTTTACTGTACCGTTTTGTCGGCATAGTTTACATATACATTCGTGCAAAATTACAGCTTTCTACCATTGATAGTTCCTGAGCAAAGCCGCAGTTTTTCTAACTTTTTGTTGGTTAAACATGAAATGTTTTTGGTGGGATACTTAATTCTTAAAAGGGTCGGTACCATTCCTGTGATTGCACTTTCAGCTAGGTTTTACGACGCTATTTGCATTATTCTATTTAATAGGTACTTCGTTAGCTTCCCGATTTTCCGTAACCATTGTCTCCTACGCCTGAACACCAACGGTACCTGCAATTGACGACAAAACAACAACAGTTACCGCTAACGGATTATCATTAGTACCTTAATGCTTAATTATCTTTATGTGATAAAAGCAGGGAACCTGCCACCATATTATACCTGTGGTTTATCCATGAAAAAGTTTTTTGGGTAGCAAAAACTTATTGTCTATTGATTCTATAGTTATTGCCACTTTTTAACGCCTTGTCTTCTACCTGAATGGGCCGGATTTTTTCAGAGCAAACTAAATGAAAAATACGGGCTCGTAAAAATACGAATCTTAAAAATTATGAAAATTGCAACTAATTAATAAAAATCCTCAGCATTAGACACAGTAAAAAAAGTTTTTTTCCTAAATTAGTGTTTTCTTATCACTGCATATACAGAGCACCAGGCTACTAGTGGAGAGATAGATATCTACTGAATGTAATGGTCTGATATTATACAAGTATAACACGGAATAACACTAGAAAAAAGAAAAAATATGTAGACTAATTTCTGAAATAAGAAAAACATTTGTAAAGGTTTAATATATAATATAATGTAATTTCAAATGTAATTTAATTTGATTTATAATGTCATTAAATTGGAAATAGAAGTAATATTTGATTTAAAAAAATCAAATTACTTCATCGGATATAAAGTGGTTTGAGACCAAATTAGAACAGCTGTTCTTAATTAGATACATGCACTAATAAATAAGTTCATGGCCTTATTCAAAGAAAAGTATGCATGTATGTAAACTCTTTATTACACAAAATAAGTAAATAAAAACAATGACATATACGTACAAAAAAAGGCAAACTTATTCCCTAAGGGGATCTGTACCAGTCAACCTTTGACTGGATGAGACGAGCATATACAAAAATAAGTCAGTCTTGGTGTTCTGAAATTGTTGAAGCAAAAATTTAGACTTCTTTGAACAAGTCCGTGAACATTATCGAATATAGTGTATGTATCTAATTACTTGCTAAAGTTATAATGACTTGCTAAAAGTGACTTGGCTAAATAAATGAACTGAACTTGAATCTTGAATTCAGACAAGTTATTGTTGTTGGTTGATAGTGCGGCATCAGCGAGTTGATCAAAATATTTGTTCTTTAAGGTGTTTGCCGTCTGTAACAGTGCTTCTTGGAATTATGAGCGCAATGTAGTAAATATTTATGTCTAGGTAATACACCAATAAAATTAAAACCACACTATAAATAAAACTTCAACGAAGACTTCTCTTAGCGCGTTAAACCCTTAGTATCAGTAGGTAGTAAGTATTACTACCGACTGTTATAATGACTACTGTTATATATCTGTTATAATTACCAGTTTATTCATCACTAACTATTTATTATATGCAACTAAATCGGTTATCAGTTTAAGCGTAAAGACCTATACAGTTTTAAATTTCGTAATAATATTTCATTCTTTGTATTCATTTAATTACTATAATTTTAAGGCTCTTAATACTGCTTCATAGCAGTAGGTATCATTCTCCGCGGCAACCGCGTCGGGTCGTTATTGGTTGATCGCGGCTCAGACCGCGCCCCTGCGCACGAGTTGCGCAATCGCGCGCGCTTGCGTATGTATGTGGTGTATAGGTATCTGAGGTTAATCTCTCAACAATATTGCGTACTATATGTATAAAGTAGATGCTTCGCGCCACAAAACTTTAATTTCGTTTCATGAAGCAGTTAGTAGAAAAGCTTAAGTTTACTTAAGCAACAAAATAAATATTATTTCTCAATATTTTGGAATTAAATCCGTTCATTGTCTTATCCGTTTCACACAGTTCGCATCCGTTTTTTACGTCTATGATTGTGTAGTCGGAAATACATAATTAAAATACAAAACCTGCGAAAATTTAATTTATAATGTATACAAAATTCCTAAACATACCATGTCCGATGTTCAGTGGACTCACGTTTAAAATATCTAATCATCATCATCATCATCTCAGCCGTAGAACGTCCACTGTTGGACATAGGCCTCCCCCATAGACCTCCAGTTGGTTGGCAGCGGCCTGCATCCACCAAGAACCCGTAAATATCTAATGTCCGTACAAAACTGCTAGTAGGTACCTGAAAATCCTAACAACGTTTAGCCTACGTTCGTTTAACCATCGTTTAAAATGTCTAACGTTCAATATTCCTAGTCTCCGATAATTCTAACGACATTTGTATTTCGTTGTTGACTTTAGCTAAAGCTTAGAGATAAGGAACTTTAATATTGAAATTGAAATAAATAATTCTTGCATTGTGTTATTGTGTTGTTGTATTCTGTTCAGTACTTAACTTAAACTTGCGCAGTCTCAAAATCGTGATTAGCTCTGAAATCTGCAATAATGAGTCGGGACCATTATTAGGGATTTCAGAGATGATCTAGATAAGTAGATAGTCCCAAAATTTCTATAATAATCTATTTATTTTATTTATTTTTCCATTGTTAAGTCATGTACATAGCAATTAAGGTGTTTCAGAATATAAAAGTTAGACCATGACGCCCTGTAAGGACACACAATATTGTCTTAAAAGTAAGAAAACTATGTCTTAATTTACATTCACAAAACTATGAAAATCTTTAATTTATTTAATTATTGCCGTCATTTTTAAAATAGAAAATAAGTTTATAATTATTAATTACAAGATTAGATATTTAACTAAAAATTAATTTAATAAAGTAACAATACATTTTACAATTCCTGGTCAATAATAATATTATAACTCTTCAAGTCGTCATCGTTTAAAAAATCCTCAACAGAATAATAACATTTCGCAATTAATAATTTCTTTAGTCTATTCTTAAACACATCGTCACGAGTTTCTTGCTTTATTGAGTCAGGAATTTTGTTCATTATTACTATACATTTGTAATGTGGACCATTTTTGTACAAGGTTAAGTTAGATTTAGGTAACAATAATTTATTTTTATACTGAATTCTAGTTCTCTGTGTATCGTTTTTCATTTGAAATAAAGTTGCGTTTTTACGAACAAAAAGAGCTGCTTGCATTATATAAATACAAGGCAGTGTTAACAATTTATATTTAATAAAATATGGGCTGCAGCTATTGGGAATTCGTACATTAGCTAGGACACGTATACATTTCTTTTGCATAACAAAGAGTTGTTTGGCCTCAGTGCTGCCTCCCCATAACACCACGCCATATCGGAGCCATGCGTGCGCGTACGCATAGTATGCAGATAATGCGCTCTCAAAGTCAGTGTTCATTTTTAATATATGTAGAGCATACACGAATTTGGACAATATCATTTTTATATTTTGAATATGGGCTTTCCAGTTGATGCCGGCGTCTATTGTAATATTTGTAATGCCCAACAAATTAAACTCCGTTACTTCCTCAATCTTACCAGAGTTTATTTCTAATTTTAATTGTAATGTCTTTTTTTGTATGGGTTTAAATTGTATTTTTTTTTTTAATTCACTTTTAAATTATGGTCACTGAGCCATTGTTTTACGATTTCAAATACATTTTTAAGCTGTAGGTAACATTCATAACTATTTGTACAGTCGAACAATAAAGAGACGTCGTCGGCAAACATAACGCAGGTAGTTTTCGCGTCTAGTACTTTGGGTAAGTCGTTGATGTAAGCCAGAAATAGGAGGCATCCACATACGCTACCTTGCGGAATTGAACACGTAGTGTTTCGCATTTCAGAAGTAACTACCTTTACATCTTTGGATTGTTTGTCAAAGTAATCTATTTGCACACATTGCTTACGATTTTGAAGGTAGGATTGGAACCATTTATGGGCCCCTCCCCGTATTCCCATACCATATAATTTACCAAGTAAAATTTCGTGAGATACTTTTTCATATGCTTTTGTCATGTCCAAAAGTAGCCCTACTCCGTAATTTCTATTGTTTATATGTTCCAAGACGTTCGATATATAATGGTACACTGCTTGTGAAGTTGAATGTTGTCGTCTAAATCCATATTGGCTCTTATCTAAAATATTGTATTTCTCGAAAAAATCATAAACGCGATTTGACATATATTTTTCTAATATTTTAGATACGGATGGTAATAGCGCTATAGGCCGATGTTGACCAGGATCAGTCATATCACCGCCTGGCTTTAAGATGGGTTTAATTTTGGCGACCTTAAGTAATTCCGGGAATGTGCTCTCATTAAATGACTGGTTAATTAATCGAGCCAGTGGATACTTTAACTCTGCCGAACACAATTTTATGAGAGCGGATGGGATGTCATCAATACCGAAACTTTTTTTATTTTTGAGTTGTTTCATAATTTTTATTATTTCGTCTTCGGTACCTAACCAGCCGTAATAATATTGAATTAGTAGCCGGGGCACGCACGCGGCAAGCGTCCGGCCGCGTTGGCCGAGCACCTGAGTCTGTCTCACCCACCGACGCGAAGTATTCATTAAATAAGTAGATAGTCTAGATAAGTAGATAGTCCCAAAATTTCTATAATAAACATGGTATACAAATAAAAACAAAATAAAATTATTAAATCTTAACTTTTTCTTAGTTAAAAATATGTAGGCAAGTAAAAAAGAAAAAGCATGTTTCTTACCTACAATTTTTTTTAAATTAAGGAATGTATCGTTGGAGTTCAATTTCTTACTTTCAGTATTAAAATAAAATGAAATTATTTATTTGCAAGAACATATGTACACAGTAGCGGTTTAAAAACATCAAAAGAATATTGTATATGTCATGTATGTTCTGCCGCAATTTGGCATACAAAAACCAAGATGCCAGAATTTGCATTTATGATTCTTGTGAAGATTGGTCTTAATCATAAGCATAAATTGCTTTAATAATTCAGTAAGTAATTGGTGTTACCGTGTTTCGAATCTCCCTGAACCCAAATAATTGAGCTGAGAACAGAAATAATTGTTTTTTTTTTTTCGAAATATTTTTAACTAGTTGCAAAAAAATTCCTTTTCAAAAACCTTGGATCAAACTTTTAAGAGTGAAATTTGTTTGTTTTTACAAAACTTTAGGACAAGCTATAATATTTTAGTTACTTTTTAATCTTTACCATCAAAAAGAAAAGAAAAGAAATCGAAACAAAATACACTTAAAATATTTTTATTCAATGTATAAACAATAATTACAAATACAATCTTAACTAAAAAGGAGCTGGTGGACGTTTGTGGTGGGCTTGCTGTTGTCCAGTTTCCAAACTGTCCAGGTTTGCTTCTCAAAAAAGGAGACTTTAAGCGCCAGCTTCACCTCCTTAAGCTTCTTTCCTTCCTGGTTCTGCTCGCCGCGGCCTTGTTCCGCTCGCGCTGCTGCCGGTATCTGTCATCTTCCTCTTTACGCCATCCGACGTATGCGGGTGTTGTTTCGCACAAGACTGCACAAAACAGTGTATCTTCTTTGAGTAATTTTTCCTCTGGAGGAGATTCCGGCGGAGAAAGTGTCGCTGGCTGGCGGTACACAGCGTCGACGCAGATCAAGCAGTTGTCACCGGACGGAGGCGATATCTGAGAAGCCGGTATGGGATATCGATAGACCTGCGTCGTTGACGTTCTTTCTGCGCATTGATACTGCGCGTATCTGCTCTGCTCCTGCTGACTTTGTGTTGCGTCTTGGTCTTGCTTCAACACATAGCAGGGCTCCAGACACAATACATACTGCCGAGGGCTAGTGGCTGCCGAGAATGACGAAGAGTACTCCGGGCTGTGTTGCGGTTGCGGGTACGGGCTGTGCTGCAGTTGCGGGTACGGACTCTGCTGTTCACCTGGCGGCGGCGACACTGGTTCCTCTTTGATATGCGGCTTGCTGAAGTCCAGCGCCTCGCAATGCGCATACGGTGTCTATAGCGACATGGTCACTGGTATAAAAATGAACAGCGGCTGTTCCTCCGACGCCTCCTTCTTGCAGAATGCTCCTTCTCTACGCGAGCTAGGGATGCCCGCTGTACTGGAACGCCATCTGCGCATAATAATAAGACATAGGCTGCAGTGTTGGCTCCAACGTAGCGGGTATGTAGTACCCGTATGGCACTGGGTTTTGCGGCGGGGTGGACGGCGATGGCGTGGGCGGCGGGGTTAGCGGCTCGGTTGTCAGGCTGGTGCTGGTGGTGGGCCTGTAATTGGCCATTTCCACGGTTGCGTCAGGTGAAGAAGGGGTACACAGCCTCGACGCAGATCAAGCAGTTGTCACCGGAGGGAGGCGATATCTGAGAAGCCGGTATGGGATATCGATAGACCTGCGTCGTTGACGTTATTTCTGCGCATTGATACTGCGCGTATCTGCTCTGGTCCTGCTGACTTTGTGTTGCGTCTTGGTCTTGCTTTAACACATAGCAGGGCTCCAGACCCAATACATACTGCCGAGGGCTAGTGGCTGCCGAGAATGTCGAAGAGTACTCCGGGCTGTGTTGCGGCTGCGGGTACGGGCTGTGCTGCAGTTGCGGGTACGGACTCTGCTGTTCACCTGGCGGCGGCGACACTGGTTCCTCTTTGATATGCGGCTTGCTGAGGTCCAGCGCCTCACAATGCGCATACGGTGTCTATAGCGACATGGTCACTGGTATAAAAATGAACAGCGGGACTGTTCCTCCGACGCCTCCTTCTTGCAGAATGCTCCTTCTCTACGCGAGCTAGGGATGCCCACCGTACTGGAACTCCATCTGCGCATAATAATATGACATAGGCTGTAGCGTTGGCTCCAATGTGGCGGGTTTGTAGTACCCTACGGGGGCTTGCGGTGGGGTAGACGGCGGCGGCTGGGTGCTGGTCTGAACTGCTGCCGCTCTGTCTGTGTTTGTCTTCGCTATCTCTCGGAGAGCATCCTTTCTGAACACTAGTTCGGGCTGTTGTCACTCAGAGCGTTCAGTTCTGAGTCTGTTTTTGCCATAGTTCAAAATGGTACTACAAGAACTAGGGACGCCTGCCGTATTGGAACTCCATCTGCGCATAATAATATGACATAGGCTGTAGCGTTGGCTCCAACGTGGCGGGTATGTAGTACCCTTATGGCACTGGATTTTGCGGCGTGGTGGACGGCGACGGCGTGGGCGGCGGGGTCAGCGGCTCGGTTGTGGGGCTGGTGCTGGTGGTGGGCCTATAGTTTACTATAGCCACGTCAGCGGTGGAAGCAGGGGGGGTCCAAAGCTTCGACATAATTGTGTACTTCGACAAAAGATTTGTCACGAGTGTAGCACAGAACGTGTAGTCCGGATGGAGTTCAGTTCGAAACTGTGCTTATTGCGAGCGCACTCGCCTTTTTATACACAAAGGTGGGGATGCAGCGCCGGGGAGGTTTGTCCGCTGATTGGTCGGCGCGTCTCGTCGGTAAGCTCGGAATAAGTACCGTTAACGTTAACAAAGTGATTAGCGGTTTTCAATTTTAACAAAGGTCATGGGTAATAATGCTGAGAAAAATTAGTTTTTAATAAAACAATACCTCTACTTGCAGTCAGGTAAAAATGCCACTACTGACGACGAAGCTACTGTATGTCAAACATGGTTGAATGCATCACACCTAAGCATTGATATTAGGTACGTAGAAAACCTTAATATAACCTATTGGTCGATGTTTTAAAAGAACCTAATAAAAAGGCTTCAAAGTAATAAGAAGTTAAATCCAGTCTTCAGGATTAATTGTCGTACACGAACATTGTAGAAGCGTAAAAATAGCATAAATTCGTTCCTCAAATTTTGTTTCGATGTTGTAAAGATGCCTAATGGCTGATCTATGAGTTAAAAACAAATTCATATTTGCTACTTACGTAGCCTGCTGAGCTGGCAACGTTGCATTTTGTTAGTTTTTTTGTCGATTATTCCATAAAAATTTCCTGAAAATTAAAAGTGTGGTCTGATAGAACTGTTTTTAATATATAAGTTAATACTAGCTTTTGCCCGCGGCTCCGCCCGCGCGGTATTCGGTTATCGCGCGCTGTTTCTTCGGGAACTGTGCATTTTTCCGGGATAAAAAGTAGTCTATGTCACTCTCCGGCCCATAAACTATCTCTATGCCAAAAATCACGTCGATCGGTCGCTCCGTTACGGCGTGAAAGAGGAACAAACATACAAACACACAAACACACTTTCGCATTTATAATATTAGTAATAATTAGTATGGATGATTATCAGTTTACTTCTTTTCTTTCTCAATTGCCTTTTTTTGCTCCAACAATTCTAAGTACTTACTGTATTTTTTCTGAATTTAATTTATAATAGGTACAAATTATTACAGGTTGTCCCTACCACTAGGTATAATTCAAGATCTGTGAGATTGATTTCTTATAAAATGGCACCGCTGCCCGTTTAAGTAGGTAGTTTAGTTACGCTATCAGTCACAAACATTGACCTAAGTACATTCTACGTGTACAGAAGTATATATCGATGGTCGCAAATGTTCAGGTGTGGTCAAATAAGTTATTGGTTAAATTTTATTTTTTTATTTTTATTATGCAAGGTGACCTTAGCTTCTGGAAAAATAATGAAACCATGGATAAGACTGATACTTAGCAATATCTTCAAATGGTTATTTGCTTAATTAGACAAAAAATCTACGAAATCAGATCATCCAAATACACAGGCTGCTCCAAAGTGATACATTGAAAACTGTTAGTTTTTCGGTAAATATTGGACTGATTGTTATCATACTTTGCAGTTTGGTTTGAAATACCTTGCTAAGCCGGTAGTATTCGTATTTGTCCAGAGCCTAAGGTCACCCAGTAAAACGTATTATCAAATCAAGTCGCAAGTAAGCCTTGTACCTATTTGCCTCATTACCTGGCTGCGTAGCACTGCTAAAATATTAGCTAAACTGACACTTTAGGTAGGTACTGCAAGGTCTAGTTACTAATAAGTATTTGATTTGATTTATTCGATAAAGTACCAAGATAGGAGATACGGATATCATCATCACGATGTCCATTGTTGGATCTAGGCCTAACCCCATGTAGTCATCCCCGGTTGAAAGAATTATGTTTGACATATTAATGCCAGTATAATCAGCAAAAAGCTAATACGGTCAATACAAAACCTGAATTTAAAGTTTTTTAACAAAAACTTATTTATTACCTAAATGTTTTAAGTTTTCTATTACTTACCGACCTTTTAAATTTGGATATCGCTATACTGACCGGGAGGTCTGAAGTAATTTTCAAAAATATCGGCACATTACTTTGATTGCAATTTCAGTTAGGTTTTACGACGCTATTTGCAAATACTTCGGTTGCTTCCCAATTTCCAGTAACCAGCATTGTTACGCCCGAACACCAACGGTACCTGCAACTGACGACAAAACAACAACAGTTACCGCTAACTGATTATCATTAGTACCTTAATGCTATTCTGTTCATGTGATAAAAGCAGGGAACCTGCTACCATAAACCTGTTGTTTATTCATAAAGAAAGAGGATTATTGTTTTGAAATCTGCCTGATGTTTTTGTACTTATTGTGACTTCAATGCTAAACGGATTTAAATTTTTCACTGCAAACTACTTTATTTTTTCAATCAGGTGGGTGAAGCCGTAGCATGATTCTAGATTCTAGCCATCTTTAGTGGTATGGCGTTTTTAAAAATATGAAAATTGTAAATACCTACCTAATTTTCAAAAATCTTCAATACGTCTATTAGACACAGTCAATGTAAAATTTAATTATTCAAAAGATACGCAACAAAGTAGGGCAGTATTTAATAAAAAATAAAGAAGCCGACTGCCTTAAAAATACTAAAAAGAGAAAGACAAGTCTATTGGGCTACAACTTTGTTAAATGCTAACTTTCTTGTTTTATATAAAAATTGGCTTACGTTGTGCCTCAATCTCGCTTGAAGGAAGGCGTAGAAAAGAGGCCTAAGATAGTACACGTTTGCCTAGAAGGAAAAACTGACCTCGGCAGAGAGTTCCACTCCTTAGCCCATTAGGTAAGAATTTTTGAGCATCAAGAAAGAAAGAAAGAAAGAAGACATTTATTCACTAACACAAAAGACACACATATACAGCAAAATTAACACAAAAGAACCAAAAAAATAATAAAGAAATAAAAATAATAAATCGCACATGAAATATATACACAATTTTGTGTGTCCCCGCGAAAGTGAAACGGTCGCTGATTCAGCATTATGCTGAAGCGTTAGACGCCTACAGCGCTGATTTTCTGCCAGAACCGTCTGTGACTCACGGAACGATACACAAATATAATAAATAGACCACTAATCTATATGTAAGTAAATAAAATGAAGAGAGAAAAAAAATAACTATAAGAAACAAAGAAATAAATAAATTACAGCGAAAAATAATTAATCAGAAAGAAAAAATAAAATAAAAATTGATTGTTTAAAAACAACAGGCTGGCATATCAATGTGGATGGGTCAAAGTGCTGGATAGGAAAAGGATTTTTGGAGCGTCAATAAGTAATCCTTCAGCTTGCGCTTGAAGGAATACCCACTACACGCTCCTTGGATAGGGGGAGGAATATCATTCCAGCACTTGGACGCCGCGAACTTAAAACATCCGCGGAATGCTGCGGTCCGGTGCTTGGGCACAAGAGCCATTGCGTTCCTGCGCTCACTCCTCGACCAAACAATTTTGTTGTGGAGGTACAATGGCGTCCTGTAGCGTCTCACACCAAACAGCAAGGTGGCGAGGTGCATGCGCCTGCGTGCAGACATGTTCAACAAGTTAGCGGCGTTCAGGTACGGAGTGATGTGGGAACGGGGAGGGACACGGAAACAAAAACGAGCGCATGCGTTCTGCACCCGCTGTAAAAGTCTCTTAGAACGACCAAGAATGCAGCCGTCATAAACAACATCACAATAGTTTAATCTGGACAATATAAGCGATTCACAAAGGTCAACACGCAAATCAACACTTAGGTAATCGCGTATATTGTACAGAACTTTGAGACGGTAGAAGCAGTTACTCACAACTTTTAAAATGTGGTTCTCAAAGCTCAGCTTGCCGTCCATAAGGAGGCCAAGGCTTCTACCACCCGTTCTATTGGATCACCCATGACGGCAACATTCCCGGTAGCCAGAGCATCCACAGTATTCCGAATTTGTTGTCTCGATCCAAAAACTATGTACTTCGATTTGCCGGGATTGAGGACTAAGCAGTTGCTCTTCGACCAAGCAGAAACACGGTCGAGATCTGCATTGATGGCTTTTACAGCTATTGACGTTTCTGACGGCGCGCAGGAGACGTAAAGTTGAAGATCGTCCGCGTAAAGATGGTATCCACTGCTCTTTATACTGTTGACAATATCAGAACTGTACAATATAAACAGCAGAGGACCCAGTATCGAACCCTGCGGCACACCCCGTGTCACAGGACAAAGAGAGGACTGCAGAGTACCACCATCCAGCCTACGCAATACGATGGTCTGCGCACGGTCACTCAGATAGCTATTAAACCACTTTATCGTCGTTACATCAAATCCGTAATACGACATCTTAGATAACAGCAAGGGAATGCTAATGCAGTCAAAAGCCCTGGAGAAATCTAAAAGCACTAAAATAGTACTTTTTCCAGCATCCTGAGCCTGTAAAATATTATCAACTACATCTAGTAACGCAGTAACTGTCGAGCGACCCTTGCGAAAACCAGACTGCAGTTCAGGTAGGATGCTGTATTTCTCCAAGTACTCCGACAGCTGGTCACAAACCACCCTTTCTATTATCTTCGATGCACAGGGAAGGATACTAATAGGACGGAGTTCGGATAGATTAGCAGGGCTGGGTTTTTTGGGTAGCGGAGTCACTTGAGCGATTTTCCAATCAGTCGGGAAAGTCATAGTTTCAATGCTCTTATTAATGATGAAAGTCAGTATCTTAGAAGTCACCGGGAGAGTCATGAGCAGCATGTCAATGGCAATAGAGTCATGTCCTTTTGCAGTCGTTTTAATAGAGGTCATAATTTTTGTCACAGCTTCTATTGTCGTTGGTAAAATAGTAAAAAATTTTTCACTGTGCCTGTCAAATTCATACCGTGTCAGGTCAGATATAGATGCAGCAGGTTTACCGGGTATATTTAAGAAATGGCGGTTTATTAAGTCGGGGTCGTTAAAGTGTATCGGTAGGTCAGTCACGATTTACATGGGTCCCGACTGTTGAACTTTAAGTTAGCTACTTATGAAAGTTCTAGCCCATTAGACTTGTTTTCGTCTTTTTAATTTTTTTTAATGCAGTCGGGTTTTTTGATTTTTTAATTTTATTGTATTATTTCACACTTTTCTGTGAAAATGGTATATTTAAAACGTTTAATATTTTTAGAATACTAATATTATAAATACGAAAGTGTGTTTGTATGGTGGTGCGTTTGTGTGTTTGTATGTTTGTCCGTCTTTCACGCCGTAACAAAGCGACGGATCGACGAGATTTTTGGTATAGAGATAGTTTATGAGCCCGAGAGTGATATAGGCTACTTTTTATCCCGGAAAAATGCACAGTTCCCAAGGGAACAGCGAGCGATAACCGAATAGCAAGCGGGCGGAGCCGCGGGCAAAAGCTAGTAAACTAAATAAACCTAAGGTTACACTAAAATTAGCCACAAAAAATTGTTCAACAGTGTGTATTAAAATTTTTAACAAATTACCTGAATCACTTGAAACAACCGAAACACTTGAAAGTCATACCTAAATTTCGTAAAGCAGTAAAATCTCGGTTGATAGAGAAATGTTATTATGATTTAAAATAATTTATGTAGTTTTAATAATAAAATGTTTGTACGTTCAAAGTATTATAAATACTTATTATAAGTCTAAAATAGCATACTTATTACTATTGCATGCTGGACGACGGCCGACTTTGATGGACTTTCAAAATATTGTAACTCCACTGTAATGACTTACATTCAAGCAATAGACGTTTCATTCATTCATTCATTCAAATTCTAGGTACTTAAATTATGCTAAATTGACTGCGGCTAATTTTGCGGGAAATCTGCATAGTCCCCGCGGGATAGGGATAAACGAACTAATCGCAGATGAAGTTGCGGGAGTGCATAATTATTTTTTACTTTTTACATATATATCTTTTTTGCGTTGTTTTCTTGTTGGCGTTTTTTTCGTTTCCATTTAATTTCTGTTAATATTTTGTATCATAATTTTATTTTTGTGTTTGTTTTTTTTTATACTCTTTATTGAACAAAAAGGAAAAACAAAAATATTTTGTTGATCATTTCTTATTTTCTATGATAATCTTTTTTCTTTTCAAGTGTTCTTTATTAAAATTTATTTGTTTCTTCTTACAAAGCTATAGCATAGTCAAACTATAGCATCTGGTTTAATTCCTAGTGTTTCCCGTCGTAATGTAAAAAAAAAACAAAAATAAATATTACTAAAATATTTTTATTTCTGTAAACAAGGTAACATCCATTAAAAATAAAATCGTGAGATGATGTTCAGCGAGAACTATGGACGCCGGCCGTATTGATAAGCTATCTTTAGATAGTAATATAATATGACATAGGCTGCATGTTGTCCCCAATGTGGCGGGTATGTAGTACGGCGGCGGCGAGGATGGCGGCGGCGTGGAAGGCGGCGGCTGGGTGCTGGTCTGAACTGCTGCCGGTTGTTTGTCTTCGCTATCTCTCGGAAAGCATCCTTTCCGAACACTAACTTCGGGCTGTTGTCACTCAAAACTGTTCAGTTCTGAGTGTTTTTGCCATAGTTCAAGATGTTACTACAAGAACTAGGGACGCCTGCCGTATTGGAACTCCATCTGCGCATAATAATATTCCATAGGCTGTAGAGTTGGCTCCAAAGTGGCGGGTATGTAGTACCCGTATGGCACTGGGTTTTGCGGCGGGGTGGACGGCGGCGGTGTGGACGGCGGCGGCTGGGTGCTGGTCTGAACTGCTGCCGCTCTGTCTGTGTTTGTCTTTGCTATCGCTCGGAGAGCATCCTTTCCGAATGCTAAGTTCGGGCTGTTGTCACTTAGAGCTGTCCCGTTCTGAGTCTGTTTTTGCCATAGTTCAAGATACTACAAGAACTAGGGACGCCTGCCGTATTGGAACTCCATCTGCGCATAATAATATTCCATAGGCTGTAGCGTTGGCTCCAACGTGGCGGGTATGTAGTACCCGTATGGCACTGGGTTTTGCGGCGGGGTGGACGGCGACAGCGTGGACGGCGGGGTTAGCGGCTCGGTCGTGGGGCTGGTGCTGGTGGTGGGCCTATAGTTCACTATAGCCACGTCAGCGGTGGAAGCAGGGGGGGTCCAAAGCTTCGACATAATTGTGTACTTCGACAAAAGATTTGTCACGAGTGTAGCACAGAACGTGTAGTCCGGATGGAGTTCAGTTCGATACTGTGCTATTGCAAGCGCACTCGCCTTTTTATACACAAAGGTGGGGATGCAGCGCCGGGGAGGTTTGTCCGCTGATTGGTCGGCGCGCCTCATCGGTAAGCTCGGAATAAGTACCATTAACGTTAACGAAGTGATTAGCGGTTTTCAATTTTAACAAAGCTGATGGGTAATAATGCTGGGAAAAAATAGTTTTTAATAAAAACAATACCTCTACTTGCAGTCAGTTAAAAATGCCACTACTGACGAAGAAGCTACTGTATGTCAAACATTGTTGAATGCATTGCACCTAAGCATTAATATTAGGTATGTTACATACGGAGAAAACCTAAATATATTTACACCTATTTGTCGAAGTTTTGAAAAACCTTAATAAAAAGGTTTCAAAGTTTTAAGAAGTTAAATCCAGTCTTCAGGATTAATTGTCGTACACGAACATTGTTGTTCCTATATTGAAGCGTAAAAATAGCATGAATTCGTTCCTCAAATTTTGTTTCGATGTTGTAAAGATGCCTAATGCTGTTCTATGAGTTAAATCAAACCCATATTTGCTACTTACGTAGCCTGTTGAGCTGGCAGCGTTGCATTTTTGTTAGTTTTTCTCGATTATTCCATAAAAATTTAATGAAAATTAAAAATGTGGTCTAGTAAAACTGTTTTTAACCGACTTCAAAAAAAGGAGGAGGTTATCAATTCGGTTGTATTTTTTTTTAATTTTTTTTTTATGTTTGCTGCCTCAGAACTCCGTCGTTTGTGAATCGATTTGAAAAATATTTTTTACGATCATCTAAGAATGCTTTCAATTACATCGCATAAGCACCAAATCAGGATCTGATGATTGAATCCTAAGGAAATCGAGGGAACTCTTCAAATGTTGTAGGGACACCTGTGGTAATTTGGATATATTTTGCAGTAACTGCTGGCTCGTGCTGAGGCACCGACTTTAGTTTCGTCCCAGCCTATATACGTCCCACTGCTGGGCACAGGCCTCCACTCAGAATGAGAGGGCTTGGGCCATAGTTCCCACTTCAGACTGGTAGAAAATTATTTTCGTGGTTTTTTGTAGTCGGTTCATTAATATATAAGTTAATATGATTATCTGTTAACTTCTTTTCTTTCTTAGTTGCCTTTTTTTGCTCGAACAACTCTAAGCACTTACTGTATTTTTTCTGAATTTAATTTATAATAGGCAAAAAATTATTACAGGTTGTCCCTACCACTAGGTATAATTCAAGATCTGTGAGATTGATTTCTTATAAAATGACACCGCTGCCCGTTTAAATAGGTAGTTACGCTACTAGTCGCAAACATTGACTTATATTCTACGTGGACATATATATCGATGGTCACAAATGTGCAGTTGTGGTCAAATAAGTTTTTGGTTAAATTTTATTTTATTATTTTTATTATACAAGGTAACCTTAGCCTCTGGACAAATAATGAAACCATGGATAAGACTGATACTTAGCAATATCTTCTAATGGTTATTTGCTTTAGTAGACAAGAAAAAAATCTACAAAATCAGATCATCCAAATACACAGCCTGCTCCAAAGTGATACATTGAAAATTGTTAGTTTTTTGGTAAATATTAGACTGATTGTTATGATACTTTGCAGTTTTTAATACCTTACTAAGCCAGTAGTATTCGTATTTGTCCAGAGGCTAAGGTAACCCAGTATAATGTATTATCAAATCAAGTCGCATGTAAGCCTTATACCTACTTGCCTTCATTATCTGGCTGCGTAGACCTGCTAAAATATTACCTAAACTGACACTTCAGGTAGGTACTGCAAGGTCTAGTTATTAACATTTATTTGATTTGATTTATTCGATAAAGTACGGTTCGATAGGAGATACGGATCTCATCATCACGATGTCCATTGTTGGATCTAGGCCTCCCCCATGTACCTAGTCATCCCCGGTTAAAAGAATTATGTTTGACATATTAATGCCAGTAACATCAGCAAAAAGCTAATATGGTCAATACAAAACCTGCATTTAAAGTTTTTTTAACAAAAACTTATTTATTACCTAAATGTTTTAAGTTTTCTATTACCGACCTTTTAATGGATATCGCTATGCCGGGAGGTCTGAAGTGATTTTCAAAAATATCGGCATATTACTTTGATTGCAATTTCAGTTAGGTTTTACGACGCTATTTGCAAATACTTCGGTTGCTTCCCGATTTCCAGTAACCATTGTTACGCCCGAACACCAACGGTACCTGCAACTGACGACAAAACAACAACAGTTACCGCTAACTGATTATCATTAGTACCTTAATGCTATTCTGTTCATGTGATAAAAGCAGGGAACCTGCTACCATAAACCTGTTGTTTATTCATAAAGAAAGAGGATTATTGTTTTGCAATCTGCCTGATGTTTTTGTACTTATTGTGACTTCAATGCTAAACGGATTTAAATTTTTCACTGCAAACTACTTTATTTTTTCAATCAGGTCGGTGAAGCCGTAGCATGATTCTAGATTCTAGCCATCTTTACAGCGTTGTGGCGTTTTTAAAAATATTAAAATTGTAAGTACCTAATTTTCAAAAAACTTCAGTAAATACCTATTAGACACAGTTTATAATGTAAAATTTAATTATTAAAAAGATACGCGACAAAGTAGGGCAGTATTTAATAAAAAATCAAAAACCCGACTGCCTTAATAAATACTAAAAAGAAAAAAAAAAACAAGTCTATTGGGATAGATCTTTGTTCAGTTGCTAACTTTCTTTTTTTTATAAAAAATAGGCAAGTACGTTTAGTCTCAATCTCGCTTGATGGAAGGCAACAAAAAACAGCCTGGCTCTTTCCAAGATGTAACCAATAAAACATTCCTCTAATCCGCAAATTTTTACGACGTACGACTACACAATAATAGATGTAATAAACGGATGCAGGTGTGGGTAGTTAAGATAATGAGTGGATTTAATTCCAAATATTGTGAAATATTCTTATTTTGTTGCTTAAGTAAACTTAAGCTCTTCTACTACCTGCTTCATGAAATGAAATTAAAGTTTTGTGGCGCGAAACATCGGTTACGTAGGTATCTGAATATCGAATGTTAAAATACCGAATATATTAAAATATTGAATGGGTCATAATATCGAAAAGGTATTTTTGTTGAGACTGTTTTTTTTTAGATTAAGTATTACAAATCTAACCTAACGATGCCGTTTTAATCAATCCTGAAAAGTTCTCAGTTTCAGAAAATAAACCGTTCGATATTATGATGCATTCGATCCATACTAATATTATAAATGCGAAAATGTGTGTGTTTGTATGTTTGTGTGTTTGTCCGTCTTTCACGCCGTAGCGGAGCGACGGATCGTCGTGATTTTTGGCATAGAGATAGTTTTTATGTGTCTGAAAGTAACACAGGCTACTTTTTATCCCGGAAAATGCACAGTTCCCGGGGGAACAGCGCGCGATAACCGATTACCATGCGGGCGGAGCCGCGGGCAAAAGCTAATATTTTAATATTTTCGATATTTTAACATTCGATATTCAGATGCGTACACTTACACGCGATACGTACGCGATATTGATGAGAGTAGGTATACTCGTAGGTCTGCAAGCGCTCGCGATTGCGCAACTCGTGCGCAGGGCGCGGTCTGAGCCGCGATCAACCAATAACGACCCGACACGGTTGCCGCGGAGAATGATACCTATTGCTATGATGCAGTATTGAGAGCCTTAAAATTATAGTAGGTAATTCATATTATGAATGAAATATTATTGGGAAATTTAAAACTGTATAGGTATCTAATAACTCTTCACGCTTAAACTGTTAACCGAATTAGTTGAAATTTGATATAAGTAGGTAAAATATTAAGTTTGAATCCAAAAAAAAATGGTTAGTTCTCGCACGATAGTGATGAACAATTTTATTATAACAGCTATGCTTAGCTGGCTAAGATCGCGCGATCGCAGTGGATGCGAAAAGCACAAGACCGATGATGATGATGAGCTATGTGGTAATATACCTACTAATTCTACTTATACAAAGGGCTTAGCGCGTTAAGAGAAGCATGTTGTTCATTTTATTAGTGCATTACCTAGCCATAAAATATTATTACATTAATTGTTTAAACAATTTTAGAACATCAAATTAAGACTTTTTTTAACAAGTCCGTGCACTCATTTACTATCTAATATTAGTAGATGTATCTGATTTAAAAAGCTTCCCTACTTTAGTCTTAAATAAACCTCTTTATATCTAATGAAGTCATTTCAAGTTGTATTATTAATTATACATATCAACCCACTATTTTTTGGCCGCGGCTCCGCCCGCGTGGTATTCGGTTGTCGCGCGCTGTTCCCTCGGGAACTGCATTTTTCCAGGATAAAAAATAGCCCATGTCACTCTCGGGCCCATAAATTATCTTTATGAGAAAAATCACGTCGATCCGTCGCTCCGTTACGTTCATGTTCTAGCTTGCTATAACTAGTCAGAGGAGACTGAATAATGTAAGAAAATTGATGTTAATTTATCTATTTGTTTCTTCTTAAGTACAAAACTTGAATTAAAAACATAACATTTAGGTAGTTAAATTTATGGTCTTTATCATAGGAACGAAAGAAAAAAAAATTAAATGAATTTTTTTTATTAAACGCAAATCCCAATCAATCATTAAAAATACACTCTTAGTTAAATAAAAACGCAGTTTTTTATATTCGTTTCTATGTTACAAGAAACAAAGTACTTTAGGATAAAATCGGGGAAAGTATCGCCTGGAGTTTCCGGGTTTCCTTCTCCAGGAAGAATACTTTAGGCAGTAAGCACCAAGCTTCCTTCAGCTTCCTCCGTTCCCGGTACCGCCTGACTGCGGCGTTGTCCCGCATGCGCTGCTGCCGGTAGCTGTCATCTTCTTTCTAGCATCACCCCATCATTGCTATTCTCTAGATACTCAGTACTGTATATTAGTTCTGAATCCGATTCGCTATAGTTAGAGATGCGTATGGCACTGGCGCTTGCGGTTGAAGGTCATAGCGACCCCTCCTTCACGGCGGTGACCTTGCTGTGGTGCAGAATTTCCTCATTTGCTTTTGGAGCGTAAGGTTTTCATAGCTTAGGCCTGTTAACTCTTGTTGATTTCAGGAATGCATTCCTCACACATGCCTGATGCCTTCATGGCCTGGAGCTTCCGGATTTTTTTCTCGAGGAAGGAGACTTTAAGCGCCAGCTTAACTTCTCTCAACTTCCTCCGCTCCCGGCTCAGCTTGGCCGCAGCGTTGTTCCGCGCGCGCTGCTGCCGGTAACCGCTGTCTTTCACCTTTGTTAACTCCACCGTCCGACGCATGCGGGGGTTGCTCCCCACTAGACAGCCGCCGTTCCTCTCTGCCATGGCTCGGAGAGCATCCCTCTCGAATGCTAAGTATTCAGAGTTGTTATCTAAATTTTCAGAACTGTACAGTTCTGAGTTTGATGCGACAGAGGTGGCGCTTGGCGAGTTGTGGGGAGGTCCGCTGACTTGGAAAGCAGACTGCATCATCGGCGGCAATGTTAACTCCATGGTCGCTGGCACGTAGTACCCATATGACGCTGGCGCCTGCGGTGGGAAGGGCAGCGGCGGTATGGGCGCTGGACTTAGTGGCTCCTCCTTCATGGTGGTGTCCGTAGTGGAGTTACAATGGTCCAGAGTTCTGACGTCAGCGTCTAGAGCGTACGGTTTCCATAGATTTGACATGATGTTTTTAATCGAGATAATGGAGAGGTTTGCGTAAAACTGATCACGGATGGATCACGGAGCGAAGTACAAGGACGGAATTCAGTTCGAGACTGTACCGTTTGAATGCGTTCGCGTCCTTTTTATACATAAGAGTGGGGATGTAGAGCGGGGGTTGGCTTGTCCGCTGCTTGGTCAGTGCAAGTCATTAGTAAGCTTGAATTAAGTACCGTTAACAGTAAACAAAGTCATTAACGGTTTTTTTAATTTAACAGAGTAGATGAGGCGTTAAAGGGACTTTTTAAAGAAAAATACCACGACTGCCGCCGAGGTTATCGTTTGATCGTCATTTTGATGTTTATTATCACGCATGATTTTTTAGCCGCAAAATCTATACCTATACCTACCTATTCATCTTTTCGCATAAACTATTACTTACGCATATTGAAAGCATAATCGTCACATTTGTGGAGTAAATTCTTTAGGTTTAATTTTTTTTTGCTGTGGCAAAGGAAATGTACTTAGCGTATGCTGTGGGTTAGGTTTCATTGCTTTGACATTTTAATTACCTATTCTATTGATAGTTTGATTGATTATTCCTATTACATTTTGACAGATTTATATTCTTGTTTAGCATTTAATTATTATTTTTGAACTGAAGTCTAATTTGACATTTTAAATTCTATTTTTATTTTTGGTTGACAATTTATCGTAACATGATTTATTTTTTTATACATTTTGACGATTCTTTTGTGAATGTCTTGTAATTAACTGAAGTGTGTGATTTTTTTACTGTACCGTTTTGTCGGCATAGTTTACATATACATTCGTGCAAAATTACAGCTTTCTACCATTGATAGTCCCTGAGCAAAGCCGCGGTTTTTCTAACTTTTTGTTGGTTAAACATGAAATGTTTTTGGTGGGATACTTAATTCTTAAAAGGGTCGGTACCATTCCTGTGATTGCACTTTCAGCTAGGTTTTACGACGCTATTTGCATTATTCTATTTAATAGGTACTTCGTTAGCTTCCCGATTTCCAGTAACCATTATCTCCTACGCCCGGACACCAACAGTACCTGCAACTGACGACAAAACAACAACAGTTACCGCTAACGGATTATCATTAGTACCTTAATGCTATTATCTTTATGTGATAAAAGCAGGGAACCTGCCACCATATTATACCTGTGGTTTATCCATAAAAAAGTTTTTTGGGTAGCAAAAACTTATTGTCTATTGATTCTATAGTTATTGCCACTTTTTAGGGTTCCGTACCCAAAGGGTGCCAAACGGGACCCTATTACTGAGACTCCACTATCTGTCTGTCTGTCTGTCTGTCTGTCTGTCTGTCTGTCCGTCTGTCACAGGGCTCTATCTCTTAAGCCGTAATAGCTAGGCACTTGAAATTTTCACAGATTATGTATTACAGTGGCCGCTACAACAACAAATACTAAAAATAAAATAAAGTTAAAAATTAAGGGGGGTCTTCATACAAGAAACGTGTTTCATTCAGCGGTTTTTGGTTGCTAGGCTGCTAAGATTCGGCCGTCAGTTGCTAGGGGTAACGCGAGTGACCCTATGTTGTTTTTAATGTTTAACTACTTATTAATTTGTGATTTTATTAGCGCTATTTTATAAAACCTTCGGTAGTAAAATAATTATCTCTAAGGCCGTGGTTTATTTTTGTGTGCAGCATTAAGACTAAATAACAATTTATGATCCACAAACCTCCGACACACACTACACACACTTGTTTCACAAAATCTGACTTCAATAAAGCACTCACAGCCGCTATGTTTAATGTTTTTTACACTAAAAAATGTCCGTTGTAATTTATACTAAGTAACAATATTTATTTAGGTACAAGGTCAAAATTGAAAATCAGGTTATGATTAATTCACTAGTAATAATAAGTACGCGCCGTGCGTCGGCCGAAATTACCGCGCTAATTTTTTTTTTTAAATTGTAATTTTTTTCTGGCGCGAGCATGGCATAAGTCTGAAGCGCTATTCAGCCTACTACAGGGCGACAGCCAAAGAGGATGAGAATTTAAAATTATTATTTATTCAAAATACTTGCACCTAGTCCTCATCATCATCATGTCAGCCGAAAGACGTCCACTGCTGGACATAGGCCTCCCCCAAGGCTCTCCACTCAGACCGGTCTTGTGCTTTTCGCATCCACCGCGATCCCGCGATCCTAGCCAGGTCGTCGCTCCATCTTGTTGGAGGCCTACCGACAGCTCGTCTCCCGGTCCGCGGACGCCATTCGAGAACCTTCTGACCCCATCGGCCATCAGTCCTGCGTGCAATGTGCCCCGCCCACTGCCACTTCAGTTTCGCAATTCTTCGGGCTATGTCAGTAACCTTAGTTCTACTGCGGATATCATCATTTCTGATTCTATCCCGCAGAGAAACCCCGAGCATAGCCCTCTCCATAGCCTTTTGAGTGACTTTGAGCTTCCTTATGAGGCCCATCGTTAGCGCCCACGTCTCGGATCCGTATGTCATCACTGGCAACACACACTGGTCAAAGACTTTTGACTTCAAACACTGCGGTAATTTAGCTGAAAAAACACTGCGAAGCTTCCCGAACGCTGCCCAGCCGAGTCGGATTCGACGACCACCTAGTCCTAGTGCTTACATTTTGGTGACATGTTTTTATTAACTAGTAATGTAACTAGTTGTTTGTTGGGGTGGAATTAATATTTCAACTTAAATTTGAAGTGGCTATCTTCAACCGATTTAGCTGAAATTTTTGCGTGCATGTTTTTTTTTTATTCGACTGGAAGGCAAACGAGCTAGTGGGTCTCCTGGTGGTAAGAGATCACCACCGCCCATAAACATCTGCAACATCAGGGGTATTGCAGATGCGTTGTCAACCTAGAGGCCAAGTTGGAATACCTCAAGTTCCAGTAATTTCACCGGCTGTCTTACTCTGCCGAAACACAACAGTGCAAGCACTGCTGCTTCACGGCAGGATTAGCGAGCAAGATGGTGGTAGCAATCCGGGCGGACCTTGCACAAGGTCCTACCACCTGCAGGATGACATGTGTATAAATCCGATGGCAATGCAATATTATTATGACGTAGAGCTGATCTGATGATGAAATTAGACGTTGGCCATAGGAACTCTGTAATAAAACGACACGACCGCATCGTACGGAACCCTACATGCGCGAGTCGTTCGTACTCGCACTTGACCGATTTTTAATGCCTTGTCTTCTACCTGAATGGGTCGGATTTTTTCAGAGCAAACTAAATGAAAAATACGGGCTCGTAAAAATACGAATCTTAAAAATTATGAAAATTGCAACTAATTAATAAAAATCCTCAGCATTAGACACAGTAAAAAAACAGTTTTTTTCCTAAATTAGTGTTTTCTTATCACTAACATGCATATACAGAGCACCAGGCTACTAGTGGAGAGATAGATATCTACTGAATGTAATGGTCTGATATTATACATGTATAACACGGAATAACACTAGAAAAAAGAAAAAATATGTAGACTAATTTCTGAAATAAGAAAAACATTTGTAAAGGTTTAATATATAATATAATATAATTTCAAATGTAATTTAATTTGATTTATAATGTCATTAAATTGGAAATAGAAGTAATATTTGATTAAAAAAAATCAAATTACTTCATTGGATATAAAGTGGTTTGAGACCAAATTAGAACAGCTGTTCTTAATTAGATACATGCACTAATGAATAAGTTCATGGCCTTATTCAGAGAAAAGTATGCATATATGTAAACTCTTTATTATACAAAATAAGTAAACAAAAACAATGAGATATACGACAAAAAAAGGCAAACTTATTCCCTAAGGGGATCTGTACCAGTCGAACTTTGAGTGGATGAGAGGAGCATCAAAAAAAAAGTCAGTCTTGATGTTCTGAAATTGTTGAAGCAAAAAGTTAGACTTCTTTGAACAAGTCCGTGAACATTATCGAATATAGTGGATGTATCTAATTACTTGCTAAAGTTATAATGACTTGCTAAATGTGACTTGGCTTCAGGGAAGTTATTGTTGTTGGTTGATAGTGGGGGATCAGCGAGTTGATCAAAATATTTGTTCTTGAGGGTGTTTGCCGTCTGTAACAGTGCTTCTAGGAATTATGAGCGCAATGTAGAAAATATTTATGGCTAGGTAATACACCAATAAAATAAAAACCACACTATAAATAAAACTACAACGAAGGCTTCTCTTAGCGCGTTAAACCCTTAGTATCAATCAGTCAAAGTCAAAGTCAAAGTCAAAATCTCTTTATTCAATTTAGGCTATGATAAGCACTTATGAACGTCAGAAACTCTACCACCGGTTCGGAAAAAACCTCTGTTGAGAAGAATCCGGCAAGAGACTCAACGAGGTATTTTTTTTTTAAAACAGATTCACAATATTTTTAAATGATATCTATATACTATATATTACAAGTATTTAACACAATTTTATTTTTAACACAGTAGGTTCACTATTTGAAGGGATCGCTAGTGCGGATCGGAATTATTTCCAAATATCCCTGTCCATGATATAATCGTTAATTTTATAATAAGTGATAAATTCGTAACTCATAACAAATCATGAATTTATTGAATGACAGAATAACAAGTCACAGCGGTAACCCGGGTAACGAGGTATAGAGAAATGAGGTGATGCGATGAAGGTATATATCAGGTCTCCCCCGTTAATCAGCCGGAGGGACCCCGGCGGCGGGCAGCATCTGGTCGGCGTGGCGGCGCCAGCTCTCGCCCCCGTCTGTGGTCACGCGGTAGTGCAGGCGGCCTAGTCTCTCTGTCACGATCCCGAACTCCCATTTCTTGTTTGGATGTAAGTAGTTGCGCACCTGCACTCTGTCTCCTTCTGAGAAAACTTTTCTGACGGCTAAGTTGCCGTAATCTATTGCTGTTCGAGGGTAGCTTTCTCCTAGCATGACATGCAAGCTGGTTCGAATATCTCTTCCAAACATTAGCTGATACGCACTTTGACCTGATTGATTTGGCGTCCGTCTTAACTGTGTTTTTATCAGGTGTAGTTTATCATTTAGAGTACCAGGATTTGACGTCATGCTGCAGAGTGCTTTCTTTACCGTTTGTACGCAACGTTCTGCCTGGCCGTTTGAAGCAGGGTGGTAAGGTGCGGATGTCCTGTGTAAAATGCCGTTATTTTTAAGGAATTGTTCGAACTCGTTTGAAGTTAGCTGACGTCCGTTGTCAGAAACTAAGATATGTGGGAATCCAAATACGCTGAAGATTTCTTTCAGTTTGCTGATGCACCAAGAACTAGTTGTGGTCTTGGTTGGAATAATCTCCACCCACTTTGTAAAGGCATCTATAATTATAAAAAGTTGATTTCCGTTAATAGGGCCAGCAAAATCAATGTGAATGCGTTGCCACGGTTCAGTAGGTTCTTCCCAGTGGTGTATGGGTGCCTTTTTTGGTTCATTTTGTTTAAGCCTGCATGCTCTACATGTTTTAACTTTGTTTTCAATATCTTTGTCAATGTTCTTCCAATAAATGAAACTGCGAGCTAAAAGCTTCATTTTAACAATTCCAAGGTGCCCGACATGAAGTTCATTGAGCACGGCTTCGCGTAAGGTTCTGGGAATCGAAACTCGGATGCCTTTAAGAATGCAGCCGTCTTGTAATGTAAATTCGTTGTCGTTATAGCCATATTGCCTTAAACTTCTTCCTGTTTGTAAAGCATGTAAGATTGTCTGAAGTTCCGGATCGTTCTGTGTTTCTCGAGCAATATTCTGAATGTTTACTGACAGGTTATTAATTTGCTGTGTTTGAAAAACCGAATGTTGATCAATTTTATTCTCCGGTGTTCGTTCTGATGGAAATCTTGATAAATAATCGGCGTTGGAGTTGCCAGCCGAGGTGCGGTATTCAATGTCGTAATCGAATCCGGATAAGAAATGTGCATAATGAAACAATCGCATGGTGCTCATCGCTGGAAGGGTTTTGTGTGGGTGAAATATACTTGTAAGGGGTTTATGATCCGTAATGAGAATAAATTTCCTTCCGTAGCAGTAGTGAAAAAATTTTTTTAGGCCCCATTGGATGGCCGTGGCCTCTTTGTCGATCTGACTATATTTTTTCTCACTTGCTGTTAAACTTCTCGAAGCGAATGCTATTGGTCTCTCGGAGCCATCGCGTAGTCGATGAGATAAAACCGCTCCGAGGCCAGTGGGTGAAGCATCAGTTGCTAAAACAAGAGTCTTTTTAGGATCAAAATGAATGAGAATTCGCTCACCGGAAATTTCGTTCTTGATAGCATTAAAACTTTTTTCGCATTCATCAGACCAATTAAATTTTACACCCTTTTGTAAAAGTTCGTTTAAAGGGTTCGTAATGGTAGCAAGGTGTGGTATAAATTTGTTGTAATAGTTAGCCATTCCGAGAAGGGTGCGTAGTTCACTTACGTTGGAAGGGCGTTGTGCGTTCATGAGAGCCTGTGTTTTCTCCTTGTTTTTGTGTAATCCATTGCTATCGATTGTGTGACCCAAATAATTTATGCTGCGTTGAAAAAATTGGCATTTCTCCTTGTTTAACCGTACATTGTAATCTTTAAGTTTCTGAAACACCTGTTTTAGGCGAATAAGTAATTGGTCTTCGGTAATGCCTTGTATAATTATATCGTCGAAGAAACATTGCACTCCTTCTATTCCTTGTAATAGTTGATCCATAAATTTTTGCCATAAGTTGGGGGCCGTTTTTACACCAAACATTAATCGATTAACCTTGTAAGTTCCTTTATGGGTACTTAACGTTTGTAGTAGAGCGCTTTCTTCGTCCATTTCCATGTGTAAGTAGGCTTGGCTAATATCCAGGGTGCAAAATAATTTGCCACCGTTCATTTTTGAGAGGATATCTTCGATTATCGGTATAGGGTATTGTTCGTCCTTGATAACTTTGTTAAGGGTAACCTTGTAATCGGCGCAAAGTCGAATTGAGCCATTTGGTTTGACAATAGGTACTATCGGTGTTCCCCATTCTGCTTGATCAATCTTGGTAATTACTCCCGATGAACAAAGTCTTTCAATTTCGTCATCAACCTTTTGTCTCAATGCATAAGGTACTCGTCTCGGCTTTATGAATATAGGTTGTGTATTTGCCACAAGACTCAGATGGCCTTTGTAATTAGGAATTTTCCCAAGATCGGATTTAAAAATTGAATCTGAGAATTCTTCTAAGATTTCGTTTAATTGCGAGTGGTGTTGTATCTGTAGAGTTTTTATGTCGGCAAGTTCTAATTTAAATTCTTTCATCCAGCTTCTTCCAAAGATAGCGTCTACCCCTTGATTGATGATGTAGAGTTTTCCGTTGAAATGTTGGTCATTGTATTTACATTTGACGTAGGTAACTCCAAGCGGAATTATTATTTCTCCTGTATATGTTTTTAATCTGATATCGGTTTTATATATTTTGCTTCCAAGATTCAATTCTCTGTATTGTTTAAGGGACATTGACGATAATGCTGCTCCAGTATCAAATTCCATTTTCACTGTCTTTGAATTTATTTCCAAAGTGATCGTGTACTTGTCCGATGATTCTGTTCGCAGTAAATGAATATCACACAAACTTTCAACTGAGGCGTTTGAGTTATTAAGCTTGATTTGATTGTTTTCATTGTTTCTTAAGTTTGTATCGTCCGAAAAGTTCGTATCTCTGATTTGAATTTGGTTGCTTTGTTGGTTACGTTGCATGCAGACTTTATGTAAATGGCCTCTACGATTGCATCGTTGGCAGATATTAGAAATATGTTCACATTCGTTGGCCCTGTGGTCACTTTGACCACATCTGTAACATTTGCCTTTGAGGTCTTTGATAGTAACAATGCCCGGTCGGCTAGTCGGTGATACATTGTAGTGCTGTTGCCGCGTAGAAGTAATTTTGTTCATGGAGTCACTCTTTATATTTTCAAAATTCGTTAAAAGTTTATTTTCATTTTTTCCCAATTCAATTGCTGTAGCTATTTGAATAAGTTCCGAAAAGGTAGAGGTTTTGTTGTTTTGAAGGATTTTTGTGCGAATGTCTTCATCTTGTATACCTCTTATAAATTGCAAGCATAGAAGATTTTCAGATATGGATTTTTCGCAACCATGACATCGAAATTCGCAATTCAACGTTAACTTTTTCAATTCAGTGGCATACTGTGCTATAGTTTCGTCTGTATATTGTTTTCTTGTAATAAATTTATGTTGTAGTACCCAAATGCTAGGTTTTGGGTCTAAAAATTCTTGAAGTGTTTGGGTTAGTTGTTCCAATTGCATTGTCATTGGATTTTCTGGTGAGCATAGCACATAGATCTGTTCATGGAGGTGGGGCGGTAAGGTGGATAGAAAGGTATACGTCTTCGTTTTCGGATCAGATATATTGTTCAAAGCTAAATATAGTTCTAAACGCTTAACGAAATTATTTATGGATTCACCTTCATTAAACGGTTGAAATTGAAATTTCGGGGTAGTTTGATGCAATTGACTTACTGAAGGTGATACATTGACGTTGCTTGACGCACTTAAGAAGACTTGTGAGTCAATATTTTTTTTGTAAGATAGTAATTTTAATTTCAATTGTATTGTTGTTTCCTCAAAATCTTGTCTGTATTCCGCTTCACTGTCAATATTTTGCTCTTCCGTTTCTAATTCAATGTTCGATTGTAGTTCATGAAATTTTTGTAAGTTGTCCGTTAAAGATTGTATACGTACGTTGATTTCATCAATGTTGAAGTTTTCCTGGTTTGTAATTAAGTTTTGCGTCTTTGTAAGTGTGCCGCGCAACACTGCCCGCGCCCGGCGGGCCTTTGATACATCGAATGGATTCATGGGTTCATATAATCTCGTCGCCAGTGATAAATTCGTAACTCATAACAAATCATGAATTTATTGAATGACAGAATAACAAGTCACAGCGGTAACCCGGGTAACGAGGTATAGAGAAATGAGGTGATGCGATGAAGGTATATATCAATAAGCCTTAGATATTAACATCTTTTTGACAGTAGAAGTAAGTATTACTACCGACTGTTATAATTACTACTGTTATAATAGCTGTTATTATTACCAGTTTATCCATAACTAACTATCTCGCGAGAACTATTAAGTATATGAAGATTGGTATATATCTTTATTTGAATCTTTTTGTATTTTTATTTCAATTCCAAATTTTTAGATTTACAAACTGAAATAGAGATGCACAGAAAAACCAGAAAAATAAGACCAGTGCTGGTCTTATTTTTCTGGTTTTTCTTTCAGTTTGTATTTTCAACTATTATATGCATGTTTTTGGATTCAAACTTGACATTTTATACCAAATTTCAACTAAATCGGTTAACAGTTTAAAAAAGCGTAAAGAGGTATTAGATACCTATACGGTTTTAAATTTCCCAATAATATTTCTTTTGTATTAATTGAATAACTTTAATTTTAAGACTCTTAATACTGCTTCATAGCAGTAGGTATCATTCTCCGCGGCAACCGCGTCGGGTCGTTATTGGTTGATCGCGGCTCAGACCGCGCCCCTGCGTACGAGTTGCGCAATCGCGCACTTGCGTATGTTGTATATATCTGAGGTTAATATTTCATCAATTGTGGTAGATGCTTTGCGACACAAAACTTTCATTTCGTTTCATGAAGCAGGTAGTAGAAAAGCTCAAGTTTACTTAAGCAACAAAATAAATGAAATTATTTCCCAATATTTTGGAATTAAATCCATTCACTCTCTTATCCGTTTCAGACAGCTGCATCCGTTTATTACATCTATTAGTGTTGTCGCAAATACATCATAAAAATTCAAAATTTCTAAGTATGGTATTCCTAAAAATAAAACTGCAAATATCAAAATTTTTATAATGTAGAAAATTCCTAAAGATACATGTCCGATGATCAGTGGACCCACGTTTAAAATATTTAATGAATCTACTGAAATTTCTATAACAAACATGATATATGTATAAATAAAAACAAAATAAAACTATCTTAAATAAATCTTAACTTTTTTAGTTAAAAATATGTAGCCAAGTAAAAAAAGAAAACATTGTTTTTTTTTTATTAAGGAATATATCGTTCGAGTTCAATTTCCTACGTTCAGTATTGAAATGAAATGAAAATTATTTATTTGCAGTAACATTAATCTAAACAGTAGCGGTTTACAAATATCAAAAGAATATTATACTTACATGTCATGTATGTTCTTGGCATGCAAAATCTTAAACTAATATACCAGAATATACATTTACAAATACAAATACAAATATTTTATTTATCCATTAAAAGTGCTTACATTATTTTTGCTTATAAACATGTAAAATCCAAAGGCAATTAAGCTTAAACCGACCCCCGTACTGTAAACTGTATCACGGTGGGTCAGGATTCACCGTCCTACCATTAGTCCTAACACATTTTTAAACTGCATTCGTAAACGTGCAAGGTAACAAAAATAATATTTATGATTCTTGTGAAGATTGGTTTTAATCATAAGCAAAAATTGCTTTACTAATTCAGTAGTTAAAATTGGTGTTACCGTGTTTCGAATCTCCCTGAACCCAAATTGTTGAGTTGAGAAAAGAAATAATTGTTTTTTTTTTCGAGATATTTTTCAACTCTACTTGCTAAAAATTGCCTTTTCAAAAACCTTGGATCAAACTTTTAACCGTAAAATTTGTTTGTTCTTACAAAACTTTAGGTCAAACTATAACGTTTTAGTTATTTTTTTATTCTTTACCATCAAAAAGAAAAGAAAAGAAATCGAAACAAAATACACTTAAAATATTTTTATTCAATGTATAAACAATAATTACAAATACAATCTTAACCTAAAAAGGAGCTGGTGGACGTTTGTGGCGGGCTTGCTGTTGTCCAGTTTCCAAATTGTCCAGGTTTGCTTCTCAAACAAGGAGACTTTAAGCGGCAGCTTCACTTCCTTCAGCTTCTTTCCTTCCTGGTTCTGCTCGCCGCGGCCTTGTTCCGCTCGCGCTGCTGCCGGTATCTTTCTCTTTACGCCATCCGACGTATGCGGGTGTTGTTTCGCACAAGACTGCACAAAACAGCGTATCTTCTTTGAGTAATTTTTCCTCTGGAGGAGATTCCGGCGGAGAAAGTGTCGCTGGCTGGCGGTACACAGCGTCGACGCAGATCAAGCAGTTGTCACCGGACGGAGGCGATATCTGAGAAGCCGGTATGGGATATCGATAGACCTGCGTCGTTGACGTTATTTCTGCGCATTGATACTGCGCGTATCTGCTCTGGTCCTGCTGACTTTGTGTTGCGTCTTGGTCTTGCTTTAACACTAGTAGATATAGGGACGCGAGTGAAACCACGAGCTGCTCTATACGCACTGACGTTTATTACACATTGACAGGAGTTGTGGACGCAGCCACACATACACATACATAACATCTCTTCCCTCTAAACAAGGAACAACCCTTAACACTAAGCATATAATTCTAAACCTTATAATTAACCTTGAGACGTGGGCGCAACCTCTTCCGGGTATATAGCATTGGCTGCTCATCATTGCTTTTGACATCATCCGGAGGTTCCTCTCTAGCCTCCTCAAAATGCTCGTCTTCGGAGGACACCGCCCGTTGCGGAGTACGTCGGTCTGGAGACGCTGAGGGACCCGTAGACTGTGGTTGAGTCATACTTTTCCTTCCCCCGGTAAAATAATATTCAGGACTTCTTTGCTGCCATACGGGAGGCGACACAGGCAAGTTCAACGGTGACAGAGCGTTGGCTTCAACCTGCGTGTCAAGAGGTGGTGATGGTGGTCTTTCGAGGTTGGAGTCTAAGGTGGTGCCAGCCGGAAACGACAGTGACTGCCTTGGCGGCGGCAGCGGTGATGGCAGCGGCGGCAACGGCGGTGGCGGCGGCAGCGGCGGCGACGGCGGCGGCAGCGGCGGCGATGGCGGCGGCAGCGGCGGTGACGGCGGCGCAATGTATGTATCGGACGGTGTCCTAGTAGGTGAGTCATCACGATCCCATAGGTTTTGATTGTCAATTGACCCTTTATATAACAGCAATTGATTTTTGTGCTTTTTAATAAATGAATTAGACGAAATGTCTTTTATTTTATACAATACTCTCCCGATTCTCTTACTAACTATCCCTTTACACCAGATGTGCTTATTTTGATGAACATGTTTTTTAAAGAGAACATAGTCACCGGGTTCAAAAGTTTGTTTGTTTTGTTTATTTAGTTTTTCATTCTGTAAACACTGTTTGTTTTTGACTACATTAGCAAGGTCCACAGACGAAGGTGACGGTGACGGCTGGATCGGATTGAACAAATCCAAACGCGATCTTAACTTTCGCCCATAAACTAACTGAGCGGGCGAGAAGCCTGTGGTGGAGTGAATTGAATTTCTGTAATCGAAAACGTACTTCAATAATTTAAGTTTACTTTCCTTTAAATTATTACTTGTAAGAATACTAGATTTAATACCTTTTTTAATTACTTTTACGTAACATTCTGCTTGGCCGTTGCTGGCCGGGTGATAGGCCGGGGACGTTACGTGCGATATACCATTCAATTGACAAAACTGTTCAAATTGTTGAGAACAAAACGCCGTTCCATTATCACTTACAATTGTATGTGGTAACCCAAATCTAGACATGAAGTCATACATTTTTTCGGTAACCGCATTAGTCGTAGTCGAGCACCCCATATCGTAGACTTCTACCCATTTTGTATACGCGTCGACTATTACTAAATAGGTTTTGCCATTAAGCGGACCCAAAAAGTCTACGTGCACCCTGTAGAAGGGCTGCGGCGGGTGGTCCCAGTGCGCGAGCGGCGCGCGCGGCGGCGCGGGGCGCATCTGTATACACACATCGCAAGTACCGATTAAAATTTCGATTGCTTCGTCTATTCCGGGGAACCAAAATCGTGAACGTGCTTCCGCCTTTGTTTTCACGATTCCTAAATGGGACGAATGCAATTCCAACAAAACCCTTTTCTGCAAACTCTCGGGAATTACAACCTTATGGCCACGCATTAAGCAACCATTTTCTACTGACAACTGCGTTTGGCACAAATGGAAAGGTTTATACCTTATGTTATCAATTTTTTTTGGCCACCCGACTAAGGTATATTGCATAACTTGCTTTAGTGTCGCATCTTTACTTGTTTCCTCGCGCAACTCGTTTGTTGTTATTGGTAAGCTACCCTCTACGACGAAACAAACGTACGCGGCACGATCGCACAGATCCGCGTCGGACTCGAGCTTCCCCGCGCCCGCGCCCGCGCCGCTCCCCTCCGGCTCTGGCACGCAGGCCCGCGACAAGAAGTCTGCGCTGTTATTAGCGCTGCGAATATATTCAATAACATAGTTATAGCCACCCAAAAACATTGCGTATCTCTGCAAACGATTAGCGGATACTTCTGGTATTCCACGATGTGGTCCAAAAATAGAAATGAGGGGTTTATGGTCCGTACGTAAAACGAACGGAGTAGATCTACCATACAGATATTGGTGAAACCTCCTCACTCCGAACACTATAGCAGTCGCCTCCTTCTGAATCTGCGAATAACGTTTCTCCGCTGCGTTTAGGGTCCGAGAAGCGAAAGAAATGGGTCTCTCGGCCCCATCGGGCTCCGCCTGCGACAAGACCGCCCCCAGGCCCCAGGGAGATGCATCGACCGTCAAAACTAACTTTAATTTGGGATTAAAATGAGCTAATACTTGATCCGAAGCCAGACTTTTTTTTATGCTATCGAAAGCCCTGTCATGAATTGGGGTCCACTGCCATTTGACCCCTTTTTTTAATAGGTCATACAATGGACTAAGTATCGTGGATGCCCCGGGTACGAAATTCCTGTAATAATTCACTAATCCGAGGAATGACTGTAGTTGACTTACATTATTAGGCACCGGGGCATCAACAATGGCTTTAACTTTGTCTGATGATTTTTTTAAACCGTTTCTATTAATCACATAGCCCAAATAGCTTACTTCGTCTTTGAAAAACTCGCATTTCTCCTGTTGAAGCGTCAGACCCGCATCCTGTAGCCTTTTTAAAACGCAATGTAGTCTATCTAAATGTTCGTTATCGTCTTTGCCCGTGACCAGCACGTCGTCCAGCAGGCACAGCACGCCGTCCAGCCCGGCCAGCAGCCCCTCCATGGCGCGCTGGAAGATGGCCGGCGCGCTAGCCAACCCGAACACTAGCCGCGTATATTTATATAAACCGCGATGCGTGTTGATACACGTTAAGCTTTGTGATTCTTCACTTAACGGTATCTGGTTATAGGCCATGGATAAATCTAACTTTGTAAACTTTTGGCCGTTATGTAATTTAGCGAATAACTCGTTAGCGGTGGGTAAGGGATACTGCTCGATCACTAATTGTTTATTTATGCTGATTGAATAATCCGCGCACAGTCTAACGGACCCGTTGCGCTTCAACACAGGCACAATAGGCGATGCGAAATCTGAACGTTCAACAGGCACTAGAACATTTAAATCGACCAATCTATCGATTTCCGAATCTATTTTATCCCTTAAGGCAAAAGCAATCGGCCGTGCTTTAAAAAACAACGGAGTTGAACCGTCTTTTAATTTTAATTTAACACTATATTTATTAAAACATCCCAGTTTGTTGGAAAACAGTTGAGGGTAAGTCTGTTGAAGGGTAGTATTATTTTGCAAGTAGTGTATTGGCGTTAATTCTAAATTAAATTTACAAATAAAATCTCTGCCCAGCAGCGGGGGGCCGCCATCGCGCACCACGTACACGTCCAGCGTGTGGGTACGACCCGCGAACGTGCACGGCAGTGGGACCCTACCTACACAAACTATGTTGTCACCCGTGTAACTACGTAGTCTTTTGTTTGTAGGTGATAATGGAACGTTATTGAAATACGTTTTATACGTATTATTAGATATCACCGTTACGGCGGACCCGCTATCCACTTCAAATTTAATTTTAGCACCATTAATAATAATAGTTTCCACCATAGGCTCACCCCGCACAGAACGAATATTAAACAACTCACCGTCGTCGGCGTCGCCTTCGTCATTGGCCCCTGCTTCTACGTAGTTAATTTTGGGACACATTCTACGTAAATGACCTTTCACTTTGCATTTTTTACAAACGAAATTGCTAAAACGACACTCCGACACTTTGTGATTGTTATAACCACACGCAGCACACTTCACTCTGGCCGAACTATCCTTGGGTTTTTGCTCGGCGATCTTAAACAGCTCGGAGGTGCTGGCGGCCGCGGCCCCCGCGCGCGCGCACTGAATGCTCTCGGCGAGCTCGACGGCTTTGGCCAGCGTGAGCTCTGCAATATTTTGCGCGTACAGCTTCTCTTTTTCGAGACCGGGCCGCATTCCCATCACGAAGCGATCGCGGAGCGCTTCTTCGACGTTGCTGAACCCGCAGTGCGCGGTCAGACCGCGCAGCCTCGCCGCCCATTGCGCATGAGACTCGCCGGCCTGTAGTGTCGCCGCGAAGAAGTTGTGACGCTCTCCGAACCCTACTCTTTTTGGCGTGAAATGGTTATCCAAGAGCCCTAAGATGTCTTCATATGGGACGCTGTCCAGTTGTTTCGGTAGGGCCAAATCAGCTGCGAGCTTGAACGTACCCTCACTGAGTGCGCTTAATAAAATAGCCCGTCTTTTTGTTCCGGTCGCGTCGCTTGTTCCATCAATATCGTTCGCGATAAAATATTGCTTCAATCGGCCCTTGTAACTACTCCAACTTTGCACATAGTGATCAAAAGTAGCTAAAATACCGAAGTTAGCACTAGCCATTTTTTTTTTGTTTTTCGCCGAATAACGCGGGTAGAATACGGATCGTCGCCAATAGTAGATATAGGGACGCGAGTGAAACCACGAGCTGCTCTATACGCACTGACGTTTATTACACATTGACAGGAGTTGTGGACGCAGCCACACACACACATACATAACAAACACATAGCAGGGCTCCAGACCCAATAAATACTGCCGAGGGCTAGTGGCTGCCGCGAATGACGAAGAGTACTCCGGGCTGTGTTGCGGCTGCGGGTACGGGCTGTGCTGCAGTTGCGGGTACGGACTCTGCTGTTCACCTGGCGGCGGCGACACTGGTTCCTCTTTGATATGCGGCTTGCTGAGGTCCAGCGCCTCACAATGCGCATACGGTGTCTATAGCGACATGGTCACTGGTATAAAAATGAACAGCGGGACTGTTCCTCCGACGCCTCCTTCTTGCAGAATGCTCCTTCTCTACGCGAGCTAGGGATGCCCACCGTACTGGAACTCCATCTGCGCATAATAATATGACATAGGCTGTAGCGTTGGCTCCAATGTGGCGGGTTTGTAGTACCCTACGGGGGCTTGCGGTGGGGTAGACGGCGGCGGCTGGGTGCTGGTCTGAACTGCTGCCGCTCTGTCTGTGTTTGTCTTCGCTATCTCTCGGAGAGCATCCTTTCTGAACACTAGTTCGGGCTGTTGTCACTCAGAGCGTTCAGTTCTGAGTCTGTTTTTGCCATAGTTCAAGATGGTACTACAAGAACTAGGGACGCCTGCCGTATTGGAACTCCATCTGCGCATAATAATATGACATAGGCTGTAGCGTTGGCTCCAACGTGGCGGGTATGTAGTACCCGTATGGCACTGGATTTTGCGGCGTGGTGGACGGCGACGGCGTGGGCGGCGGGGTCAGCGGCTCGGTTATGGGGCTGGTGCTGGTGGTGGGCCTATAGTTCACTATAGCCACGTCAGCGGTGGAAGCAGGGGGGGTCCAAAGCTTCGACATAATTGTGTACTTCGACAAAAGATTTGTCACGAGTGTAGCACAGAACGTGTAGTCCGGATAGAGTTCAGTTCGATACTGTGCTTATTGCGAGCGCACTCGCCTTTTTATACACAAAGGTGGGGATGCAGCGCCGGGGAGGTTTGTCCACTGATTGGTCGGCGCGCCTCGTCGGTAAGCTCGGAATAAGTACCGTTAACATTAACAAAGTGATTAGCGGTTTTCAATTTTAACAAAGCTGATGGGTAATAATGCTGGGAAAAATTAGTTTTTAATAAAAACAATACCTCTACTTGCAGTTAGGTAAAACAGCCTGCTCCAAAGTGATACATTGAAAACTGTTAGTTTTTCGGTAAATGTTATACTGATTGTTATGATACTTTGAAGTTTGGTTTTAAATGTCCAGAGGCTAAGATCATCCAGTGTATTGTATTATCAAATCAAGTCGCAAGTAAGCCTTATATCTACTTGCCTTCATTATCTGGCTGCGTATACCTGCTAAAATATTACCTAAACTGACACTTTAGGTAGGTACTGCAAGGTCTAGTTACTGACATTTATTTGATTTGATTTATTTGATAAAGTACCAAGATAGGAGATATGGATATCATCATCACGACGTCCATTGTTGGATCTAGGCCTCCCCCATGTTATCCCCGGTTGAAAGAATTATGTTTGATTTATTAATGCCAGTATAATCAGCAAAAAGCTAATATGGTCAATACAAAACCTGCATTTAAAGTTTTTTTAACAAAAACTTATTTATTACCTAAATGTTTTAAGTTTTATAATACCGACCTTTTAAATTTGGATATCGCTTTACTGACCGGGAGGTCTGAAGTGATTTTCAAAAATATCGGCTCATTACTTTGATTGCAATTTCAGTTAGGTTTTAAGACGCTATTTGCAAATAGATCATTACCTAACCATTGTCTCCTACGTCCGAACACCAACGGTACCTGCAACTGACGACAAAACAACAACAATTACCGCTAACGGATTATCATTAGTACCTTAATGCTATTATCTTTATGTGAAAAAAGCAGGGTACCTGCTACCATTACCCTGTTGCTTATTCATAAAGAAAGAGGATTGTTTTGCATTCTGCCTGTTGTTTTTGTACTTAGTGTAACTTCAATGCTAAACTAAACGGATTCAAATTTTTCACTGCAAACTACTTAATTTTTTCAATCGGATCGGTGAAGCTTTAGCATGATTCTAAATTCTAGCAATCTTTAGTGGTATGGCGTTTTTAAATATATGAAAATTGTAAGTACCTAATTTTCAAAAAACTTCAGTAAATACCTATTAGACAAAGTCTATAATATAAAATTTAATTATTCAAAAGATACGCAACAAAGTAGGGCAGTATTTAATAAAAAATCAAAAACCCGACTGCCTTAATAAATACTAAAAAGAAAAAAAAACAAGTCTATTGGGCTAGATCTTTGTTCAGTTGCTAACTTTCTTTTTTAATAAAAAATAGGCAAGTAAGTACGTTTAGTCTCAATCTCGCTTGATGGCAGGCAACAAAAAACAGCCTGGCGCTTTCCAAGATGTAACCAATGAAACATTCCTCTAATCCGTAAATTTTTACGACGTACGACTACACAATAATAGATGTAATAAACGGATGCAGGTGTGGGTAGTTAAGATAATGAGTGGATTTAATTCCAAATATTGTGAAATATTCTTATTTGTTGCTTAAGTAAACTTAAGCTCTTCTACTACCTGCTTCATGAAATGAAATTAAAGTTTTGTGGCGCGAAACATCGGTTACGTAGGTATCTGAATATTGAATGTTAAAATACCGAATATATTAAAATATTGAATGGGTCATAATATCGAAAAGGTATTTTTGTTGAGACTGTTTTTTTTTAGATTAAGTATTACAAATCTAACCTAACGATGCCGTTTTAATCAATCCTGAAAAGTTCTCAGTTTCAGAAAATAAACGGTTCGATATTATGATGCATTCGATCCATACTAATATTATAAATGCGAAAGTGCGTGTGTTTGTATGTTTGTCCGTCTTTCACGCCATAACTGAGCGACGGATCGTCGTGATTTATGGCATAGAGATAGTTTATGGGCCCGAGAGTCACATAGGCTACTTTTTATCCCGGAAAATGCAGTTCCCGGGGGAACAGCGCGCGATAACCGATTACCAGGCGGGCGGAGCCGCGGGCAAAAGCTAATATTTTAATATTATCGATATTTTGACACGCGATACGTACGCGATATTGATGAGAGTAGGTATACTCGTAGGTATGCAAGCGCTCGCGATTGCGCAACTCGTGCGCAGGGGCGCGGTCTGAGCCGCGATCAACCAATAACGACCCGACACGGTTGCCGCGGAGAATGATACCTATTGCTATGAAGCAGTATTGAGAGCCTTAAAATTATAGTAGGTAATTCATATTATGAATGAAATATTATTGGGAAATTTAAAACTGTATAGGTATCTAATAACTCTTCACGCTTAAACTGTTAACCGAATTAGTTGAAATTTGATATAAGTAGGTAAAATATTAAGTTTGAATCCAAAAAAAAAAATGGTTAGTTCTCGCACGATAGTGATGAACAATTTTATTATAACAGCTATGCTTAGCTGGCTAAGATCGCGGGATCGCGGTGGATGCGAAAAGCACAAGACCGATGATGATGATGAGCTATGTGGTAATATACCTACTAATTCTACTGATACAAAGGGCTTAGCGCGTTAAGAGAAGCATGTTGTTCATTTTATTAGTGCATTACCTAGCCATAAAATATTATTACATTGATTGTTTAAACAATTTTAGAACATCAAATTAAGACTTTTTTTAACAAGTCCGTGCACTCATTTACTATCTAATATTAGTAGATGTATCTGATTAAAAAAGCTTCCCTACTTTAGTCTTGAATAAACCTCTTTATATCTAATGAAGTCATTTCAAGTTGTATTATTAATTATACATATAAACCTACTAATTTTTGGCCGCGGCTCCGCCCGCGTGTTATTCGGTTATAGCGCGCTGTTTCCTCGGGAACTGTGCATTTTTCCAGGATAAAAAATAGCCCATGTCACTCTCGGGCCCATAATAATTTATTATCTTTATGACAAAAATCACGTCGATCCGTCGCTCCGTTACGTTCATGTTCTAGCTTGCTATAACTAGTCAGAGGAGACTGAATAATGTAAGAAAATTGATGTTAATTTATCTATTTGTTTCTTCTCAAGTACAAAACTTGAATTAAAAACATAACATTTAGGTAGTTAAATTTATGGTCTTTATCATAGGAACGAAAGAAAAAAAAATTAAATGAATTTTTTTTATTAAACGCAAATCCCAATCAATCATTAAAAATACACTCTTAGTTAAATAAAAACGCAGTTTTTTATATACGTTTCTAAGTTGCAAGAAACAAAGTTCTTAAGGATAAATCGGGGAAAGTATCGCCTGGAGTTTCCGGGTTTCCTTCTCCAGGAAGGAGACTTTAAGCAGTAAGCACCAACTTGGCCTCCTTCAGCTTCCTCCGTTCCCGGTACCGCCTGGCTGCGGCGTTGTCCCGCAAGCGCTGCTGCCGGTAGCTGTCATCTTCTTTCTAGCATCACCCCATCATTGCTATTCTCTAGATACTCAGTACTGGCACTGGCGCTTGCGGTTGAAGGTCATAGCGACCCCTCCTTCACGGCGGTGACCTTGCTGTGGTGCAGAATTTCCTCATTTGCTTTTGGAGCGTAAGGTTTTCATAGCTTAGGCCTGTTAACTCTTGTTGATTTCAGGAATGCATTCCTCACACATGCCTGATGCCTTCATGGCCTGGAGCTTCCGGATTTTTTTTTCGAGGAAGGAGACTTTAAGCGCCAGCTTAACTTCTCTCAACTTCCTCCGCTCCCGGCTCAGCTTGGCCGCAGCGTTGTTCCGCGCGCGCTGCTGCCGGTAACCGCTGTCTTTCACCTTTGTTAACTCCACCGTCCGACGCATGCGGGGGTTGCTCCCCACTAGACTGCCGCCGTTCCTCTCCGCCATGGCTCGGAGAGCATCCCTCTCGAATGCTAAGTATTCAGAGTTGTTATCTAAATTTTCAGAACTGTACAGTTCTGAGTTTGATACGGCAGAGATGGCGCTTGGCGAGTCGTGGGGAGGTCCGCTGACTTGGAAAGCAGACTGCATCATCGGCGGCAATGTTAACTCCATGGTCGCTGGCACGTAGTACCCATATGACGCTGGCGCCTGCGGTGGGAAGGGCAGCGGCGGTATGGGCGCTGGACTTAGTGGCTCCTCCTTTATGGTGGTGTCCGTAGTGGAGTTGCAGTGGTCCAGAGTTCTGACGTCAGCGTCTAGAGCGTATGGTTTCCATAGATTTGACATGATGTTAGATAATGGAGAGGTTTGTGTAGTTTTGACCACGGATGGATCACGGAGCGAAGTACAAGGACGGAATTCAGTTCGAGACTGTACCGTTTGAATGCGTTCGCGTCCTTTTTATACATAAGAGTGGGGATGTAGAGCGGGGGTTGGCTTGTCCGCTGCTTGGTCAGTGCAAGTCATTAGTAAGCTTGAATTAAGTACCGTTAACAGTAAACAAAGTCATTAACGGTTTTTTTAATTTAACAGAGTAGATGAGGCGTTAAAGGGACTTTTTAAAGAAAAATACCACGACTGCCGCTGAGGTTATCGTTTGATCGTCATTTTGATGTTTATTATCACGCATGATTTTTTAGCCACAAAATCTATACCTATACCTATTCATCTTTTCGCATAAACTATTACTTACGCATATTGAAAGCATAATAGTCACATTCGTGGAGTAAATTCTTTAGGTTTAATTTTTTTTTTGCTGTGGCAAAGGAAATGTACTCAGCGTATGCTGTGGGTTAGGTTTCATTGCTTTGACATTTTAATTACCTATTCTATTGTTAGTTTGATTCATTATTCCTATTACATTTTGACAGATTTATATTATTATTTTTGAACTGAAATCTAATTTGACATTTTAAATTCTATTTTTATTTTTGGTTGACAATTTATCGTAACATGATTTATTTTTTGTATACATTTTGACGATTCTTTTGTGAATGTCTTGTAATTAACTGAAGTGTGTGAATTTTTTACTGTACCGTTTTGTCGGCATAGTTTACACATACATACATATAGTATACATTCGTGCAAAATTACAGCTTTCTACCATTGATAGTCCCTGAGCAAAGCCGCGGTTTTTCTAACTTTTTGTTGGTTAAACATGAAATGTTTTTGGTGGGATACTTAATTCTTAAAAGGGTCGGTACCATTCCTGTGATTGCACTTTCAGCTAGGTTTTACGACGCTATTTGCATTATTCTATTTAATAGGTACTTCGTTAGCTTCCCGATTTCCAGTAACCATTGTCTCCGACGCCCGAATACCAACGGTACCTGCAATTGACGACAAAACAACAACAGTTACCACTAACGGATTATCATTAGTACCTTAATGCTATTATCTTTATGTGATAAAAGCAGGGAACCTGCCACCATATTATACCTGTGGTTTATCCATGAAAAAGTTTTTTGGGTAGCAAAAACTTATTGTCTATTGATTCTTAAGTTATTGCCACTTTTTAATGCCTTGTCTTCTACCTGAATGGGTCGGATTTTTTAGAGCAAACTAAATGAAAAATACGGGCTCGTAAAAATACGAATCTTAAAAATTATGAAAATTGCAACTAATTAATAAAAATCCTCAGCATTAGACACAGTAAAAAATAATTGGATTTCGATTTGTGGCATTCGAACGTGGCGGATGTGGACTGTGTTGAATTCTGCTATTTCTGTTTCTTTGGCTGGTTGAAGTATAATTTTGATAGTGTTTTATGCGGCGATTAACCTTAACAGTGAACAGTGATCACAAAATTCTATACTGCTCTCGTGTCTGACATTTTTTAATGCGCAAGTTGTTTCCACGTGGTTTCTGGAATTTTACTATCAAGTTGCAGAAACTACAATCACCGTACAACGTTGCCTCTAGAAAGAGAATACATAGACACTGGCGAAATTGTCTTATTAATTAGGACAGAAGCCATGTTTTAAAGAAGAAGAAGAGACTGTTATAATTACTACTGTTATAATAGCTGTTATTATTACCAGTTTATCCATAACTAACTATCTCGCGAGAACTATTAAGTATATGAAGATTGGTATATATCTTTATTTGAATCTTTTTGTATTTTTATTTCAATTCCAAATTTTTAGTTTTACAAACTGAAATAGAGATGCACAGAAAAACCAGAAAAATAAGACCAGTGCTGGTCTTATTTTTCTGGTTTTTCTTTCAGTTTGTATTTTCAACTATTATATGCATGTTTTTGGATTCAAACTTGACATTTTATACCAAATTTCAACTTAATCGGTTAACAGTTTAAAAAAGCGTAAAGAGGTATTAGATACCTATACGGTTTTAAATTTCCCAATAATATTTCATTCTTTGTATTAATTGAATTACTATAATTTTAAGACTCTTAATACTGCTTCATGCAGTAGGTATCATTGTCCGCGGCAACCGCGTCGGGTCGTTATTGGTTGATCGCGGCTCAGACCGCGCCCCTGCGCACGAGTTGCGCAATCGCGCACTTGCGTATGTGGTATATATCTGAGGTTAATCTTTTATCAATTGCGTACGACTATGTGGTAGATGCTTTGCGCCACAAAACTTTCGTTTCGTTTCATGAACCAGGTATAAAAGCTCAAGTTTACTTAAGGAACAAATTAAATGAAATTATTTCCCAATATTTTGGAAATAAATCCGTTCATTGCCATATCCGTTTCAGACAGCTGCATACGTTTTTTACATCTATTACTATTATTCTGTGTCTTATCTGTGTAATACTAACTATGTATACTTAACATTTTTGCCTCAATTTAGTGTAGCTATTTGTAAGTAAGCAGTTGTTTACATTTATGGTACTGAGTAAAGTTTATTTATTATTATTATTATTATTATTATTATTATTAGTGTTGTTGCAAATACCTACATCATAAAAATTCAAAATTTCTAAGTATGGTATTCCTAAAAATAAAACTGCAATAATCAAAATTTATATAATGTAGAAAATTCCTAAAGATACATGTCCGATGATCAGTGGACCCACCTTTAAAATATTTAATGTAACTACTGAAATTTCTATAATAAACATGATATATGTATAAATAAAAACAAAATAAAACTATTAAATCTTAACTTTTTTAGTTGAAAATATGTAGCCAAGTAAAAAAAGAAAAAAAAAATTTTTTTATTAAGGAATATATCGTTCGAGTTCAATTCCCTACGTTCAGTATTGAAATGAAATGAAAATTATTTATTTGCAGGAACATTATGTATAGGTACAGTAGCGGTTTACAAATATATAAAGAATATTATACTTGCATGTCATGTATGTTCTTGGCATGCAAAATCTTAAACTAATATGCCAGAATATACATTTACAAATACAAATATAAATATTTTATTTATCCATTAAAAGTGCTTACATTCTTTTTGCTTATAAACATGTAAAATCCAAAGGCAATTAAGCTTAAATCGACCCCCGTACTGTAAACTGTATCACGGTGGGTCAGGATTCACCGTCCTACCATTAGTCCTAACACGTTTTTAAACTGCATTCCTAAACGTGCAAGGTAACAAAAATAATATTTATGATTCTTGTGAAGATTGGTTTTAATCATAAGCATAAATTGCTTTACTAATTCAGTACTTAAAATTATTGGTGTTACCGGTTTTGAATCTCCCTGAACCCAAATTGTTGAGTTGAGAAAAGAAATAATTGTTTTTTTTTTCGAAATATTTTTCAACTCTACTTGCAAAAAATTGCCTTTTCAAAAACCTTGGATCAAACTTTTAACCGTAAAATTTGTTTGTTCTTACAAAACATTAGGTCAAACTATAACGTTTTAGTTATTTTTTTACTCTTTACCATCAAAAAGAAAAGAAATCGAAACAAAATACACTTAAAATATTTTTATTAAATGTATAAACAATAATTACAAATACAATCTTAACCTAAAAAGGAGCTAGTGGACGTTTGTGGCGGGCTTGCTGTTGTCCAGTTTCCAAACTGTCCAGGTTTGCTTCTCAAAGAAGCAGACTTTAAGCGCCAGCTTCACTTTCTTCAGCTTCATTCCTTTCTGGTTCTGCTCGCCGCGGCCTTGTTCCGCTCGCGCTGCTGCCGGTATCTGTCATCTTCCTCTTTACGCCATCCGACGTATGCGGGTGTTGTTTCGCACAAGACTGCACAAAACAGTGTATCTTCTTTGAGTAATTTTTCCTCTGGAGGAGATTCCGGCGGAGAAAGTGTCGCTGGCTGGCGGTACACAGCGTCGACGCAGATCAAGCAATTGTCACCGGACGGAGGCGATATCTAAGAAAGCCGGTATGGGATATCGATAGACCTGCGTCGTTGACGTTATTTCTGCGCATTGATACTGCGCGTATCTGCTCTGGTCCTGCTGACTTTGTGTTGCGTCTTGGTCTTGCTTCAACACATAGCAGGGCTCCAGACACAATACATACTGCCGAGGGCTAGTGGCTGCCGAGAATGACGAAGAGTACTCCGGGCTGTGTTGCGGCTGCGGGTACGGGCTGTGCTGCAGTTGCGGGTACGGACTCTGCTGTTCATCTGGCGGCGGCGACACTGGTTCCTCTTTGATATGCGGCTTGCTGAGGTCTAGTGCCTCACAATGCGCATACGGTGTCTATAGCGACATGGTCACTGGTATAAAAATGAACAGCGGGACTGTTCCTCCGACGCCTCCTTCTTGCAGAATGCTACTTCTCTACGCGAGCTAGGGATGCCCGCCGTACTGGAACTCCATCTGCGCATAATAATATGCCATAGGTTGTAGCGTTGGCTCCAACGTGGCTGGTATGTAGTACCCGTATGGCACTGGGATTTGCGGCGGGGTGGACGGCGACGGCGTGAGCGGCGGGGTTAGCGGCTCGGTTGTGGGGCTGGTGCTGGTGGTGGGCCTGTAATTGGCCATTTCCACGGTTGCGTCGGGTGAAGGGGGGGTCCACAGCTTCGACATGGCGAGTTCGGAGTAAGAGTAGGTATCTCGTTCGAGTTATCTTCTCACTAGCCCCGAGGGGCAGTGGGGTTACCGTTCGGGGCATTGGCCCCCTTCGGTGGCTTCGTTCGCTGGCCATTACGATGGCCAGGTCGGTGGTCATAGGCTGGGCTTCTTCATTCTTCTCCTTGTGACGCGGCGAGATCGAGCCCGCGGGGCGCAGGCCCGGCGGGCGATCATCAGCCTGCGTCTAGGATTTTCGTTGGTCTGTCCGGTGGTCGTCATTGGGGGGTGGTCGCCTGCGCGATTAGATCGCGCGGCAACCTCCTCCCGTCAGGTGGGCGCGCGTGGTACGGCGCCAGCTCGCACAGGTGTTGGTGGCGGGATCTGTCCGCACGCTCGAACATCCTCCTCGCCAAGTGCTCGATGAAGACGCCCAGTGGCTCCATCTTGAGGTCTCGTGCTATGACGTCGTTCTTCACGTAGCGTGGGGCGTTGACGATGGTTCGGAGGGTGAGCGACTGCTGAGCGGCCAGTCTCTTCCTTCTGCCTTCTCCCACCAACGCGTACCACGCAGGGGCTGCATACGTTAGGCGCGATCTGATGTAGGTCTTGTACACTCCTATCTTTGCTCTTGTGGGCAGGTGGGATAGGAGGATCGGCTTCAGCAGGTTTCTGGCGGCTCGTGTCTGCGCGATGGTGTTGCTGACGTGGACGGCCATGTCCAAACGACGATCGATGGTCACTCCCAGGTACTTGACCGTGGGGGACCACTCGATGTCTTGGCCTCCGAACGTCAGGCGCGGTGGTAAGATCTTCTTAGCACTGATGGCGATCGCCTGAGTCTTTGACGCGTTCGCTGACATCCTCCACTTGTCCAGCCAGTCGGGGAGATCGTCGAGCGCGCGTTGGGCTTTGGTGGCTGCATGATGTAGCTTGATGGAGGTTGTGACATAAGCTGCGTCGTCGGCGTATAGCGCTAGCATTACGCCGTCGTTTGCTGGTATGTCGTCCGTGAACCGTCCATAGCATATCGGCGATAGGCAGCTGCCTTGGGGGACTCCTGCGCTGATTGGCCGCTCTGCAGACAGGGCATTGTCCACTGCCACTTGGAATCGACGTTCCTCAAGAAAGCTGGCCACAGTCTTAACTATTCGACGAGGAGTAGTAGACGTGGACAGCTTGTACAGCAGGCCGGGGTGCCAGACGCGGTCAAAGGCCTTCTCCATGTCCAGGAGGACCGCGACGACATGCTGCTTCTTGTTCCTTGAGACTGCGGCGTGGTGGAGGACTCGGGCGAGTTGCTGCGTCGTAGAATGTTCGGCCCTGAAGCCAAACTGCTCGTGACGGGGTTCGATGTGCGGTGTGAGGCGCTGGAGTAGCAACTTCTCGAACACCTTCGAGGTTGTCGGTAGGAGCGTGATGGGGCGGTGGCTGTCAGGGCGGAGAATGTTTTTCCCCGGCTTCGGGAGCATGATGACCCGTCCCAGCTTCCACAGGCGCGGGAAGTGGCCCGTCCGCATGATCCCATTGTAGAGCCGCGTCAGCGTCGCGATGGCTCGCGTGGGAAGGTGACGCAGCGCCTCGTTGGGAATGCGGTCTGGACCAGGCGCCTTCTTCAGCGGGGATCGGCGTATCATCCTCTGAACTTCACCGGGGGAGAAAACAATTGGGTCCTCGTCTTCTGTCACCGGCGTTCTGAAGTAGTCCGCCAGGTGTTCCAGGATGGCTGCCTCGTGCTGCGGGTTCTTCTGCGGGTTCGGTCGGAACTGCGCTTCGAGGTGCTCCGCGAAGATCTCAGCCCGATCTTCGGCTCGATAGCGCGGTGTACCATCACTGGCTTGGAGTGGCCGCACTGGTGTTGGGGTATTTGTGACACGACGGCACAAGCGGTGGATGCCGTTCCAATCCTCGCCAGCCGAATCTATGCACTCGAGCCAAGTTTGTTCAGAGTGTACGGCTAGGCCCCTCTGAATTTTCTCGGCGAGTGCATTCAGCTGGAACTTCATGGTTGGGCATCTGGTGCGCTGATATTGGCGTCGCAGCCTCCTCTTCCTGCTGATGAGCTCCAGCAGGTATTGCGGAAGCTGTCTTCTACGGGCTGCACTTGCGTTGTTGCGTATCACGCTGTGATCTAGGGCTGCTGCGACGCATGCGGTGAACTGCTCGGCGAGGCGATCGACTTCCTCCGCTGAGGTAACGGGGAAGGATGGCGAGTGTTCTTCCACGTGTGCCGCAAATTTGTCCCAGTCGTGTCGTGTCCGGGGAGGTCGCAGGGGTACGCGGGCCGGAGTCGGGTCCAGGGCGATCAGGATTGGCTGGTGGTATCTCGAGCGGAGTACGGAACGTATAGTACGAATGAAGTTCAGTACTAGATTGTGCTTGTTGCATGGTTTGGCGGCCTTTTTATACAAAAGGTGGAGTTGCAGGGTGGGGGCGCAGTGCCGGGCAGGTTTGTCCGCTGATTGGTCGGCACGCCTCGTCGGTACGCTCGCATTAATTACCGTTAAAATTTAACAAAGTGATTAGCGGTTTTTGATTAAAAAAAAGCTGTTGGGTGATAATGTTAATGCTGGGAAATAAAATGAATTATTATGAAAAGTATCACGGTACACGACGCAGTTGTTTGGTGGCCTCTTAGTGTTAAATGTAAAATAAACAATGGGTATCTGCCTTCCTAATCTGTAGATTAAACATAAAAGTGGTACTTTGTGTGAAATTATTAATGTTACCATAGAAGCTTAAAGTTTTATTATTTTACAGCAAGTCTTCAGGATGCGTTGGACCGAAGAACAGTTTTGAGAGTTGTTTTTTTTTAATAAAGTCGTTAGAAATTTAAACTGAGTAGGTTATTTAGCATATTCAGTGTATTTATTTTCATAACAATTTACATTGTGTCGGACAATATATATATCTATAAACATGACATGTCTAGGTATAACAACATATTATGAACATAAAACTTAATTCTAGCACATAAATTAAAAATACCATAAAATTGGAACCACTTGCGACCATTTACAGTTATCCAGACACTTATTAAAATAAACAGGAAAAAAACAATAAAAAGAAAACAAACAAAAGTCAACATCAATAGAAACCACTTTTCTTAGTCAAATTATAGCTACGGGTAAATTGCACTTATTAACAACCAAATCATCTACATAGATTCATGGTTATTGATTACTTACGAACTGCAAAAACCTGTCTTATTAACATTACCTGCCGTGTTGAATGTAACAATTATTAATGAACAAATTATAAACTCCTTGGTGCTTTACTTACCCCCCACTCCACGCGCGCCCTAGGTAGTGGGTCAGCAAAGTAATTGATTAAGTCTTCAGGATGCGTTAGACTGAAGAAGAGTTTAGAGAGTTTTTTTTTATAAAGTCGACAGTAATTTCAACTGAGTAGGTTAACAACCAAATCATCAAGATTTAATCGAGATTCATGGTTATTGATTACCTATGAACTGAAAAAACCTGTCTTATTAACATACTTGCGTGTTGAAAGTGAACAATAAATTATTAATCAAAGTTAACTGTACTGTGGTGCTTTACTTACCCCCGCCCTCAAGGTAGGGGGTGAGCAAAATAAATGTTTAGGTTCATTCATGGATATGTACCTCCGCGTAGTAATGCCTGATTCAATAAATCATTCAGTTATTAACTCTTTGGTTATTCATGCTAAGATATTTTAACTCTCGTGGCGAATACGCATAAATTACGTTTTTAGAGTTCCGTAGCCAAAATGGCAAAAACGGAACCCTTATAGTTTCACCATGTCGGTCTGTTTGTCTGTCCGCCTGTCTGCGGCTTTGTTCGGGGACTATTAACATTAGAAAGCTCTAATTTTATTATTATTATCAGTCAGGCAGTTGCAAGCAGCTGATAGGTGCCTGTATCTAGCTGTTGAATGATTTTTTTATTATATCGTTTTGTCGGCATAGTTTACATATACATTCGTGCAAAATTACAGCTTTATAGCATTGATATTCCTTGAGCAAAGCTGCGGATGGACAGGCAGACAGACAGACATGGTAAAACTGTAAGGGTTCCATTTATATAATACCAAATCGATTCAGCCGTTTTTGAAATATTGAACTTTGAAGTGACAAAGTCGTGGGTTTTTCAAATTTTTGTTGGTTAGGTTATACATGAAATGTTTTTGGTGGGATACAATGCGGGATACTTAATTCTTAAAAGTGTTGGCACCATTCCTGTGATTGCACTTTCAGCTAGGTTTTACGATGCTATTTGCATTATACTATTTAATACTTCGTTCGCTTCCTGATTTCCAGTAACCATTATCTCCTACGCCCGAACACCAACGGTACCTGCAATTGACGACAAAACAACAACAGTTACCGCTAACGGATTATCATTAGTACCTTGATGCTATTATCTTTATGTGATAAAAGCAGGGAACCTGCCACCATATTATACCTGTGGTTTATCCATAAAAAAGTTTTTCGGGTAGCAAAATCTTATTGTCTATTGATTCTATAGTTATTGCCACTTTTTAATGCCTTGTCTTTTACCTGAATGGGTTGGATTTTTTTCAGGGCAAACTAAATGAAAAATACGGGCTCATAAAAATACGCATGGTAAAAAATATGAAAATTGTAACTAATTAATAAAAATTCTCAGCATTAGACACAGTAAAAAAACAGTTTTTTTCCTAAATTAGTGTTTTCTTATCACTAACATGCATATACAGAGCACCGGGTTACTAGTGGAGAGATATCTACCGAATGTAATGGTCTGATATTACACAAGTATAACACGGAATAACATCAGAAAAAAGGAGAAATATGTAGACTAATTTCTGAAATAAGAAAAACATTTAAAAAGGGTTTACCTCTTAAAATAATATAATATAATTTCAAATGTTACTTAATTTAATTTATAACGTCATTTTATTAGAAATAATGGTATTATTTGATAAAAAAAATTCGAATTACTTCATTGGATGTTAAGTGGTTTGAGACCAAATTAGAACAGCTGTTTTTTTTTTTTTTTTAATTAGCTAGTTTCACTCATAAATTAAGAAATAAAGTTTATGGCCTTGTTCAAAGAAAAGTATGTATGTATGTAAACTATTTTTTGTACAAAATAAGTAAACAAAAACAATGAGATATATGTACAAAGACGAACTTATTCCCTTAGGGGATCTGTACCAGTCGACCTTTGAGTGGATGAGAGGAGCATAAAAAAAAAGTCAGTCTTGATGTTCTGAAATTGTTGAAGCAAAAAGTTAGACTTCTTTGAACAAGTCCGTGAACATTATCGAATATAGTGGATGTATCTAATTAGGTACTAGCTAAAGTTATAATGACTTGCTAAATGTAACTTGGCTAAATATTTGAACCTTGAATTTTGAATTCAGGGAAGTTATTGTTGTTGGTTGATAGTGGGGCATCAGCGAGTTGATCAAAATACTTGTTCTTGAGGGTGTTTGCCGTCTGTAACAGTGCTTCTAAGAATTATGAGCGCAATGTAGAAAATATTTATGGCTAGGTAATACACCAATAAAATTAAAACCACACTTTAAATAAAACTACAGCGAAGGCTTCTCTTAGCGCGTTAAACCCTTAGTATCAGTAGAAGTGAGTATTACTGCCTACTGTTATAATTACAACTGTTATATCTACTGTTATAATAGCTGTTATTATTACCAGTTTATTCATAACTAACTATCTCGCGAGAACTATTAAGTATGTAAAGATTGGTATATATCTTTATTTGAATTTTTTTGTTTTTTTTTATTTCAATTCCAAATTTTTAGTTTTACAAACTGAAATAGAGATGCACAGAAAAACCAGAAAAATAAGACCAGTGCTGGTCTTATTTTTCTGGTTTTTCTTTCAGTTTGTATTTTCAACTATTATACGCATTTTTTTGGATTCGAACTTGACATTTTATTCCAAATTTCAACTAAATCGGTTAACAGTTTAAAAAAGGGTAAAGAAGTATTAGATACCTATACGGTTTTAAATTTCGCAATAAAATTTCATTGTTTGTATTAATTCAATTACTATAATTTTATGGCTTTTAATACTGCTTCATGCAGTAGGTATCATTCTTCGCGGCAACCGCGTCGGGTCGTTATTGGTTGATCGCGGCTCAGACCGCGCCCCTGCGCACGAGTTGCGCAATTGCGCGCGCTTTCGTATGTGGTGTATATCTAAGGTTGGTCCCTCATCAATATTGCGTACTATATCGTCGACCGTAGGGAAAATATCCCTTAACCAAAATTCTAAACTAAATTAAACTTAATTTATTGCGCGCAATGTCCCTTACCTTAATTGAACCTACGGTCGCCGATATGTAAGTACGAGTATAAGGTAGATGTTTCACGCCACAAAACTTTCGTTTCGTTTAATGAAACAGGTAGTACAAAAGCTTAACTAAATTACAAAACTTTTTACAATTGAAATGAAATTATTTATTTGCCGGAACATTATTTACACAGTAGCGGTATACAAATATCAAAAGAATTATTATAGGTATCCGTCATGTATGTTCTGCCGCAATTTGGCATGCAATCTTATATGCCAGAATATGCATTTATGATTCTTGTGAAGATTGGTCTTAATCATAAGCATAAATTGCTTTACTAGTTCAGTACTTGGTGTTACAGTGTTTCGAATCGCCCTGAACCCAAATAATTGAGTTGAGAATAGAAATAATTGTTTTATTTCGAAATATTTTTCAACTCTAGTTGCAAAAAATGCCTTTTCAAAAACCTTGGATCAAACTTTTAACAGTGAAATTTGTTTGTTCTTACAAAACTTTAGGTCAAACTATAATATTTTTGTAAATTTTTTACTCTTTACCATCAAAAGAAAAGAAAAAAATCGAAACAAAATACACTTAAAGTATTTTTATTCAATATATAAACAATCATTATAAATACATTCCTAACCTAAAAAGGAGCTGGTGGACGTTTGTGGCGGGCTTGCTGTTGTCCAGCGTTTCCAAACTGTCCAGGTTTGCTTCACAAGGAAGGAGACTAAGCGCCTTCAGCTTCATTCCTTCCTGGTTCTGCTCGCCGCGGCGTTGTTCCACTCGCGCTGCTGCCGGTATCTGCCATCTTCCTCCTTAGAAGACCCCACCATCTGACGTATGCCGGTGTTATTTCCCACAAGTTGTTATTTAAAAGACTCAGAACCCATTGCTGATTCCCTAAACTTGGGTGCTACGCGAGCTAGGGATGCCCGCCGTACTGGAACTCCATCTGCGCATAATAATATGACATAGGCTGCAGTGTTGGCTCCAACGTAGCGGGTATGTAGTACCCGTATGGCACTGGGATTTGCGGCGGGTTGGACGGCGACGGCGTGGGCGGCGGAGTTAACGGCTCGGTTGTGGGGCTGGTGCTGGTGGTGGGCCAGTAATTGGCCATTTCCACGGTTGCGTCGGGTGAAGGGGGGGTCCACAGCTTCGACATGGCGAGTTTGGTGTAAGAGTATCTCGAGCGGAGTAGGTACGGAGCGTATAGTACGAAGTTCAGTACTAGACTGTGCTTGTTGCATGGTTTGGCGGCCTTTTTATACACAGGAATAGGGGTGCAGGGTGGGGGTGGGGGTGGGGGAGGTTTGTCCACTGATTGGTCGGCACGTCTCGACGGTAAGCTCGGATTAAGTACCGTTAAAATTTTGAACACGAAACTACCGTGAGACACTCATATTAAATGATATCGTACGTAACGGTATGGGATATCGATAGACCTGCGTTGTTGACGTTATTTCTGCGCATTGATACTGCGCGTATCTGCTTTGGTCCTGCTGACTTTGTGTTGCGTCTTGGTCTTGCTTCAACACATAGCAGGGCTCCAGACACAATACATACTGCCGAGGGCTAGTGGCTGCCGAGAATGACGACGAGTACTCCGGGCTGTGTTGCGGCTGCGGGTACGGGCTGTGCTGCAGTTGCGGGTACGGACTCTGCTGTTCACCCGGTGGCGGCGACACTGGTTTCTCTTTGATATGCGGCTTGCTGAAGTCCAGCGCCTTACAATGCGCATACGGTGTCTATAGCGACATGGTCACTGGTATAAAAATGAACAGCGGCTGTTCCTCCGACGCCTTCTTCTTGCAGAATGCTCCTTCTCTACGCGAGCTAGGGATGCCCGCCGTACTGGAACGCCATCTGCGCATAATAATATGACATAGGCTGCAGTGTTGGCTCCAACGTAGCGGGTATGTAGTACCCGTATGGCACTGGGTTTTGCGGCGAGGTGGACGGCGATGGCGTGGGCGGCGGGGTTAGCGGCTCGGTTGTGAGGCTGGTGCTGGTGGTGGGCCTGTAATTGGCCATTTCCTCGGTTGCGTCAGGTGAAGGGGGGGTACACAGCCTCGACGCAGATTAAGCAGTTGTCACCGGAGGGAGGCGATATCTGAGAAGCCGGTATGGGATATCGATAGACCTGCGTCGTTGACGTTCTTTCTGCGCATTGATACTGCGCGTATCTGCTCTGCTCCTGCTGACTTTGTGTTGCGTCTTGGTCTTGCTTCAACACATAGCAGGGCTCCAGACACAATACATACTGCCGAGGGCTAGTGGCTCCCGAGAATGACGAAGAGTACTCCGGGCTGTGTTGCGGCTGCGGGTACGGGCTGTGCTGCAGTTGCGGGTACGGACTCTGCTGTTCATCTGGCGGCGGCGACACTGGTTCCTCTTTGATATGCGGCTTGCTGAGGTCCAGTGCCTCACAATGCGCATACGGTGTCTATAGCGACATGGTCACTGGTATAAAAATGAACAGCGGGACTGTTCCTCCGACGCCTCCTTCTTGCAGAATGCTCCTTCTCTACGCGAGCTAGGGATGCCCGCCGTACTGGAACTCCATCTGCGCATAATAATATGCCATAGGTTGTAGCGTTGGCTCCAACGTGGCTGGTATGTAGTACCCGTATGGCACTGGGATTTTCGGCGGGGTGGACGGCGACGGCGTGGGCGGCGGGGTTAGCGGCTCGGTTGTGGGGCTGGTGCTGGTGGTGGGCCTGTAATTGGCCATTTCCACGGTTGCGTCGGGTGAAGGGGGGGTCCACAGCTTCGACATGGCGAGTTCGGAGTAAGAGTAGGTATCTCGAGCGGAGTACGGAGCGTATAGTACGAATGAAGTTCAGTACTAGACTGTGCTTGTTGCTTTTTTTTTTTTTTTTTTTTTTTTTTTTTCGGACGGACTGTTGCTGTTGGCCTCAGACGGCCTTTACAGCTTACCGGAGAGAGGGCGAGCTGCCAGATGGGCTGCTCAGCAAGTAATGTGCTTGTTGCATGGTTTGGCGGCCTTTTTATACAAAAGGTGGAGTTGCAGGGTGGGGGCGCAGTGCCGGGCAGGTTTGTCCGCTGATTGGTCGGCACGCCTCGTCGGTACGCTCGCATTAATTACCGTTAAAATTTAACAAAGTGATTAGCGGTTTTTGATTTAAAAAAGCTGTTGGGTGATAATGTTAATGCTGGGAAATAAAATGAATTATTATGAAAAGTATCACGGTACGCGACGCAGTTGTTTGGTGGCCTCTTAGTGTTAAATGTAAAATAAACAATGGCTATATGCCTTCCTAATCTGTAGATTAAACATAAAAGTGGTACTTTGTGTGAAATTATTAATGTTACCATAGAAGCTTAAAGTTTTATTATTTTACAGCAAGTTTTCAGGATGCGTTGGACCGAAGAACAGTTTTGAGAGTTGTTTTTTTTAATAAAGTCGTTAGAAATTTAAACTGAGTAGGTTATTTAGCATATTCAGTGTATTTATTTTCATAACAATTTACATTGTGTTGGATAATATATATATCTATAAACATGACATGTCTAGGTATTACAACATATTATGAACATAAAACTTAATTCTTGCACATAAATTAAAAATACCATAAAATTTGAACCACTTGCGACCATTTACAGTTATCCAGACACTTATTAAAATAAACAGGAAAAAAACAATAAAAAGAAAACAAACAAAAGTCAACATCAATAGAAACTACTTTTCTTAGTAAAATTATAGCTACGGGTTAATTGCACTTATTAACAACCAAATCATCTACATAGATTCATGGTTATTGATTACTTACGAACTGCAAAAACCTGTCTTATTAACATTACCTGCCGTGTTGAATGTAACAATTATTAATGAACAAATTATAAACTCCTTGGTGCTTTACTTACCCCCCACTCCACGCGCGCCCTAGGTAGTGGGTCAGCAAAGTAATTGATTAAGTCTTCAGGATGCGTTAGACTGAAGAAGAGTTTAGAGATTTTTTTTTATAAAGTCGACAGTAATTTTAACTGAGTAGGTTAACAACCAAATCATCAAGATTTAATCGAGATTCATGGTTATTGATTACCTATGAACTGAAAAAACCTGTCTTATTAACATACTTGCGTGTTGAAAGTGAACAATAAATTATTAATCAAAGTGAACTGTACTGTGGTGCTTTACTTACCCCCGCCCTCAAGGTAGGGGGTGAGCAAAATAAATCCCACCAAAAACATTACATGTAAAAAGCTGCAAGTCTCGCAACGCAATGCAGTTCTTGTAATGCTAAAAAGGTTTGAGATGCAATGTTATACCAAGTCGGTTATTTTTGTCAGTACCGGGGGGTTTCCATAGAACTCGATTTTCACCAACTTGCTTATTTTAAAACCATAGAAAAATATAGTTTATAGTTCTCAAATAAAGAGTAAACCAAATTATTTTTTAAACACAATGACTTGGCCATCGCACTCAACCTTTAGTCATTCTCGTATTATGTGTATCACTCAAACTGCAAGGCTGGGGCTAGCGCTATCTTTAATTAAAATTACTTTAAATAGCTGACGTTGATGATTATAATTCTTATGTCATTATGTAGCCTTGCGATGCAAAGTCCCGCCCTCAAGGTAGGGGGTGAGCAAAATAAATGTTTAAGTTCATTCATGGATATGTACCTCCGCGTAGTAATGCCTGATTCAATAAATCATTCAGTTATTAACTCTTTGGTTATTCATGCTAAGATATTTTAACTCTCGTGGCGAATACGCATAAATTACGTTTTTAAAGTTCCGTAGCCAAAATGGCAAAAACGGAACCCTTATAGTTTCACCATGTCGGTCTGTTTGTCTGTCCACCTGTGTGCGGCTTTGTTCGGGGACTATTAACATAAGAAAGCTCTAATTTTATTATTATTATCAGTCAGGCAGTTGCAAGCAGCTGATAGGTGCCTGTATCTAGCTGTTGAATGATTTTTTTATTATATCGTTTTGTCGGCATAGTTTACATATACATTCGTGCAAAATTACAGCTTTATAGCATTGATATTCCTTGAGCAAAGCTGCGGATGGACAGGCAGACAGACAGACATGGTAAAACTGTTAGGGTTCCATTTATATAATACCAAATCGATTCAGCCGTTTTTGAAATATTGAACTTTGAAGTGACAAAGTCCCCTTGTTCCTTACAGATAACCATGGCCAGATAACTGGTAATCTGCGACGAATTTTTTTCTTCCAGTATAACTAGTTATCTCCAAAGAATTTATTTTCCCCACAGATAACTGTTTTTTTTTTAACGGTTATCTGTAAGGAAAATCCATTCCTTCCAGGTAACTAGCTATCTCCGGGGATTTTCTTTTCCCCACAGATAACTGTTTTTTTTTTAACTGTTGACTCTAAGGACTTTCACGTTTATAATATTAGTAAGAAATATGTTTATTAGTTAGTATAATTGACTTTTATTGTACAGTAATGGAATTGGGCAAATAAAGAGTCCTTAGAGCCAACCGTTAAAAAAAACAGTTGTCTGTGGGGAAAAAAAATCCCCGCAGATAGCTAGTTACCTGGAAGGAATGGATTTTCCTTGCAGATAACCGTTAAAAAAAACAGTTATCTGTAGGGAAAATAAAATCTTTGGAGATAACTAGTTATGCTGGAAGAAAAAAATTCTTCACAGATTACCAGTTATCTGGCCATAGTTATCTGTAAGGAACAAGGGACAAAGTCGGGGGTTTTTCAAATTTTTGTTGGTTAGGTTATACATGAAATGTTTTTGGTGGGATACAATGTGAGATACTTTATTCTTAAAATAGTCGGCACCATTCACTGATTGCACTTTCAGCTAGGTTTTACGACGCTATTTGCAATATTCTATTTAATACTCCGTTCGCTTCCCGCTTTCCAGTAACCATTGTCTCCTACGCCCGAACACCAATGGTAGGTACCTGCAATTGACGACAAAACAACAACAGTTACCGCTAACGGATTATCATTAGTACCTTAATGCTATTATCTTTATGTGATAAAAGCAGGGAACCTGCCACCATATTATACCTGTGGTTTATCCATGAAAAAGTTTTTTGGGTAGCAAAAACTTATTGTCTATTGATTCTATAGTTATTGCCACTTTTTAATGCCTTGTCTTTTACCTGAATGGGTTGGATTTTACAGGGCAAATTAAATGAAAAATGCGGGCTCATAAAAATACGCATCGTTAAAAATATGAAAATTGTAACTAATTAATAAAAATTCTCAGCATTAGACACCATAAAAAAACAGTTTATTTCCTAAATTAGTGTTTTCTTATCAATACAGAGCACCGGGCTACTAGTGGAGAGATATCTACCGAATGTAACTTCCTAATGTAATAGTAATGGTCTGATATTACACAAGCATAACACGGAATAGTACCAGAAAAAAGGAAAAATATGTAAATAGACTAATTTCTGAAATAAGAAAAACATTTCAAAAGGGTTTACCTCTTAAAATAAAATAATAAAATTTCAAATGTTACTTAATTTAATTGATAACGTCATTTTATTAGAAATAATGGTATTATTTGATAAAAAAAAATCTAATTACTTCATTGGATGTAAAGTGGTTTGAGACCAAATTAGAACAGCTGTTTTTCTTTTTTTTTTAATTAGCTACATTCACTAATAAATTAAGAAATAAAGTTTATGGCCTTGTTCAAAGAAAAGTATGTATGTATGTAAACTATTTTTTGTACAAAATAAGTAAACAAAAACAATGAGATATATGTACAAAGGCGAACTTATTCCCTTAGGGGATCTGTACCAGTCGACCTTTGAGTGGATGAGAGGAGCATCAAAAAAAAGTCAGTCTTGATGTTCTGAAATTGTTGAAGCAAAAAGTTAGACTTCTTTGAACAAGTCCGTGAACATTATCGAATATAGTGGATGTATCTAATTACTTGCTAAAGTTATAATGACTTGCTAAATGTAACTTGGCTAAATAAATGAACCTTGAATCTTAAATTCAGGGAAGTTATTGTTGTTGGTTGATAGTGGGGCATCAGCGAGTTCATCAAAATATTTGTTCTTAAGAGTGTTTGCCGTCTGTAACAGTGCTTCTAGGAATTATGAGTGCAATGTAGAAAATATTTATGGCTAGGTAATACACCAATAAAATTAAAACCACACTAAAAATAAAACTACAACGAAGGCTTCTCTTAGCGCGTTAAACCCTTAGTATCAGTAGAAGTAAGTATTACTACCGACTGTTATAATTATTACTGTTATATCTACTGTTATAATAGCTGTTATTATTACCAGTTTATTCATAACTAACTATCTCGCGAGAACTATTAAGTATATGAAGATTGGTATATATCTTTATTTGAATCTTTTTGTATTTTTATTTCAATTCCAAATTTTTAGTTTTACAAACTGAAATAGAGATGCACAGAAAAACCAGAAAAATAAGACCAGCGCTGGTCTTATTTTTTTGATTTTTCTTTCAGTTTGTATTTTCAACTATTATATGCATTTTTTTGGATTAAAACTTGACATTTTATACCAAATAAAGAGTTTAAACAAACAAACAAACAAATTTCAACTAAATCGGTTAACAGTTTAAAAAAGCGTAAAGAGGTATTAGATACCTATACCGTTTCAAATTTCCCAATAATATTTCATTCTTTGTATTAATTGAATTATACTCTTAATACTGCTTCATAGCAGTAGGTATCATTCTCCGCGGCAACCACGTCGGGTCGTTATTGGTTGATCGCGGCTCAGACCGCGCCCCTGCGCACGAGTTGCGCAATCGCGCACTTGCGTATGTGGTATATATATTTCTGAGGTAAATCTTTCATCAATTGCGTACGACTATGTGGTAGATGCTTTGCGCCACAAAACTTTAATGCAGAAAGAAATGTAGAAAATTCCTAAAGATACATGTCCGATGATCAGTGGACCCAAGTTTAAAATATTTAATGTACCTACTGAAATTTCTATAATAAACATGATATATGTATAAAGAAAAACAAAGTAAAACTATTAAATCTTAACTCATTTAGTTAAAAATATGTAGCCTAGTAAAAAAAGAAAAAAAATTTTTTTTTATTATGGAGTATATCGTTCGAGTTCAATTCCCTACGTTCAGTATTGAAATGATATGAAAATTATTTATTTGCAGGAACATTATGTATACAGTAGCGGTTTACAAATATCAAAAGAATATTATACTTACATGTCATGTATGTTCTTGGCATGCAAAATCTTAAACTAATATGCCAGAATATACATTTACAAATACAAATATAAATATTTTATTTATCCATTAAAAGTGCTTACATTCTTTTTGCTTATAAACATGTAAAATCCAAAGGCAATTAAGCTTAAACCGACCCCCGTACTGTAAACTGTATCACGGTGGGTCAGGATTCACCATCCTACCATTAGTCCTAACACGTTTTTAAACTGCATTCCTAAACGTGCAAGGTAACAAAAATAATATTTATGATTCTTGTGAAGATTGGTTTTAATCATAAGCATAAATTGCTTTACTAATTCAGTACTTAAAATTGGTGTTACCGTGTTTCGAATCTCCCTGAACCCAAATTGTTGAGTTGAGAAAATAAATAATTGTTTTTTTTTTTCGAAATATTTTTCAACTCTACTTGCAAAAAATTGCCTTTTAAAAAACCTTGGATCAAACTTTTAACCGTAAAATTTGTTTGTTCTTACAAAACTTTAGGTCAAACTATAAGGTTTTAGTTATTTTTTTACTCTTTACCATCAAAAAGAAAAGAAAAGAAATCGAAACAAAATACACTTAAAATATTTTTATTCAATGTATAAACAATAATTACAAATACAATCATAACCTAAAAAGGAGCTGGTGGACGTTTGTGGCGGGCTTGCTGTTGTCCAGTTTTCAAACTGTCCAGGTTTGCTTCTCAAACAAGGAGACTTTAGGCGCCAGCTTCACTTCATTTAGCTTCTTTCCTTCCTGGTTCTGCTCGCCGCGGCCTTGTTCCGCTCGCGCTGCTGCCGGTATCTGTCATCTTCCTCTTTACGCCATCCGACGTATGCGGGTGCTGTTTCGCACAAGACTGCACAAAACAGTGTATCTTCTTTGAGTAATTTTTCCTCTGGAGGAGATTCCGGCGGAGAAAGTGTCGCTGGCTGGCGGTACACAGCGTCGACGCAGATCAAGCAGTCGTCACCGGACGGAGGCGATATCTGAGAAGCCGGTATGGGATATCGATAGACCTGCGTCGTTGACGTTATTTCTGCGCATTGATACTGCGCGTATCTGCTCTGATCCTGCTGACTTTGTGTTGCATCTTGGTCTTGCTTCAACACATAGCAGGGCTCCAGACACAATACATACTGCCGAGGGCTAGTGGCTGCCGAGAATGACGATGAGTACTCAGGGCTGTGTTGCGGCTGCGGGTACGGACTCTGCTGTTCACCTGGCGGCGGCGACACTGGTTCCTCTTTGATATGTGGCTTGCTGAGGTCCAGCGCCTCGCAATGCGCATACGGTGTCCATAGCGACATGGTCACTGGTATAAAAATGAACAGCGGGACTGTTCCTCCGACGCCTGCTTCTTGCAGAATGCTCCTTCTCTACGCGAGCTAGGGATGCCCGCCGTACTGGAACGCCATCTGTGCATAGTAATATGCCATAGGCTGTAGCGTTGGCTACAACGTAGCGGGTATGTAGTACCCGTATGGCACTGGGATTTGCGGCGTGGTGGACGGCGACGGCGTGGGCGGCGGGGTTAGCGGCTCGGTCGTGGGGCTGGTGCTGGTGGTGGGCCTGTAATTGGCCATTTCCACAATAAAAAACAGCGTATCTTCTTTGCGTAATTTTTCCTCTGGAGGAGATTCCGGCGGAGAAAGTGTCGCTGGCTGGCGGTACACAGCGTCGACGCAGATCAAGCAGTCGTCACCGGACGGAGGCGATATCTGAGAAGCCGGTATGGGATATCGATAGACCTGCGTCGTTGACGTTATTTCTGCGCATTGATACTGCGCGTATCTGCTCTGGTCCTGCTGACTTTGTGTTGCGTCTTGGTCTTGCTTCATAACATAGCAGGGCTCCAGACACAATACATACTGCCGAGCGCTAGTGGCTGCCGAGAATGACGAAGAGTACTCCGGGCTGTGTTGCGGCTGCGGGTACGGGCTGTGCTGCAGTTGCGGGTACGGACTCTGCTGTTCACCTGGCGGCGGCGACACTGGTTCCTCTTTGATATGCGGCTTGCTGAGGTCCAGTGCCTCACAATGCGCATACGGTGTCTATAGCGACATGGTCACTGGTATAAAAATGAACAGCGGGACTGTTCCTCCGACGCCTCCTTCTTGCAGAATGCTCCTTCTCTGCGCGAGCTAGGGATGCCCGCCGTACTGGAACGCCATCTGCGCATAATAATATGCCATAGGTTGTAGCGTTGGCTCCAACGTGGCGGGTATGTAGTACCCGTATGGCACTGGGATTTGCGGCGGGGTGAACGGCGACGGCGTGGACGGCGAGGTTAGCGGCTCGGTTGTGGGGCTGGTGCTGGTGGTGGGCCTGTAATTGGCCATTTCCACGGTTGCGTCGGGTGAAGGGGGGGTCCACAGCTTCGACATGGTGAGTTCGGAGTAAGAGTAGGTATCTCGAGCGGAGTACGGAGCGTATAGTACGAATGAAGTTCAGTACTAGACTGTGCTTGTTGCATGGTTTGGCGCCCTTTTTATACAAAAGGATGGGGGTGCAGGGTGGGGGTGCAGTGCCGGGGAAGTTTGTCCGCTGATTGGTCGGCACGTCTTGCCGGTAAGCTCGGATTAAGTACCGTTAAAATTTTGAACACGAAACTACCGTGAGACTCACTCATATTAAATGATATCCCTTACAATATCATTTAATACAGGTAAAATTTAACAAATTGATTAGCAATTTTTGATTTAAAAATATCTGGTGGGTGATAAGGCTGGGCAATTAAATGAATTATTATGGAAAGTATCACGATTTACGAAGCAGTTGTTTGTGTTTAATTTTTATTGCTAGTGTTTAATATAAAATAAACAATGGCTACCTGGCTAAAATTCAAAATTTGTTACTTTGTGTGAAAGTATTAATGTTACCATAGAAGCTTAAAGTTTTAGTAAATAGTTTTTTTTAATAAAGTCGTTAGAAATTAAAACTGAACAGGTTATTCGGTATATTCAGTATATTTATTTCCATAACAATTTTCATTGTATCTATCTTTATATTATGTTGTGTATATATATATTGTCCGACATATAATCATCTATCTGTTTATAGATATATATCTATAAACATGACATGTCTAGGTATTACAGCATATTATGAAGATAACACTTAATTCTAGCACATAAATTGACAATACCATTAAATTTGAACCACTTGGGACCATTTACAGTTATCCAGACACTAATTAAAATAAACAGGAAAAAAACAATAAAAAGAAAAGAAACAAAAACCAACATCAATAGAAACAACTTTTCTTAGTAAAAATTGGGGATAACTACGGGTAAATTTCACTTATTAACAACCAAATCATCTACATAGATTCATGGTTATTGATTACTTACGAACTGCAAAAACCTGTCTTTATTAACATTACCTGTCGTGTTGAACGTAAACAATTATTAATCAATAAACTATAAACTCCTTGGTGCCTAACTTACCCCCCCACTCCACCCGCGCCCTAGGTAGCAAAGTGGAAGGTGAGCAAAGTAATTGTTTAAGTTCATGGATACGCACCTCCATAAAGTAATGCCTGATTCAATAAATTATTCAGTTATTAACTGTTTGGTTTCATGCTAAGATAATGATATTTTGACTCTCGTGGCGAATACGCATAAATCACGTTTTTAGGGTTCATTAGCCAATATGGCAAAATCGGAACCCTTATAGTTTCGCCATGTCTGTCTGTCTGTCTGTCTGTCTGTCCGTCCGTCGGCGGCTTTGCTCAGGGACTATCAATGCTAGAAAGCTGTAATTTTGCACGAATACCTATAATATGTAAGCTATGCCGACAAAATGGTACAATAAAAATAAAAATAAATTGTTAGAGTTACTCCCATAGACGTAAAGTGGGGGTGATTTTTTTTCTCATCCAATCTTGTATCGATGGATAGGTCTTTTAAAACCATTACGGGGTTGATAAGACAATTTTTCGATTCAGTGATTTGTTTGCAAAATACCTAAGTACCTATTCAACTTTAAAGTGCAAATTTTTATTAAAATTGAGCGTCCCCTCATTTTAAAATTTAAACCGGTGGGCGGAAAAAATTAAAAAAAATCAGGATGGTAGTACCTACATATATTTAACTTACAAGGAAAACTATAACGGTTAAGTTTTCTTGAGAAATATTGGTAGTTTAAGAGTAAATAGCAGCCTACGGTATAAAGCATACCTAATCTTGGAATATTCCGTACAAAATACGAAATCCTTAGAAAAATATAACTTAACTAGCTTTTGCCCGTGGCTCCGCCCGCGTGTTATTCGGTTATCGCGTGCGGATAAAAAGTAGCCTATGTCACTTTCGGGCCCATAAACTATCTCTAAGCCAAAAATTACGTCAATCCGTCGCTCCGTTACGGCGTGAAAGACGGACAAACACACAAACACACAAGCACACAAACACACTTTCGCATTTATAATATTAGTATGGATAGTTTTTTGTCGTCCGACACGCTTTTGGCCGGTTTTAGTTTATTTATAATCTTTTACAGATTATTATTCGGGCCAGCTGCTTCCCAAATGCTTGTCCACGCGCTTTAAGATAACAATCCTGACACAATCTGACACCCATGCGCGCGCGCCGCGTGACATGCCAAGTTTTTGCGGAAGCCGTGTTATACTGATGGGGGTAGAGTCAAAATATTTACTTAATTTTTTGTATAAATATCGACGCTGCTTCTGATGCAAATACAATACATTACTCTTAATTGATTAAGCTCTATTCTAAAACTATTCTAACCTTTATACATTTTGTATAAATCTATATATATAAAATTCAAAGTCCTGACTGACTGACTGACTGATATATCAACGCACAGCCCAAACCACTGGACCTAGAGACTTGAAATTTTGCACATAGATACCTTATACAATGTAGGCATCCACTAAGGGAGGATTTTGGAAAATTCCCACGGGAACAGGAAAAAATCAAGACTTATATATTCGATTCTGAGTGACCCTATCTCAGTAACAATAATAACTAGACTCTTCAAATTTGTTACACAAGTAGGTATTACATTAATAAAAACATCAATTTCAGGATTTTTGGAAATTCCCACGGGATAAGGAAAAAACGGGATTTATATATTCAGTTCAACGGAATCCCATGAACAATAATTACTAGACTCTTTAAATTTGGCATAGAAGTAGGTAATTATAATAGTAAAAAACTATTTTAAGGATTTTTGGAAATTCTCACGAGATAAAAAGAAAACGGGATTTATATTCAGTTCAACGGGATGGTTTTATCGTTTTAACTGAAATTTAGTACCTATTTAGGTTCCTTGGGGGGTCTAGGGGTCTATTACAAAAGGATTTCCCGAAATTCTGACGGGAACGGGAAAAAACTGGATTTTTCGTTTTTATGGTCGTAGAAAGCTGAAATTTGGCATGTAGGTTGCTTGAGGAGTGTAGAAATTCCTACGGGAAAGGGGAAAAAAAACGGGATTTTTCGCTTAATGGATGCAGAAAGCTGAAAATGGCATGTAGATTGCTTGGGGAGTGTAGAGGAGCATTGAGAGTGGAGTTTTCGAAATTTCCACAGGAACGGGAAAAAACGGGATTTTTCGTTTTACTGGTCGTAGAAAGCTGAAATTTGGCAAGTGGGTTCCTTGGGGAGTGTAGGGGAGCGTTGAGAGAGAATTTTCCGAAAATCATTAACGGGAACGGGAAAATTGAGACTTTTCTTTTTCTTTCTTATTTATTTTAAAAATATTTTTTATTCGAAAGAGTATACTCCCAAGGTGGTCCACTGTCACCAAATTAGGATCTGATGACGGGATCTCAGGGAAATCGAGAGTAAACTTCAAATTGTGTAGGGACGCATTACGTTTTTCATATATTTTCTCAGTATTTGCGTCTGATAGACATCATCTTATGTTGATGAGCTGATGATGGAAAGTAAAACTCCATAACGGTTAGGAGTTGAGGTTTTTTTTTAAATATTATACCTAATATGCAGGTATAGACATTTAGTGGTTTTCATTCTGGTTACTGGGTGAGCGGATGTTGGAAGGTATAACTCCTTAACGGTTAGGACACATTACCATAAACCAATCAACTGATTAAAAAGAAAGTAAGAAGAAAAACTTTTTAAACTTTGTCTGTTTCTTTGTTTATTGGGGGTAATCTCTGAAACAACAGCTTTTTAAAAATCGATACCCTAAATAATAGAAGCCTGTTTCAATTCAATCGCGGACAGTGTGGTTTTCTATTGAACTCACTTATTTTTATCCCACGAGAATGCTATGTCGCACAGGTACGAAGTCGTGGGCAAAAGAAACAAGTAGGTTTTCTAAAATTACACCTCTGACCTGAAGATGTGAAACAAGGCTTCAAAGTCGATTTTTTAATTCGAAAATTTGCAAATATAATCCTCCGAAAAATCAATTAAAACACGAAAATAAATATCGTAGAAAGTAAATCTGTGTTACCCCAAATTTAACGCGGGCGAAGCCGCGGGCAAAAGCTAGTAAAATATAAATTCAAAGATGGTCTCATAAAAGCATGTATGTACAGTATCTAGTTGAACAGTATCTATTAGATTTTAAACGATATAATATTTAATTAAGTTATGTTATATCTATACCTAATCTACTTACTTATTTAACTGAGTTTAATTGTACAGCAGTCCGATGTTTGACAACCGATTATAGTTTCACAGTAATCTGTGGATAATGTGGTTGATTGTACATAGAGTAACACTTTATTGTAACTCACATTGTAATATATTATGTAAAACTGTTTATTATTATTCAAGACGACCTGGTTAAGATCGCGGGATCGCGGTGGATCCGAAAAGCACAAGACCGGTCTCAGTGGAGAGCCTTGGGGGAGGCCTATGTCCAGCAGTGGACGTCTTTCGGCTGACATGATGATGATGATGATGAATTGTTTATTATCACACATAGTATGTAGCGCAAAATAAATTCGAAATTTACACGACTTTACAGTGAAGGAAACCCGCACAAACCTACGAAGCAATCCTACGAAGTAATTCTACGAAGCGATTCAATGGTGTTATGAATAAGTTCTCCGTCCGGACTAGGCCTGCGTGGGAGCTACGACCCAAGCCCTCTCATTTGAAGAGGCGGCCTGTGCCTGACGATGGAACGTATAAAGACTGGGATGACGATGTAATGCTTAAATATGTACCATCGCGATACTTGTAAGAATAGCCAATAAAGCTGTTCATATTTTGACCGCGTAGGTATATTTGATCTGGTTTATTAACCCCCGACGCAAAAAGAGGGGTGTTATAAGTTTGACCGCTATGTGTGTCTGTTTGTGTGTCTTGGTGTCTGTCTGTGGCACCGCAGCTGTTACACGGGTGGACCGATTTGAATGCGGTTTTTTATTTGATAGCAGGTTCTCTAGCATGGTTCTTAGACATGTTTTATTAAATTCGTTGCAGCCGTTTTGAGATATTGAAGTTTAAAGTGACAAAGACGGGGGTTTTCCAACTTTTTGTTACCTCCCTAACTATACATACCGATAGTCAAATACCTTAACGGGACTTATCACGCTATTTGATACAATTATTATTTACCTACCTCTGAATCTACTTGTGACCACGGCAACTGAAATGTTGCCGAAACGTCGAGGTAAATAATAATTGTATCAAATATAGCGTGATAAGTCCCGTTAAGGTATTTGACTATGAGTGAGAATCACAAAAGTTTAAAACGTTATATAGTACATACCGAATTTGTTACGATGAATATGTGACTAAATACGAACCGTCCACGGACTTATCGCCGGTCAATATTTATTTATTTATTTATTTATTTATTTTGGAGAACCAACAGCTTAAACATACAGATTAAAATAAAAAGCAATAGATACAGAAAGCCAATTACAGGTTCTCGCCGGTAATAGCAGTGTAGGTACAAACAAAAGCAGAATGCCCGCACAGAGTCCACTTGGTATTGCTATTATGCACCCCGATTGTACATATTACCCAACAGGGGTGCGCTACATAGGGAGCCCTGACTCAATCAAAAGCGCAACGAGGGTGCAGCAATGCCCCGCGTGTTAATGCGAACGATACTCTGATCGCTTGAAGTTTCAATTATAGAATAGAATAGAAAATATTTATTTCGCACTTAGCAAATTACACAAAAACAAAACAAAACAACAAAAAAACATTCAGTAGTAGGTATTTGTGAAATCGCGAAGCGGTCTCAGCTCAGCATAGTGGCCGTAGAGGCCAACGCTGGTCTTCCACTGTGACTGCTTGCGGCGACTTTACGGAAGGTGACAAATTTTTTCTAAAAATAAACACAAAAAAAGGAACAGACAAAAAGTAATAAAATTTAACCAATTAAAAATTGTAAACCAAATAAAAATAAAATAATAACAATAATGTGTAAAAATAATAATAACTATCCATAGACTACAGACGTCGATGTGATTTAAACGATACATTTATTTGTCGAAAGAAGACTTTACAATGTAGAGTCTTCTTTCGACAGATAAATGTATCGTAGAGTAAATGTAGAGTCTACATACAAAATTACTTGATTTTGCATACATTTGAGGGACAGAGTTTTTGTCGCTCAGTATATTAACACATTTTGGAATCGAAAAAGAACACATAATTATGTCAAATAGGTAAGGAATGCTAATTTTATATGTCACGCAAAATAATAAGTTGCAACTGAAGATATAAATTATTTCGAGTTTGGTTTATCATTTAGTTTAGGATATTAGCTATATTCTACCATGTTGCTATAGCTATGGCTATATTATGAACAACGTAAATTTTATGTTTTTCAAATATATTTATGGACGTCTTCAATTATGTTTACTGCGACAGCTTTACTGGCCAGAATTTTAAATAATTTTAAATTACAGTTTAGAGCGGAAAATCCAATCCGCTTATTTGGGAGGGAGACTACCTGACTTCAAATGCTCGAGAAGTTACAATAACTATAAAAACAATGGACTAAAATTTGTAAAGACAGATTCCCTTTAGGATAAACGGTAGGTTATTGGTAGTATGTTTCTTAATCTTATGACAATGGCCTAACCAATCCGTTTAACCATAAGTACGACAATAGCTATAGAAACAATACCTAAAGCCAGCTTTATTTTTGAATAAACCGCAAGTTTGTGGTAGCAAATTACCTAATGCTATTACCATTTATTACACACCGGGATTAAACTTAAGGTTGCTTTGGTAGCTTTTGTCATTGTTTTGTCAGTTGCAGGTATTAAGGCAGTTTTTGGATGCAGAAGACAATGCTAACGGGAAGTCGATTAGTGCCTTTATGTGCCTAAAAAAACCCACCCAGTAAGTATTTGTTTAGATTTGTCACTACACATTAGCGCTACCTACTCGTATTGAGGAAAACAACTTATTCTTATGTGATAGGTAGGTTCCATCAGCCAAATAAGACGTCTATCAATTGTTAAACAATGAATATGTCGCTAAAGTCAAACTTTCAAATTGATAGACACGTCTATTGGCATTATTGTTAGACATGCAAACGATTATCAACTTTAGGGTTTAGACAGCGTTGCCAGACGTCCCGATTTTTTGATGAAAATTAAATGTCCCGCGCGGGACAGGCTCAGTCCCGCTTTAATAACTCGCCCCGGGATAACTCACTTGACTGTGCATGCCACGTGCTGAAGCGCGGCCGGGTAGCACTCAGTCTTTTCTCATTCTCATTTGTTTGTAAATTTATATTTCGCAAAACGCACGATTACGAATGTCCCGCTTTCGACGAAAGAATCCCGCTTTATTCACTCAAAAAGTTTCAAAATCCCGACTTCCCAAAAAATAAATCTGGCAACGCGGTGGCAGACCACATACTTATTTGGCTCATGATACGCCAACTCGAGCAAAGTATTGTTTAGAGTTCGGGAGTGTTCAACTTTTAAATCGAAGATACTCGAAATTCGAAGTTCGTGTCGTGCAGTTCCTCTGACACTTATACTATTTAATACGAGAGCAAGAGGGACCGCACGACACGAACTTCGAGTTTCGAGTTTTGCAGTTGTCCTGCTGTATTTGGTATTATTGAGAGAAAGCCGCGATCTAGCGATCGATGTTGAGTACCATAGTTATTTATACAGAGCACGCAATTGGGGGACGCAACTCGGCCGGGCGCAAATGCGAGGGTTGCATGTACCCTTATGTAATGAACTATGTGCGAGAAAGAGAACGGAGTTTAGTTTAATCTATGAGGAAAGAATTTTGCAAGCCTCAAGCCTCAGCGATCGTATAGTTTGGATAGATGGCTAAGTCAATCTATTATTTTAAAACATCAAAGATTTTTATATTGATATGGTCTGTAATATATGTTTAGGTACGTAATAAACAACTTAAGACAGAAGGAGGAAGTATTAACCAACAATTACCCACATGGATCTCACAACTTTTTACTGTAGGAGAACTGAGTTGCGAGACTTGGTGTTTTTTACAAGTTTTGTTTTTTATTAACTCTATTATTATTTCGATTCAATCGGGCGCCCTAAACTAGATAGGTACACTAATTAGGTAAACTCATACATTAAAACATGTCTATTTTAGTACCTAATGCGAATAAAAGTTTAGTATTTTTTTATTCACAACACAGTTTTTTTAACATGCTTCTTGTTAAAATAAAAATATTAAGATATCCAAATAGTAATATTGAATAACTGATGGACAGCAAAATTACACAAATTATGCCATCGTCCCTCAGCATCGTCCTAATGTCCGCCCGCCGTCGTCTTCACAAAAGTCATCGGAGCGTCAACAAGCCGCAACTGTCAATGACAGTTCAATTTAATAGTGGACGCTTCCGGCCGCCATCTTGGATCAATGACGTCACGGTGGTCTCAACCCTTTGTGGACACGCTATTACGAGGCAGTATAAAGACGTGCGCAAATGATGTATGAAGTGAGATTGATAATGGGTCCCGCTAACCGTGGGTAATTTACTTGTGGCTTTGAATGGAAAATAAAATGTTCCGGTCCCAGAAGTGATGATTCACTTGAAATCAAATGTAACTGTAATTTTTGTACACTGTAGTACCTACATACTAATGAACAAACAAAAGTACTTTATGCAAAGTGTTGAGAGATTGAAAGCGAGTTTCTTTGAAAGAGTTTTTAGCTATATTTTATTCAGCCGTTTTTGAAATATTGAACTTGGCAATATCAGGGGATTTTTAGTTCAGATATGTATAAAACTTTTGCCTTAGCGGTTTTTAGTTCACATATGAGTATAAAACTTTTGCCTTAGCGGTTTTTAGCTCACATATGAGTATAAAACTTTTGCCTTAGCGATTTTTAGCTCACATATGAGTATAGAACTTATGCCTTAGCGGTTTTTAGTTCACATATGAGTATATAACTTTTGCCTTAGCGGTTTTTAGTTCACATATGAGTATAGAACTTTTGCCTTAGCGGTTTTTAGTTCACATATGAGTATAAAACTTTTGTCTTAGCGATTTTTAACTTTTGTTCAAGTATTTGCAACTATTTTAATCAGCAAAGTACCGTGAACTTCTTTTTTTGTAGGTAAGACCAAAACAATCAAGGGAAGAAGATTTCTTGGAAGTATAGACCTTTAATCAGCTACTGATATTTTGAACTAGGTACTAACCCGGCTTCATTATTATAATTATAAAATCAATTTGTTCCTTAAGGTATAGCTGTTTGTTCTACGAAATTAATTAATTAATTAGAGGTAAGTATAGGTATTTCATTCTTTGAATAAATAAATTAAGTAATGATTTCCCTTAATTTTGGAACTAAGGCTTTTTATGTTTATAGGTAAAGTATTCCTTACTAATTACATAGGTAAAGTATTTTGTAATACATATTTCCTTGCTTTACAGACTTCTGCGTATGATAAGTTTTTTTTTATGGAATAGGGGGAAACGAGCAGAAGGATCGCCGGATGGTAAGTGATTACCAGCGCCCATGGACACCTGCAACACCAGAAAAGTCACAAGTGCATTGACGATCTTTAAGATAGGAATACGTTTTTTTCCTGGAAGCTTGATAAGCAACTAGCATGATAAGCAGGCACCTATACCTCTGCCTAATGGATTTCGCAAATAGTGCTTTCGTAATTACTTAACGCTGTTTATTTTTAGTTCAAATTGCAATTAAAACACAAAGCTGCTTGAATTGCTTTTACATTGTTAAATTAAGGAATCATTTATCAAGTGCCTTATAGGTGATAATTAAAATTAGATTGATTAGTTTTATGATGATGAATTTTTCATAGTTTTCAGAATAATTATGTTTTAGAGTAAGTTTATTATATAATGTCTATTTGAGTATTGAGATTCTATGTCCATTTTTCTCAATTTTCCCGTGATATTTATTACTTTAATTAATGGATATTATACCTAGGTACGCTAGCTAGCTAGCCGCAAAAAAAAGTCGCTTAGTTTGAGACTAACTCTATTGGTAATAATATACACGCGAAATTTTGCATGTGTACTTGGTCTGATCTGAAGATAACTGAATTTTGGAAATAAAGCAAAGGTTATTTTTTATTCCGAAATTCCCTCTAAATTGGAATGTCTGTGTAAATACTCAAATCTCAACAGCTCAGTGTAGAGACGTAAAATTTTGTTCGGGTGTTTCGAAGTGTTTCGTACAACCTAAGTGAAAACAACGATGTAGTTTTCAGGAAGTACCTGGTGACTGTACTCACACTTATTACACTGAAACAAATATTGAAACATGCCTATTTACCCGATTGCCCAAACACATAGAAACACAACAAATAGTTGTTATCCTTTTTTTCTTGAAATAGGTACAACAAAGTTTTTTTTACATATTTTTCCCGATAAAATAAATCTTACGGTCACCTACCATAGATTTAAAAAATCCGAAGTACCTACATTTCAAAAAGAACTAGCTATATAAATTTGTAGCAAATGTAGCAATTGAACAAATACTGTAGTAGGTAAAGAGGATATAACAGCTATTACTTCTGAACCAACCCGTCTATTATTGTCTAGCCCGCATCATTACCAAACCAACTAAAAAACCTTTTGAATGGACCCATTAGGTAATTAACGCCTTCGAATTATTTGCATTTTAGCATCAACACCGCAGCGCGGCCGGTTCCGTTAGCGCTGAGAATACAGGTACTCAAACTTTTCCCCCACCCAGCATTCCTCACCCCCGCGTCAAGGTATAAATACCCCTGGCTGTCAAGCCTGTCTTACAGACCCTTTTCGACACTTCTCGTTGACAGTCGCACCGCTTGCTCGACTCGAAGCATATCCCGCTATTCATTTTTATACACGTGACCATGTCGCTATGGACCATGTCGCAATGCGAGGCGCTGGACCTCAGCAAGCCGCGTATCAAAGAGGAACCAGTGTCGCCGCCGCCGGGTGAACAGCAGAGCCCGTACCCGCAGTACAGACCATACCCGCAGTACAGACCGTACCCGCAGTACAGACCGTACCCGCGGTACAGCCCGTACCCGCAGCACAGCCCCTACCCACAGGACAGCCCGGAGTACTTTTCGTCATTCTCGGCAACCACTAGTCCTCGGCAGTATGTATTGTGTCTGGAGTCCTGCTATGTGCTGAAGCAAGACCAAGACACAACACAAAGTCAGCAGGACCAGGGCAGATACGCGCAGTATCAATGCGCAGAAATAACATCAACGACGCAGGTCTATCGATGTCCCATACCGGCTTCTCAGATATCGCCTCCGTCCGGTGACAACTGCTCGCCCTGCGTCGACGCTGTGTACCGCCAGCCAGCGACACTTTCTCCGCCGGAATCTCCTCTAGAGGAAAAATTAGTCATAGAAGATACGCTGGAGGAGGACGAAGAGTTTTTGGCGTTTGAGCGCAACGCCATGCACACAATGGCGCTTAGAAATGAAGGTTCGCTGCTGGGGAACAACCCGAGGATGCGCCGCACAGTCCAGTCCACGAACCAGAACGCCGCTGACGACGCCTACAAGACGCAGCGGCGGCGTAATAGCATCGAAGCTGAGGGAGATTCACCTGGCTCTAAAGGTGACCTACCTCACCAACACGGTCGCAAAGCTAAAGGCTCAGCTGGCCGGCCGTTACTGTGGGGGTTGCCAACAGCTTCGTGGATCTCCCAAATAGTAGTTAGCAGATAGTTATTAAGTGTATTTAGGTTTTTTTTTAAGTTTAGTTTAGTTAAAATGTAAATATTAGTGTGTAGTTTAGTTAAAATGTAAATATTAGTGTGTAAATATTAGTCATTTATAGGTCTAGAATTTTGTGGATATTTAGGTACTTTAATTTTTAAAGTTGGTTGTGCAATCTTTAGTCTGTTGCAATTTTTATTAAATATTGAATTATTACTTATGAAGTAAATATTTCGTAGGATATTATAATTATTGCTTTTTTGCATAATAATTGTATTTTTTAATATTTTAGTACTAAGTACTTAGTTCTAAGTTTTTGCAATATATCACAACTTAAAATTTCTTTTCAATTTTTATATAAAAGATGTATTTTTTATCATTTAGTAGTTCTAAGATTTTGCAATTGTTTACAACTTATAGATATTAATTAAATAAACACAGTCAAACTAACAAGCATTTCATTCATTTTATTTAAAAATGATATATTCAGATATAACCATCAGAATATTCAGGGTTATTGGTAAGTCATCCAATTCCCGTTAAAGGGTTATATTTATACGAGTATATAGGGGAGGTCATTTGCAATTATTTTTGTCCCATAAAGCTCTTTGCAAAAGTAAACCATTTCTAATATAACCGAAATTTAAGTTCTTTGAAAAAAAAAAAGTAATGTGTGTACACATCTTCAAAAATTTGTAAAAAAAATAAGCAATTTTTTTTTCTTATCTACATGCTGAAATGGCTTTACTTATGCAATATTAAAAGTAGAATTATCTGTCGATACACGATTAAGAATGCGAGACAAAAAGTAAAAAAAAGCAGGGTTTTTATTCAGTTTGTTCAACATAAATAACACAAAAACAGAAAATTTTGCTAAAACATTACACAAAAAACATTCATGTCTATCTAGCTTTCTAATAAGATATTAAAACTATGATTAATGTGAAAGTTTTCTAGAAAAAAAATCACAAAGGACACAGGAAGAAAATCACGTCCGAACATAACCTAAAATTTACTTACTAAATCTACCAACAATCAATAACTGTTATAAACACAACTTACAATAAAAAGTTATGTAAAAGTAACAAATTTAAACTAAAAAAAATAATTCATTTGTAATTCTACGAAGTTATTATTTTATTTACATACACAAAAAAATAAATAAGTAATGACATTACATAAAGCATTCGTAATACAAATTAAAAAAATTACATCACATAAAGCCATCCATAAGAAATATTATAATAATTATTACCAATATAAATTAATCTTAATTTACGGATTCAACAGTACCTATTAAATGTCATTTAATTTTCCTCTACACCAAGGGTTACTAATCTATGTAAACTAAACTTTATTGTTTATGTGCATAATTTCCGCGTCCATTTTGTCATTCTTAGTTTAGTATCGATACTTGTTAAAAAAAAATTTAGTCGGTTGACTTCGCACTTTAACTAAGTAACAAGACTCGAATCATTTGTTGTACTTTTACTTTCTCTGTCTGTGGTTCAAGGCTTTTTGACAGATCCTCATTTGAAAAGTTAACATGGTATCTTATTTGATAATCATCAGTTTGCCGTATTGTTTCAGTTGAATTCGATCTGGTAAAACCGTGTCAAGTAATTTTTCAGGCTTTCACACGAAGTTAGTAAGTACAGGCGATGCTTTTTTGGATTTCTTTCCTCTTTGAAATAACATTTTGTTCGTCAGTATTTCTTACTTTAATAAATAGGTGATAGGTTATTAATGACATTTTGATTGGGCCTGGAGCGACAGTTGACATATCCATGACTCTTTCGCTTGACAATAGATCGAAAATCTTTGCAGATTTGAACCCAAGCCTTACAAGAATCTAACAAGGTATAACTGGCGCACTTTCATCATTACTTTGGAGAGTTTGGTTCAGACATTTTTATTAATATATTGATGACAATTCGAAGGCTTTTAACTTTTTCGAGTTAGCTTATTTCCTTTTGAGGTAAAACGGAACGCTAAAAATAAATTTGCCTAAATAATGGACCAACTGAAACAATTTTAACACACTATTTTTGTTGCTTTCAAATTAAAACTTTCTTCTTCACACAACCGAGTCATAATAGACATAAGGGCTTTTTAGGTAGGTGTTTGGTTTCATCGATGTTACGGACCCTTTGTTGCTTCCAAGAAGAAGGGTACAAACAGACGAGCAGGCAAACAGACAAGAAAGGATAACGCTTTTGTGTTTTCTCGGCGTCATAAAACCCAAGCTTACAAGAATCTAACTGTATCTGCCGTATTCTCGTCATTTCAGTGTGGTTTATTTCGATCCTAAAAGATATTATTATGTACATATCTAGACCGTCAGTTCTGGGAGCAGAACAACTTATTGTTTATTTAAAGCCACAAGAAAATTACCAACGGTTAGCGGGACCACTATCAATCTCACTTCATATATCATTTGCGCACGTCTTTATACTGCCCCGTAATAGCATGTTTACAAAGGGTTGAGACCACCGTGACGTCATTGATCCAAGATGGCAGCCGGAAGCGTCCACAATCAAATTGAACTGTCGTTGTTGACACTCCGATGACTTTTGTCAACTGGACGACAGCGAGGTCGGACATTAGGATGATGGCATTATTTGTGCTATTTGCTGTTTAACTGTCATTATTCAATACAATCTATAGCTAGGTAGTTAATTTTTGTAATATGCTTCGGATTTATGAAATTTGTGATAGGTATTCATTTGTTATAAATTTCAAATTCAAATTCAAATTCCAATCATTTATTTAGTAAATAGGCCGCAATAGCCAATTTAACACGTCATTTTTTAAACTACCAGCGCTTTCGGAAAGACCATCATTGCCAAGAAGAATGCGCCGCAAGAAACTTGGCAGAAAGTAATTTTTTCATAATAAAATAATTACAAATAAAATACTTTAAAACTACAATGTACAATTAAAGAAAAAAATCCAAAAAAAAAAAAAATAATACAGGGATATATGGGGTCTCTTAGTTACGAAACTAAACACTAACTATATCTATATTTACATATTTAATATCCATTACACCAATCGAATGAGTCTCAAAATAAGCAAATCTTGTACTATTGTATGAGCAGTGCCACCTATCACCTATTAGAGGCCCTGGGTACAGCATGCACTCGGTAAGCCTGATTTTCAGGTCAGAGTTGAGTATATCGGTTATCGTTTGCTAATGGAGTAGTGGCTAGGGGGCCCCAATCCACCGCGGGGCCCTGGGCACGTGCCTAGTGTGCCCAGTGGGGAAGAGGGGCCTGGTAAGGATGCAGTGCTAGGCAACGGAAAAACAGGTTATTATGCAGATAAGTCTACCTAAATATAAATATATGGGACATCCATTCCATTAATAAATATATGGGACAAGTGATACTAATTGACATAGATAGAAAGACCTAAACTATGTTACGGGAACTAGGCAAAGAATAAACATACTCAAAATGTGATTATTTCGAAAATTATTAAAATATCGTAAGAACTTACTTATAATATACGTTACGTTAGAATTAATTTTAACTGTCATCAAAAAACTGATAAAATGTTAATTTATTTATTTAGGCAATCTAGTTTTAGTTTTTAATGCACTGATAAGTGGTTACCTTGGATTAATGAATGCGACGAATAAACAGCTGCTTTTGTATTTTAATTGCCAATTGAATTAAAACAAACAGCGTTAATCTATTAGCGAAATCCATTAGGCAAAGGTACTGCGCTGATTGTACTTCGACTTTGCTTACTTATATATTGTTATCGTTGATGCGTTTTTCGCAATTAATCTACAATATTCAATTATTTTGATATGTGTAGCGCTAGGAAATATAAGGAAATACTTTACGTACTTAATGACAGTTTCCATGTTAAGGAATAATTTAGATAAAAAGATTTAGTTCCAAAAGTAAAGGAAACTTGTTTTTGAGCTCTGGCAATCCCGTGCTCTTGACACCATCAGATTAATGTAAATATTTGGAGCTGCATACATCTACGAGTAGGTATATAGTTTTAATCGTTGCCAGGTTTATGTCATAATTCCTTTAATTAAATTTTACCATAATGTAACGTTAAAATTAAATTGAAACGTGTACTTAACATATCATCGAATTATATCTAATGTTATTTGTTTCTGCTGTAAACATTGTTTATTGTAATTTATATTATAATTGTTATTAGTTGATATTATAGTAGTTTATTAAGTAACCTGGTTTCTCGGTATATTGGTTCGTTGCAATACCGTGTAAACAAATTAAATAATAAATAGATTTGTGATCCACAGTAAAAAAATCACAATGCATTTGTCATGATGTTGTATCTCTTGATAAGAAAAATCTCCTAAAATTTAACTACAAGAACATTATGACACGTCATAGTGCAATTGGTTCTTAAAATCCTACAGAACATCGATTTATAGCAAATCTTGCTATTGAACAAATACTTGAATATCTGCGAGTACAACCTTAAAAGAGCTATTACTTTTGAACCAACCTATCTGCATTGTCTAGCCAGCATCATCACAAACAAATTAAACTAAGAAAACCAAAAGAAAACCCATTGAATTGCACGGATCAATTGATTTTCGACTTCGATCTATTTTAATTTTTGCATCAACACCCCAGCGCGGAAGGTACCGTTAGCGCTACGACTGCAGGTACTCAGCCCTTCTCCCCACTCAGCGTGCCCCGCCCCCGACGACGGGTTATAACTACGCCTGGGCTGTTATGCCTGTCATTACTCATTACACTCAGTTTTCGACATCGCTCGTTGACAGTCGCACTGGTTGCTCGACTCAAAGCCTATCCCGCTGTTCGTTCAGTTTTATATCTGTGATCTGTGACCATGTCGTTGCCCCTGTGGACGCCATATGCCGAATGCGAGGCGCTTGATTTAACGAAGCCGCATATCAAGAAGGAACGAGTGTCGCCGCCGCCAGTGGTACAACACAGCCCGTACCATCAGCACAGCCCGGACTACGCATCGTTCGCGGCCGCCGCTAGCCCAAGGTACTACATGCCCTATCTGCACGCCAGCCCCGTGTATGCGACGAGCCAAGCCGCAATCGCAACACGAAATCAGCAAGAGGAGAGCCAATACCCGCAGAGCCACGGTTTCAGCTTGGACATAGTTCATCAACCAAGCACGTCCACGCAGTACTACCGGTACCCCACACCAGCGCCTCAAATATTGCCTCCGTCCAGTGGCAACTACTCCAACTGCGACGACGCCGTGTTCCTCGAGACGGTGACGCTGTCTCCGCCGGAGACCCCTCCAGCGGCTAAACTACTAAAACCAGACGCGCTGGAGGACAACGAGGACTTCTTGGCGTTTGAGCGCAACGCCATGCGCGCAATGGCGCTAAAAAATGGGGGTTCGTTGCTGGGGAACAACCCAAGGATGCGTCGCACAGTGCACTCGACAAGTCAGAACGCCGCTGACGACGCATACAAAACGCAGCGGCAGCGGAACAACTTTGCGGCCAAGCAGAGTAGGGATAGAAGGAAGCTGAGGGAGATCCACCTGGCTTTAAAAGTGACGTACCTGTCCAACATGGTCGCAAAGCTGAAGGCTCAGCTGGCCGGCCGTTACTGCGGGGGTTGCCAACATCCTTGTGAGTCTCCCAAAGAGTAGCACGTGGTCATTAAGATTTTAGTCGCTAGCCCAAGGCACTACATACCCTATCTGCACGCCAGCCCCGTGTATGTGACGCGCCAAGCCGCAACACGAAATCAGCAAGAGGAAAGCCAAGACATAGCTCATCAACCAAGCACATCGATGCAATACTACCGGTACCCCACACCGGCGCCTCAAATATTGCCTCCGTCCAGTGGGAACTACTCCAACTGTGACGACGCCGTGTTCCCTAAGACTGTGACACTGTCTCCGCCGGAGACCCCTCTAGCGGCCAAACTACTAAAATCAGACGCGCTGGAGGACAACGAGGACTTTTTGGCGTTCCAGCGCAACGCCATGCGCGCAATGGCGCTCAAAAATGGGGGTTCGTTGCTGGGGAACAACCCGAGGATGCGTCGCACAGTGCACTCGATAAGTCAGAACGCCGCTGAGGACGCTTACAAAACGCAGCGGCAGCGCAACAACTTTGCGGCCAAGCAGAGTAGTAGCACGTACTTATTAAGATTTTAGTTAAGAAATGTAAATATTAATGTGTAAATACTAGTCATTTATAGACCTAAAACTTTGTATATATTTATTTTAAGTTAGCTGTGCAATTTTTAGCCTGTTAAGAAATTGTGGCAATTTGTATATAATTATATTCTTAGATTTATTGTTCTATATATTTGAGTTATATTTTTAATAATTTAGTACTAAATTCCACAGAGTCTGAAGACAAAAGTCTACAATCAGTGCGTCTTACCCGTTATGACATACGGTGCCGAAACGTGGACGCTCACGGTAGGGCTGGTTCACAAATTTAAAGTTGCTCAACGTGCTATGGAAAGGGCTATGCTCGGAGTTTCTCTGAAAGATCGAATTCGTAACGAAGTGATCCGACAGAGAACCAAAGTTATCGACATAGCCCACCGCATTAGCACGCTGAAGTGGCAATGGGCTGGTCATATAACCCGAAGAACCGATAACCGTTGGGGTAGACGAGTTCTTGAGTGGAGACCACGGATCGGCAATCGTAGCGTAGGACGCCCTCAGACTCGGTGGTGCGATGATCTTCGCAGGGTGGCTGGCAAGAGCTGGATGAGAGTGGCCGAGGATCGTGCTCGGTGGCGTGCCATGGAAGAGGCCTATGTCCAGCAGTGGACGACCATAGGCTGATGATGATGATGATGAGTACTAAATGCATATTACGTTTGTGCAATTTTTTACATTTATAGGCCTAAAGTTTTGTAAATATTAATTTTAATATTTTAAGTTACTTTTGCAATCTTTACTTTGTTAAGAAATTTTGGCAATTCGTATATAATTCTGAGTAAGTTGGTTTTTAAAAAGTAAATATTTATGTGTTCCTATATTTAATGTTCTATATATTTAAGTTATATTTTTAATAATTAAGTAAATATTACTAAGTTTGTGCAATTTCTTACAACAAATACCTGGATTATATGATTAAACATACAATTAAGCCAAAAAATATTTCATTTCGTTTTAAATAGTTTTGTTTTTATAGATAGGTTCCCATCAAACTTAGCATAAGATCCGTGTCTCAAATTAAAGGTAGGGCATCCAAAATCGGTTTTTATTGTATAGAAAAAACTCGATTTTCGGTTTTTCCCCATACAATAAAAACTGGTTTTGGATGCCCTAATTTAAGGCTCAATCTTTTTGTAGGTACTTCTTTTTAATCAGCAGAAAATGTGCTTATTAAAACAGATGAGACTAGAATTCAGTATTTTTTCAGTTCCTGCACACGAGGTGTTTAAGTAATGACATAGGAGAATTATCCATATAATTAGGTAGGCAGGGTTATTTTACAATAAGTTCTTATTTCGTTTGTGCCTTCAGTTTTCTAGTCACTTAGGTTCATACCTACCTTATGTCCATATAACTATATTATAAATTAAAAATACGGATTAAAATCAATTATAACGTCCATAACAAATAAATATGTTCATCAATAGGTAATTGTAAATATTACATTATGCGTATACAGCTTGACCACTTCACAAAACGAGGTAGATTATAACGACTTTTTGGGTCGTTACATTGCTTAATCTTTTGTTTTACTGTTTTTCAAATGACATACAATGGGTCCATATTTCCTCGGCGTAAATTTTGGGAAGTCCCAAGGGAAATATAAAAATCTTAGAATTTCAATTTCACTGTTAGAGCCAATGGTTTGCGCAAACAAAGTCGCGCGCGAGAGCTAATGATAAATTTCTTAAAATTGTAAAAAAAAAATCCAAACTGCATTAAATCGTTATAATTAGAATAACAATGACTTTTAAAGCGTTTTATTTTGTATTTTTTTTTAATCAATGTACTCCTTTTAATTGATATAACGCTTTGTATTATTAACATAAATTGTAAATTTCTACTTAAGCTAAGCCCAGTTGCAATTTTTTTCACCTAAGGCACATTATACGTGTAATTAGGTACCTTAGTCAGCAAACTTCGAATCGGCTTTGACACGGTTAAAAATTGCACTGACGTTGTGGCTTATTTAGATCATAACACTTTACTTAAATTAATAGATTTTATACTATTGTAATTTTTACCTTTTTATTATTTTCACTTTACTTAATGTCTGTATAATTTCATAATATCTATTTGCACTGTTAAGCATAGAGATACTTAAATTATTTTTAATTTTATTTTATGCTAGCGCTTTAAGCCTGCGATACAGAGTTTTCTAGTAACTCTAGTGCAGGACAACGTGTTACATAGAATTTTGTAAAACATTGTATTTATTGTTATTTTATACTGCAAATTATTGAATAAATTATCTATTTATTTATTTATTCATCATCATCTTAGCCTATATAGTTACGTGTCCCACTGCTGGGCACAGGCCTCTTCTGTGAATGAGAGGTATTTGGCCGTTGATCCCACGCGGCCACAATACGGTTTTAGAACTTCTCACACACCATTGTTTCACAGGTTTGTGCAGATTTTTTTAAAAACTAGTAGTTTTCATATTTTTTTCGTTTCTTGGTTAAAAATCAGATCAGCCGTTTATGTGATATCAAACTTTGGAATAACAATGTCAGTATTTTTTCAACTTAGGTATTTATCCAAGTCGGTTGGTTGGTAGGACTCCAAGTTGCTTTTGAGGTAAGTACCTGCAAAACTAATTTCGCTAAAATAGCAATGGACCAAATCCAAGAATATAAACATTCAGTTTTTGCTGTTTAAATCTGAACTTTCTAATTCACACAACCGAACCGTAATAGATATAAGGTCCATATTAGGGAGGTGTTTGGTTTAATGAATGTCAAGAACCCTTTGTTGCTACCAAGAAGAAGGGTACGAACAGACAAGCAGGCAAACAGTCAAGAAAGGATTACCGCTTTTGTGTTTTTGTGGAGTCATAAAACCCAAGTTTACAATAATCTAACTGTATCTGCCGTACTTTTGTAATTAAAAAAGCCCGTCTCTCAAATTAATCAGTGTTAACTAAACTGAACCTTGAGTAATAGGTTACAGAGTTGATTTAGTTCAATAATCGATTTTAAGATTGTGAATACTGGCTCAAAATTTATGAAGATGATTTTTTCCCGATTGCTTGAAAGATACTTCAACTTCAACTTTTCGCCTAAGTGGCAATCGGTCGCTTTAGGTTAGCAACCATTACTGCCAATGAAAAAAAGATACTAATCATAACTATTTTATTCAAGCATGGTTTATTTCTGTCAAATTCAAAAATTCTAATTCAAATATTTTATTTGCATAAACAAGGGTATAAATTGGTCTTGCATTATGTCATAGGTTCCATTCATTGTTTTGCCATAGTATGGCGTACAAATATTTATAAAATTACATTATCATTATTATTATTGTCTCCTCTCTGTAGCCTAAATGGCTATATATTCGATTCATAAAAATTGACAGAGCTTATAATTATGCCCTATATGCACACGATATGCTTATGCGATATGCTTCGTAATATATAAACCGTCACTTCTGGAACCGGAACATCTTATTTTTCATTCAAAGCCACAAGTAAATTACCCACGGTTAGCGGGACCCATTATCAATCTCACTTCATACATCATTTGCGCACGTCTTTATACTGCCTCGTAATAGCGTGTCCACAAAGGGTTGAGACCACCGTGACGTCATTGATCCAAGATGGCAGCCGGAAGCGTCCACAATTAAATTGAACTGTCATTGACAGTTGTGGCTTGTTGACGCTCCGATGACTTTTGTGAACTGGACGACGGCGAGGGCGGACATTAGGACGATGCTGAGGGACGATGGTATAATTTGTGCTATTTGCTGGCCATCTGTCATTATTCAATATCATTTATATCTTTTTTTTGTATTATGCTTCGGATATTTTTAATTTGTCGCAGGTTACCTTAATATTTTTATTTTAACGAAAAGCATATTAAAAAAACTGTGTAATTGTTAAATTTTAATCAAGAAAAAATAAAAAAAATATGAACCTTTTATTCGCATTACTACAAAAATAGACTTGTTTATGTGGGAGGCATATGTCCAGCAACGGACGTCCTATATGGCTGATATTATGATGATGATGTTGAAATATCATGAGACAATTCGTAGCAGTCGATTTACCAAGTGTCTCAGTGAAGCTTAACTAATTGAGGGCGATAGCCAACTAATAAAGGTACAATTATGCAGATTTAAAGACATTAAAACATTAATTACGAAACTAATATCATGGGACAATTGACACTAATTTTACTGTCCTAGAAAAGGCTGTGTTACGGGCACAATTAGGTAAAGAATAAACATAGTATATAATTTAAATCATTATTACACCGAAAATTATTAAAAGCTCGTCAATACCTACTTGTTTCTGCATTAGCATACATATTAAAACTGATAAAATCTTAATTTATTTATTTAGGCGACCAACTATTAGGTAGTTTTTAAAGCACTGATCGATAAGTGATTAAGTACCTTTGATTTACAAATGCAGCAAATAAACATATTTGTTTTTGTGTTTTAATTGCAATTTGAACTAAAAATAAACAGCGCTAATCTATTTGCGAAATTCATTAGGCAGAGGTACCGAGCTGGTTGCACTTTGACTTTCAGCTTATCGTTTTGATCCTTATTTTTCAACGAGTACAATATTCATATTTTTATTCATTTATTCATTGCATACCACATTTTTACATAGCAGTTGTTATGATTAGGTATAGTCACATGCAAGCAAGCGTCGGCAAGCGCAGAGTTGGACGTCTACCAACGAGATGGACGGATGACCTGTATACAGCCGCGGTTCACGGTGGATGCAAGCCGGCTGCCAACCGAAGCAACTGGGCGGCTGCACCATTTCAAAACCTAGTAAGTCTCAAAAACTCAATTTTGTGTTTTTTGCTTAAAACGTGATTTCTAGCAAGTGCCCACAGGATACAAAAACATTTAGAGGCCTATCTCTCTTAACTTCAGAGATATGAGTACTCCAAAACCTAGTAAGTACAAAATAAAACGAGTTTGACCATTTCAAAACCTAGTATGGCACAAAACCATTTCAAAAACCTAGTATGGGACATGCACTTACTAGGTTTTGAAATTGTCAGAGAGACTTACTGGGTTTTGATATGGTCAAACGAGTTTAATTGCAACTTTTTGGAAAGTAGTACGTGTTTGTTAGTTGAAGTTACTAGTTTTTGTTAGTCAAATGTTATAGGTGGGTACGTTGTTCTTTATTCATTTTGCCGCTTTAAGGTTGGCAGCACTGTGCTCCCGCGTTAAATTCATGCTATTGCGCTGGAGCTGTGCGAACTCATTTAAACGCGCAGTTGCTAGCCAAAGTTGAGTTTGCGTATCATTACATTAATTACATATTTTTCAAATTTAAACACAAGACACGCAAATTATAAGTCTGTTTACACCTACTTTATTTGCAAAATTTTTGGGTAAGTATTTTAATAATATTGTAAATCTGTTTTAAAGAAAAAGAACCCATAGGTTCACTTTCTTTGGCCGTTTGTGAGTTAGATTTATGGTCTGCGAAAATTTATACTTACCACAAGTTTCTAGAACAACCAGAACAGAAATTTAGTATTTTAATTATTACGCTTAATATAGTAAGATTATTTCCACTTTTATACTCGAGACGTCTCAGTTTTAACCGTGAATGTTCGAGTTTTCTCATAGGATACTTATACAAAAAACCCAGAATTTAATCACATAAAATATCCAAACCTATTTAATGTAATTAATAACAAAATCTCTGCCTAAGTATTGCACTTCAGATCTCTCTCGATGTACTATGTCGAAAATTGCCGAGTGTCAAAGTGGAAAATAATCATACTGTATCTATTTATCTTGTGTGGGAGTGTTTTTCTCATGGTTTTATTGAGTTTAAGCATTTGTGTTATGTTTTATGTCTGTACCTTTTTACACTTCATCACTTTGGTGTTATTTTTTGCTGTTTTATGTTTTTTTAGCCCATTAATAACGACTAACGTTCAAAACACTACCTCGTCGCTTATTTGTTCATCTTTGGTTCTACTAACTGAACCATCTTGCTCTTATGATATACTTCCACAAGAAAATAAAAGTGAGCCCCCCATTCCTTCTGAAATATTTCTAGAAGAAAATAAAAGTCAATCTGATTAATTATAATCTAAAAAAATTATGACTCGGTACCGTATTTTATATTTTTGGAATATTTTTTTTGTAATGAACAACTACTTAGCTGACTGTTTGTTTTATTTAAGTAGATTGAAAGGTCCACGCATTAAAACTTATGATTAGTAGTCTTTTTAATCTCTTAATTATGACAAAGTGACAACACATACTGGGTTTTGAAATTGATCGGTTCACTATGTTTTTATTTGAGTTTAATTTCAAAACCTAGTATGGCACATAAAAGTTCATAAAACATGCAATATAGGAAATTAGGTGCTTCTATATACACCTGGATATTCGGCTTAACCTAATAAACCGAATAAGTATCACTTTTGGAATGAATATTGCAAAATTTTGTACGGCTGAGACAAAACATGTTTTTTCGCTCTCCTGTAAAATTTGCTTAATGTCCCTTACCATGTTTTGAAATGGTGCAGCCGTGGGGGTCTGTGGGGGAGGCCTATCCAACGACTTCTATTCATTGCTACGACTAGTACCTACCACAAAAACTATAAAGGTATAATTCCAATAATTGAATAGGCACTATACCGTTAAGCGATTCGAACACAATCCGGGAGTAACGTAAATACGTTGCATAAAAAATGTAATATCTCAAAAATGCGTCAAAACTGAGTAAGTATCAAGTAGTGAACTTTTAGGCAGATTTATATGGCGCATGGTTTAGTAGATGCGTCGAAATAGGTATTTACCTATCTGGAGTTGAACGTCTACATGTCGTAGAAAAAGTGTGAGTATCCTATTTCTACGATTGTTTTAAGTAAGACCTTATAGTACTTCACTCAAGTTCACGGTATTTTGTTGACCAAAACAGTTGCAAATACTTGAACAAAAGGTAACAAGCTTCCCTTGGACTAATCTTAGATTCCACGTAACTGGCAACAAACAATCTGAGACAAAGAAACGGGTTAACAAATGGTCGGCATTAACAAAGGTTGTTAGATGATGCCGAGCCAGCCGTAGACAATAATAAGGTAAGGTTTAGGCGGGTGGTGCAGGTGCTGCAATAAACACGCGCCTCTCCCGTTACCTCGAGCAGAAGCTGCCAGGCACGTGCCAATAGATTTACTACATTCTAGTAACTTTTTCGTAAACTAAATTGTTGGTAAGTAATATCAGTTAAATATGTGGTCTACCACCCTCAAGTTGATTACTATCATTTGCTTATAAGGCAATAATGTCTTTAAGTAAGTGTCTCTCACTCAACCCGACGTTCGACTTTAGTGAAACAACTATTCGTATGGTACCTAGTTCTTGAGAAACAAAAATCTTCGTATTACTTATTTCTTATAATTTATACACCTAGAAGCCGTGGTGGCCTAGTGGTATGACCTATCGCCTCTCAAGCTGAGGGTCGTGGGTTCAAATCCCAGCTCGCACCTCTGAGTTTTTCGAAATTCATGTGCGCAATTTACCACGAGCTTTGCGGTGAAGGAAAACATCGTGAGGAAACCTGCACAAACCTGTGAAGCAATTCAATGGTGCGTGTGAAGTTCCCAATACGCACCGGGCCCGCGTGGGAACTATGGCCCAAGCCCTCTCATTCCGAGAGGAAGCCTGTGCCCAGCAGTGGGACGTATATAGGCTGAGATGATGATGATGATACACCTAGATCCAACCTAAATAAGTACTAAAATAGCGACGATGATTGATTAAATGAATCGCGATTAACATTAATATTACCTGCCTGCCTACCTACATACTTTTGTATACTTTATCAAATTTCAACTTACAAAACCTCCGATTTATAATGATTACTTTTGTTAGATTACCCTTTTTGTTTTGTTTTTTCTTTCTTTTTTCGCTCATTCCATAAAATAGTAATGTATTAAATAACTTTAAGTTCTCATGTAAGTGAATTGTTAAATTCTTAATGGGAATAAAGAATCTTAAACCTTAAACCTTATTAATATTGATTGATGTAAAATCAATAAGACATCACGTGCTCATTATTTTTCTGTGCCCTTGCAGGGCGTCACATATACCTAGGCATCTTTGTTTAGTTTTTAAGACTTTTGTAATAGCACTGAAATAATGACATGCGTTAAAGAATATTATTAATAAATAAGCTAACTTCTTTGTAATTCTAAATATGTCGCTTAGGCATTTTAACTACGTACCTAAATAATTATTGTTTCAAATAAATTTTAACGTTACCCGTGGAGCTTACAACATCAAATCGAATTGATTCGCTACCCACAGTAAAATATTTTCAATGCATTTCGCAATGATGTTGTATCGCTTGACCAGGAAAATCTTATGACAGTAACTAATGCTGGGGCCACACTAACGAGAAATGCCATTAATTATCGCGATAATGGGCGTTAATCGTAAGTGTAGCCACGACTTGACGCGATAATTTGACAACGGCATTAACATTGCCGTTTGGCGTTAGGCGATAGCTCAAGTGGCGGTACATGGGCATTTACGTTGAACGTTCGAGTGTAGCCACCCACTTCAGTGCGTTAAAAATTATCGCAATAATTATCGCGCTAATAGGCATTGACGTTAGCCGTTAGTGTGGCCCCAGCATAAGAGAACGTTCTACGGCAGGATACCTAAAATGCTATTGCAATTGAACAAATACTTGAATTCTGTTAATTACTGTAGTAGGTAAAGGGATATTTAAAATAGCTATTACTTCTGAACCAAACTGGTCTCCATTGTCTAGCCCGCATCATTTTCAAACAAACTGAAAAAACCCTTTGAATGGATCCATTGATTTACGACTTCGAGCTATTTGCATTTTTGCATCAACACCCCAGCGCGGCCGGTCCCGTTAGCGCTACGACTGCAGGTACTCAGCCCTTCCCCCCACTCAGCAAGCCCCGCCCCCGACGACGGGTTACAACAACCCCCGGCTGTCAAGCTCGTCATTACTTACAGTCCGTCTTCGCCACCGCTCGTCGACAGTCGCACTGATTGCTCGACTCGAAGCCTATCCGCTAAGTTTTATACTAAAGCCAGTGACCATGTCGTTGCCCCTGTGGACGCCATATGCCGAATGTGAGGCGCTGGATTTATCCAAGCCGCTTGTCAAGAAGGAACGAGTGTCGCCGCCGCCGGAGGTACAACAGAGCCCGTGCCATCAGCACAGCCCGGACTACGCATCGTTCGCGGCCGCCGCTAGCCCAAGGCACTACGTGCCTTATCTGCACGCCAGCCCCGTGTATGTGACCAGCCAAGCTGCAACAATAAATCAGCTAGAGAGCCGATACGTGCAGAACCACTATTCCAGCTTGGACCATCAACCAAGCACATCGACGCAGTACTACCGGTACCCCACACCGGCGCCTCAAATATCACCGCTGTCCAGTGGCAGTTACTCCAACTGCGACGACGCCGTGTACCCCAAGACAGCGACGCTGTCTCCGCCAGAGTCCCCTCCAACGGAATCACTGTTAAAATCGGACGCGCTGGAGGAGAATGAGGACTTCTTGGCGTTCGAGCGCAACGCCATGCGCGCAATGGCGCTAAAAAATGGCGGTTCGTTGCTGGGGAACAACCCGAGGATGCGTCGCACAGTGCACTCGACAAGTCAGAACGCCGCTGACGACGCATACAAAACGCAGCGGCAGCGGAACAACTTTGCTGCCAAACAGAGCAGAGATAGAAGGAAGCTGAGGGAGATCCACCTGGCTTTAAAAGTGACGTACCTCACCAACACGGTCGCAAAGCTGAAGGCTCAGCTGGCCGGCCGATACTGTGGCGGTTGCCAACAGCATTGTGGATCTCCCAAATAGTAGTTAGTACATATTTAGTTACGAAGTGTTTTGATTTTTGTGTAAATACCAGTCATTTAATATAGGCCAAAATGTTGTAAATATGAATTTTAAGGTTAATCGTTAGTTGTGCAATCTTTAGTGTGTTAAGATATTTTGGAGATTTGAATTTAATTGTGAGGAAATAGGTACTTAAAAAGTTAATATTTGTGATTGTAGATTTATTATTTTGTATATATTAAGTAAGTTATATTTTTAATAATTTAGTATTATAGCATTCTAACTTTTTGACATTTTTTACAAGTAGTAGAAATATTAATTAAACAAAGATTTAAACTATAGGTACTTAATGCATTTTATTTCATTTGAAAAAGTTTTATTCCTATACCCAACAAAACTTATCGCGGGGGCATTAATGACATCGGAGAATTGTCCATATAATTAGGTACTAGGTAGGCAGGTTTTTTTGATAATTAGTTTTTATTGTAATTATGATTGGATTTTTGGAATCGTTTTGTATTTTTTTATTTCAATTCCAAATTTTTACTTTTACGGTCATCCCGTGAAACCTAAATTGAAAATACAAACCGAAACATAGATGAACAGAAAAATAAGACCAACACAGGTCTTCTAGTGTTCACTGGTGTTCTGGTCTGGTTTTTCTGTACATCTATGTTTCGGTTTGTATTTTCAATTTTTATTGTAATTGGTCTTCGTTTATCTATATACCTACTTAGGTTCATGCCAATTGCCATGGAGGCCCCATTTAGGTAACTTATTATTTGAAGACATGGATTCTTGTGACTGCATAGTGTAAAATGAAAAAAAAATGCTTCCTGCCTGTTTACTACGCTTCATATTTTATTATTGGGTAAGTAAATACGCGATTGGGGTCGTTCCCACGTATGGGGGCAACTGGACCCTCGCCCTTTCTACCCCTCGACTCGGTGGGCTTTAAGGTTTGACCATAAAGAGGGTGAATTTTGTGCCCGTAGTAGAAACATCCATACTAATATTATAAATGCGAAAGTGTCTTTGAATGTTTGTGTGTGTAACGAAGTGACGGATCGACGTGATTTTTGGCATAAGTAGAGATAGTTTATGGGCCCGGAAGTGACATTAGGCTACTTTTTATCCCGGAAAAATGCACAGTTCCCGAGGGAACAGCGCGCGATAACCGAATACCATGCGGGCGGAGCCGCGGGCAAAAACTTGTTTAAATATAAAATTTCATGTAGTTTTTTCGTTCACGAAGTAAAAATAAAATGGTTATAGAGAACCTAACTAACTTAGAAGAGTTGAAAACCCCGGGCATTGTCGTTCCAAACTTCAATAAGTATCTCAAAATATCAGACATAGACAAGAACCACCGCCAAGAAACTTGCTTTCATGTGAAAAAAAAAACCGGCCAAGCGCGTGTCGGACACGCCCGAAATAGCTCGATTTTAATGAAAATTTGCAATTTAAAGTTGAATATTTTGCAAACATATCACTGAATCGAAAAATCGTTTTAGCAACCCCCTAATGATTTTAAGCCCACTTGCTCGTTTGCCTACCAGACGAATAAAAAAAAAAAAAAAGACCTATCCAATGATCCCCACACTACCAGGTTCGATGAGAAAAAAATTACCCCCACTTTAGGTAGGTAATACCTTTTTGAGATTTTTATTTTACTGTTGTGTCAGCATAGTTTACATATATATTCGTGCATAATTACAGCTTTCTAGCATTGATACTCTCTGAGCAATGCCGCGGACGGACGGACAGACAGACAGACATGGCGAAACTATACGGGTTCCATTTTTGCCATTTTGGCTACGGAGCCCTAAAAACAGACTCAGAGAGCAAGTGGTTCGAAATTACCGACATCTCATCACAGCTATATATATATATACCGCGTTATTTATCATCATCGATCGTGCAACACTATTTGTTATTTTTTAATTAGCCAATCAACGCATTAATAGTTTAGGTACCTACACCATGCGCGATTTTAAAGACATGAAAAGAATCATTATCTAACAACATAACCTAACCAACAAAAAGTTGGAAAACTCTCGATTTTGTCACTTTAAAGGTCAATATCTCAAAACGACTGAACCGATTTTGATGAAACATATCTAAGAACCATCGCTAGAAAACCTGCTATCAAATAAAAAAACCGCATTCAAATCGGTCCACCCGTTTAAGAGCTACGGTGCCACAGATAGACACACATAGCAGTCAAACTTATAACACCCCTCTTTTTGCGTAAGGGGTTTTGACATTTTATATTTTTAAATTAGTAAATTTGATTTGTAGTTTAATTCAACGTGTTTTGTATTTTGATTCAATTTAATTTATTTAATTCTTGTTTTCTTTTAGTAAGGCTTTGTTTCACCACTCATTAGTAAATTTTATTTGACGGATAAATGTGATGCCATCTCCTTTTATTCGAACAAAACAAAAAGAGACGGCATCACATTTATCCGTCAAATAAATTTTATCAATGGATGGTGAAATGGGGGGTAATATATAGTTCACTTTTAGTATATTTGCTATACATAAATATATGTAAGTATATTACGTGTGACATAAATAAATAATTTATTGAATCAGGCGTTACTTTGCTGAGGTCCATAACAATGAACTAAAAGAATTTCCTTGCTCACCCGCGACCTTACGATAGCTGAGCTTATGCAAAATATGCGTGTTCATGCAGTTCTTCCACCTCCACACTGTAAGAACACACACAAATTACACAAACCCATCTATCACCACCACCATAACACACTGACGCGTTTCGAACTCAACCAGAGCTCATCTTCAGAGTGACACATCCGTACACCATGCTATCAGTTGTTAGACTAACAATGTGTGGAGGTGGAGGAACTCCATGAACACGCATATTTTACATAAGCTTAGCTATCGTAAGGTCGCGGGTGAGCAAAGAAATTCTTTTAGTTCATTTAAATAAAAATAATTTAAAAACACAAAATAAAATAAAAGTGTTATTTGAGTTTTGTTTATTTACTACCTCACCTAAGTACTGGTATACCTCGTCATCACATACTATAGTTGTTTGTTTTCAAAGTTCTTTATTAATAACAGAACATATTGGATCGAATATAATTGCTACTTAACAACTATATCAATTTGCTAAAATTAGGGGTACTTACAGGCTATTGACGCCTCTTAAAGTTGATGGCAGGCGTACCTATGATACATTTGTTATCACTATACGCCTGCCATCAACTTTACTACACTATAGTACCCACAGCCATTTACCCAGTATTGCCAACGAAGTATCAAGCTACCCACCAGAATCGACCTCTAAAACCACCAGAAATCCACTAACAAAAATCGCATCAGCTTAAAAAATCGCTAAATTTTCCACCAACTGGTTCATCGCGAAGGAAAACAATGTTTTAATGATACATTTATTGGAGAAATAACATTAAAATTACACATTATGTAAGTAAAACAATGACATTATATTATTAAGTCATCCTCAGATGAGTCGTTTCCGTCCGTACCATCATCGTTAGTCTCCGATTGGTACGACACTTTGGTGCCAATTAATTTCACAATATTGTTTGGAATTTCATATTTGTTGCAGCATTTTCCCACTATCTTCATTCCGCAGCGTACTCTTACTCACGTACATGCACGATGAAATTAAACTCCAAAAACGATACGAGTGGACTTTATAGTCATCGTTCCAATGTTTAAGAAAAAAAAACTAGTCTTAAATTCCACTAGACAAATCCACTAGCCACTAAAACCAATATTTGTCCGCTAAAAGGCAAGCCAAAACCACCAGATTTACCCCCTTATTCATAAACGACAATCAAACCTATTTTAGTTGAAATGCCGCTAAAATTCGTTTGTCCTTATCTGTCACTTTGACATTTTGTATTTGTTAGAAAGGGACAAAGCATTTGTTAGTTAACATAGGCTTGTTAAGTTTTATGAATAAGGGGGTTAGTGGATAATTTAATCCACTAAGTTGGCAACACTGCATTTACCGCGTTATTGCGCAAGGGGCGGCGCGCGCGCGGCGCGCGGCGGCCAATCAGACGCGCCGTCTTTTATGACGTGACCTTTTGACGCAAAAAAAGGCGGCCTTTGAACAAATACCATGTAGGCTGAAGGTAAATAGAAATATGGGCTTTGAAGAATTGTGTTTAGGTTAGGGGTGTTTTTATGTTAGGTAAGAAATATATGTATAACATACATATTACTGCGTTTTAGGAGTGGAAGGCCACGCTGTGGTATTTTTAGATGTGTAATAAGGTAAATATTCATCGCTTTTGCGGCGTTTTTTATCTTGTGTTTTGGCGATGATACGCAAACACACAAAAATCATGCCTATACCTATTCCCAAATGGGGTAGGCAGCAGGGCTACTCCGAATCTCGAAGTTCGTGTCGTGCGGTTCTTCTGACACTTACTTATACTATTTAATACGAGAGCGAGAGAGACCGCACGACACGAACTTCTTGTTTCGAGTTTCGGAGTAGCCCAGCAGAGCACACGAAACGTTACCGCTTCGGAGCCACTTTTATACCACAATACTCAGTTTTGACGCATTTTTGAGATACATGTTTTATGCGACGTCTTTACGTTACTTCCGGATTGTGTTCGAATCGCTTAACGGTATAGTGGCTATTAAATTATTGGAATTATACCTTTATATTTTTGTGGTAAGTCGTGGCAATGAACTTTTAGGCAAAGTTAGGCGGCGGAAGGCAGCAATTTTAGGTTTTTAGTTTGACAAAAACGGTATAATAGTGACAGGTTGCTAGCGTCGCCTACGGTATACCTTAACCTATATCCTCAGTCGCCTCTTACGACATCCACGGAAGAAATATGGAGAGGTGTAATTCTAACCCAGCTCAGGGTTAAATTATTTAGACAACTGAAGACAATTTACACCGATGCTTCGTGAAAAAAAAATTGCGACCTGTTTTTCCGTTGTGTTAATAAACGTGATGTGATAATAATATGCGAATGACATTTAACTGAGTGGTCAAAACACTCGAATATTCGCCCAGTAGTGTAAAATAAAATAAGTCTTTATTGCTGTTAGTGTTCGTTTTTAACCCCTGACGCAAAGAGGGGCGGGGCGTTACAAGTTTGACACCATTAAAATTGGTTTTTTGGAATCTTTTTGTATTTTTTTATTTTAATTCCAAATTTTTACTTTTACGGTCATCCCGTGAAACCTTCGTCTCTGTACCGTTGACCAGCAGTGGTGCAGTGGTAGGTATAGCACGCGGCACGGAATGCCGAGGACCTGGGTTCGATTCCCAGTGTTGGTCTTATTTTTCTGGTTTTTCTGAGCATCTATATTTCAGTTTGTATTTTCAATTTGACTCCATTGTCTGTTTGTGGCTTCGTAGCTTATTGACCGATTTCAACAGGATTTTTTTTATCTGAGATCGAGTTAACTTTCTTCAAGTGGCGTAAGACCGATGAACGGTGGAGCAGAGGAGTCCTCGAATGGAGACCACGGACGGGAGTGAGAGGGACGCAGACGGTACGATACAAACTTCGATTTTCGAATTTTTTTGTAGCTCAAGGTTTGCTAAATGTTTGGAACTGGAAACAAAAGATCGGTTTTCTTTTACTATCTCATTTGAATCTTCAGGAAAATCAAGAATACCGACGATTCCCGAGCGGCATTCACTTTGTTGGGCGTCCTGAGGCACGGTGGACGGACGAGCTTGAGAGGGTCGCTGGCGGCGGATGGATGCGAAGATGCGATGCTGAAGACAGAGTGTTGTGGCGCGCCATGGAAGAGGCCTAAAGTACAATTCAATAGAATTTAACAATTTTCTACACATCTAACACACCCTAACGTGGGCACGCTTGATTATATGTCCCTGTTGTTGCAATTATCATCTAAAAGGAATCAAAAAATAATAATTGTCACATCACAAAGCCTTTGGTAGCCCGGTGTTCATATTAGTAGGCTGGAAGTGTCTACAGGATTGTCAGATTCTATTGAATTGGAGTATATGTCCAGCAGTGGACTCCTGTAGGGTGATGATGATGATGAAATACTCGTACCTATATTCGGACAAATTTGCAAACGTATTTTTATTTTCTTTTGTCTTTTGACTTGTATATAAATTAAAAATTAAAAAAAAACTCATCGGCACTGAAACAGCCATCGAAACAAGTGGCACACCGAAGAGATGCTGGAACGACATGGAAAATTGGAAGACTTTAACGGACAAAATAAAAGTCAAAGTTGTCTTACAAAATATTTACTATACTACATTCCTAGGTCTAAATTCACTGTACAACATTAGGATTTAGGTTTGACTACATGAGGTAAATCGTGGACGCCTCGAACGCACTTTAGCTTCACTCCGGGGCAATCCTTCAGCCTGAAACAAAAAGAAAAATATTACGGGTGGACCACAGTGACGGGAAACATTGGGTACTTTTCCGGGTAAAATACCGTGCACATGAAAATATCTGCCCCGGCCGGGTATCGAACCCGGGACCGCAAACTTCGTAGTCAGGTTCTCTAACCACTAGGCCATTCGATCGTTTTACTCGTATATCCATGTCATGTTAATATTTTACATTTGAATTTGACATGGATTGTACATAAAAATGCATTGTCGTAAGAGTTTTAACCCTATTCACACTCGGCTGGGTTCGAAAGGGGTATAGAACGAATTGACGCATGTATTGCTCAAAAAGTAATCCCGTCATGAAATTGACAAGAAATCAGTTTTGTCAAGAAATTATTAACCCTAAGGACGAGATCATAAAACATAAACTAAAAACATCAAAAATTTCTTGACTTCAGAAAAACGTCACAAAATCTTGTGAGAAAAAAAATCGTATTTTGTAACTACCTGCATCAAACCTCAAATGAGGTTTATTTTTTCTTAATTGCTTCAATAATATCCTCCGTTTCACTATAATTCCGTGTGATTAACCACAGCTTTACAAGTCCCTATTTATAATATTAGTATGGATATGGGGCTGACCTGCCGACCCTGACGAGCACGATGTTATGTTCCTGCAGGTTGTGTCCGATGCCTGGTACGTAAGCCACCATCTCTTTGCCGTTGGAGAGCCGCACCAGCACGCACTTGCGGTTCGCAGAGTTGGGCTTCTTTGGCTTCTTGATTAAGGTCTTAAGCACTACGCCCTAAAAATCAAAGAAATAACTTCAAAACAATGACGCAATGACGCATACTTTCCTATGTGTTGTCTATTTATACTTAATACTATTGTAGTGTTTTGTGTTGTGAATAAATGTATCTTCTTTCTTTCTTTCAAAAACTAATGCTAGGTCTTTATCATAGAAGCGACCCGCCTAGGTTTTTCTCGAGTAGATTACAACATTTCATTTTAAAGAATAATCTAACCACGAAAAAGTTGGAAAGCCCCCGACTTTGTCACTTCAAAGTTCAATATCTCAAAAACGGCTAAACCGATTTTGATGAAACATGTCTAAGAACCATCGCTAGAAAACTTGCTTTCAATTAAAAAAAAAACCGCGTTCAAATTGGTCCAGCCGTTTAAGAGCTACGGCGCCACAAACAGACACATATTGCGGTCATACTTACAATACCATAAAAGGTTGCCTGGAAGAGATCGCTCTTAAGCGATAAGGCCGCCTATTGCTTACCTTGTACTTTTATCTGTGTACCTGTTTTCTGTATCGCTTATTATTTCTGGTGTACAATAAAGAGTATTTGTATTGTTGTGTTGCTAAGCAATCACGTCGGGGTCACCACTTTAGGGTTTATTTAATTGCTGGTTCTTGTGGGTTGTTTCAAATAATAAAGTGTCTTGTACTTGACTCCATTTTATTACTAACAGAGAAACACATGTTAGTATCCGGTGGCGGGCGAGAGACTACTGAAGCTACAGACCGTTTAGCCAGCGCGTGTTAACCATATCGCAAGCTAAGCAATCTTGTGTCGCTACAGTACCATTTCACATTTCACATTTTTCAGTTCCATTTCCCAAAAACTTGACTGAAGTGAGACCCGACCCGAGTGAAGTTGAGGTGCATTGCTTTGCTAGCATGTTATTATGTATCATATATAAACCTTGCGTAAAAAACATACATAGGTAGGTAGGTACGGTACATGCTACGCTCGAAAAAAAAACCCAATCGAGGAAGAACTTGAGGTCCAGTTTTATCTGCTGGTGTAGTACCTTAGCGAAAGGGTTCCCGTTGAGCGGGTTCCTTGACTTCCTGTCCTTGATGTGCGGCCCGCTGCGGTGCATCTGGGCCAGGGACGCCATCGCGCGGGATACAAGCGACGCCGGCGCCGCCCACGGACCCGCCGCCGTCGCCACTGAACCGAACAAGGGTTTTATAGGATTATTTGCTCCTATAGTCAAACTAGCTTATGCCCGATGCTTCGCCCGCGTGGGATTCGGTTATGGCGCGCTGTTCAGATTGTATAAAAAGTAGCCTATGTCAATCTCGGGCTCATAAATTATCTCCATACCAAAAATCACGTCGATCCGTCGCTCCGTTAAGGCGTGAAAGACGGACAAACACACAAACATACAAACAAATAGTATGGATTGGCAGTAGCTCCTATAGTCAAACTAGCTTTTTCGCCTGCGTGGGATTCGGTTATCGCGCGCTGTTCCCTCGAGAACTGTTCATTTTCCGGGATAAAAAGTAGCCTATATCACTTTCTAGCCCATAAACTATCTCTATGCCGAAAATCACGTCGATCCGTCGCTCCGTTACGGCGTGAAAGACGGACAAATATAAAAACACACACACTTTCGCATTTATGTTATTAGTATGGATTTTTAGCTACGTCCCTTTAAAAGTTTCTTTCTTTACTTGTAAAAAATCTAATGCTATTTTTTTTATTATACCTAATAAAATCCGACCGCCTAGAGAAAACTTTTAATAAAACTCTAACCTAACCTTACAATAGTTGAAAAAACTCCCAACATTTTCATTTCAGAGTTAACTCAAAAATGGCCGAACTAAATTTATCGAAACAGCTAAAAACCACCTCAAGGAAAATAGCTTTTACCCGTTCGAGCTACAATGCCACAGACAGACATTGGCGTCAAACTTATAAATACCGCTCTTTTTGCGGCGGTGGTTGAAAAGAAAAATAAAACAAGCCTAGCTCTTAAGTAACTTAAATTTCATTATCATCAGTCAGAGCCAATTTGAAATCGAGACCAGCTCAAAAACTCCCACTAACAGGTGCCAACTAAAGTTCTGGACCACTAGACTCTCCCTACTTATTTCTTTCTTTTCAGTGTTTATTTAAACTATTTTTACAAACAGTTTCATCTACGTGGAATTCACTGTGCGCTATCCCACGAGAAAGTTGTCGTTCTGCGGGCAGACTTTCTCATGAAGACAAACGTTTTTTAATGTGAACAATCTACTAAAGGTTATTTGTTTGAATGAAAAGGTCCATCTGTAACACCAGAGTAATCAAAATCCAGCGGAAATTTCCTTTCTAGGTACTTTGAAAATAACACTGCTATAGTGAAGTGAGTTTAACCGAGAATCGCCGTAACGCTGCAGGGCTACTACGAAACTCGAAACTCGAAGTTTGTATCGTGCGATCCCTCTGACACTTATACTATTTAATACGAGAGCGAGAGGGACGGTACGATGCGAACTTCGAGTTTCGAGTTTCATAGTAGCCCTACAGAGTTGTTTAAGTTAGCTAACATTTATTAGAACAAACTATCTCGCAGGCGCTTCTCATTTATCACTTCACGTTAGGATATAAAAGTTAGCTCCGAGCTCAAACTTGCAAAATTGAGTTACAAGCAAAGCTGATGCCTTGCTGATGCAGTTGCATCTGATAAATTGTAATTTGATACAAGAAACTGAGATCTTTTACACAGATCAGAAAACAGATAATATCGTGTTTTTAATTTTTAAATAAAAATAATAATAATAATAATAATTTTATTTAAAAAGATAACATAGATCTCATTTTTGTAAAATAATATCGTGTTTTTTTTTTAGTGCTGGAACTGAACGAATTATAAAAACACCTAGATAATTAGATAGCTATCTTATCAGAGGGTAGCATAAGCTACGTTCTACTCCGCGAAATCGTAAGGTATCCGTGGAATGCAGGGATGCAGAGCTATGGGCAATAGTAATGATATGTAACATTTTCGTAATTACAACTATTTATTTATAAAAACCAAGAATCAGATTGGTGATAATTTCCAATGCTATTGTCACATTACTGTCCTGCAAATTTTAATTTACTGTCCATTTTGTTTCTTAGGCCTTTATTACCCGCAAGAGGACAAGCGATAACTTAATTAGTTTATAGTACATAATTACCAACCAACATAATCAACCAGGGAAGATTAGACTTAAAATGCTTGAAAGTTTTTGCACATGTGTTATCCTAACAAACTTGATTTTGCTCAGATCGACATCAAAACAAAAATACTATCATTTAAAATTAACTTGTCTATAAAAATAAAACCACGCAACACAAAAGATAGCTCCGTCCACAAACCCGAGACTACCGTTACTCTCATCGGGATAAACACGGCAGGTGCCAACACCATATTGCAAATACGGGATAATCCCTAAATAAAGACACAGTGTGAGCCTTTAGATCCACTATCTCAAAAAGCATTACACCATTCCAAAAACGACACTAACCAGGGAACTTTCAATCTTATTGAGACTTCTATTTAACCGTTCTGCTATGCCGTTCTTACTTGGGCAGCTTGGCTAACGCAAAAGGGCTAAACTATAATGAATACAGTTATTCGGGGCATGGCGAGGCGTTGCCAGAGTTGCCCATGAATTGTGTCAATTGATGTCAATTCGCGATTCGATGCGCATAATGTGTGCAACAGTTCCTATGTAGCATTGATTGACATGTTCCAACGTTGCGGTTAGTGTGGTCTGGAGGGTGCGAAACGGCAAAAAATATTACTGTTATTTAAAAGCTACTGGTATAAAAACTATTAGTTCTATTTATTCATACATTTTAAGCATCTCATACAATTAATGATGATCACCGTCTCATGTAGTTAACAGTAACTAGCTTTACTTCGCGCACATGTAGACGAATGAAAAAGCTTGTTCACTATCGCGTGGTAATTTCGAAAAGTATATATTTTCAGTGCAATGCAATGATGCGCAAGGAATATGTCTGCCAAACTTCAAGACTATGGCTCCAGGGCTGTGGGTTGTCTGTCACTAAGTTGGTCAGTCAGTCCTCCATTATAGTCATTTTTACAGGAATAGATAATTACAGCCGCTATTACGTTAGCTTTTATCTTATTATATTGCTTTCATTTTATTTTATTCAGAAATGTAAAAGAACGTGGGTGATTTGTACACGAGAGCGCTTTATTTTATAATTATTTAATTAGTGTTTTAATATCAAAATAAAAACTAAATCCGACTGACAAAAGATACAAACAGCGACATTTTCAGCGTCTTGTAAAACGTAGTTTTGCCAGACGGCCGCTTTAGTATCGTTTTTGCCACGTTCATGAAGATTTTTGTCGTAAAACTCAAAAATCTGAACCCCACAAATCCGTCATACAGTGTCATAGCCAACTGAAATTAAAAATAAATAATGATGGCCAGCATTCTCCGAAATCCAAGCCACATGTTACCACAACCAGAAGGAACTGTTTGGGCACTGGAACAACAAATGCGTGTCTCTGGGGACGAGACGTGACGTTAGCTGGACAGTCCGACATGTTATTGTTGCAGTAATCTGCGACCGTCACTTGCATCTGCTGGCGCAAGCAAATATTTAATGTGGTTCAAGTGATGGGAGATCAACTGAGATCGATCAATCGGCTGATAGAATAGGTTATTAAGAGGATTTTATAAAACTTTTTAACAGTCACAAAGACAAATTCAACAAATAATTCTTTTACCATCGGGTTTTGTATTCGAACCTACCCACAGTGATAAACACTGTGCATGCACACTTTTGTGTGCGTCCACAGCATATGCTGAGCCCAATCCATTTATCACACTTAGTACTTAGTTATGTTTATGTTGTACCTAGTTATAAGTGTAATGTAGAAAATATCTTCCGTTTATTACTTGTTTATGTTGCTCTAAGTGTGTTAATAAAGGCTTATTCTATTCTATTCTATTCAAATTCACACGACGTGTGACTAATACACGTCACACACACGTCACGTTACACGTGTGTGTTTCACGTCGTGAATAGCGCAAAATCTGTAATATGAAAAGCAGAGAAAATGCAACAACACGGATTCGAATAAATTGATACAGGCGATACCTATTCCGCGTAGTAACCAAGTAGCTTAGCATCACAAGTAAGTATACTTTTGAAGCTAAATATGAACCTCCACAAAGTGATGCCTTCAATCAAACACCTATGCTAAATAGAATCGTTATTTCGTTATTAGTTTTGCGTTTCATCCAAACAGACTTTCCACAGACAAGCATTAAAAAAAAAGGTATTCAACCTGCGATTTTGTTTTTACTGTTTTTGCTGTGATGTAGTGTTTTTGTTGTCAATAAATATTGTGAGTTTGAGTTCGATCTAGTGATTTGATTTAATTTGAGTAATAATTGGTATATACACCTACAAATAACGACTAACGGATTCGTATAAAAAACGGCAAATCCTATAGCGGTTCTAGAACCCAGTACTCCCGCAACTTGCACCAAACACGACTAAACCAAAGTACCTGCTCTTTTTGCGGATTATAATCCGCTAATAGTGGGCATTGTCCATCGTCTCCGAGCATCCTTTATGCCGCGTGACTCCGACAAAAAACACAATGGGCAAGAGTTGGACCAGCAGGCATTCCACGAAACATAAATCATATTTTACTCTTAAACAGATCCCGCGTACAAGAGATAAAGAAATCTTTCCTGCATAGTTTATGGTAGAAATTTGGAGAGTGAGCTGTTGGAGATAAGAGTTTATGAAGGTTATTATTTGTGTACTGATTTCTACTGATAATTCGTGCTCGCAATTGTCAGCTACAAAAGCAGTAGAATAACAGGAGTATGAAGTAATCCTGAAGAAATATTACGAAGTAGTGTTTGTGTTTCATTCAGAGATGTTTTCTTGGAAGCTTGGGATTAATATTTAGGTCGTGCTTTATAATTGAATCTGGCGTAATATAAAGGTGTGAAGAGTTAAGGATTCACCAAGACCATTGTTACGGTAGCTTTCCGTGCAGGTTTGAAAAAAGTATTAACGCAAAAGGGATGTTATAATCAAAACTTTTATTTGATTGGATTTATGACAGGTTTTTGATTTTCATACTCGTACGCCAATCTTTCCGTAATTTCGAGATGTTCAATACATTTAATTGCCAGAGTTTGTGATGATTAATTTTAAGTCCTTCAAGTAACTGTATAATTTTGATTAACCAACATTATTAAGAAGTAACCTGTCACAAACATACCTACACTTTTATTCGTGAAAAACTCTGACGTCCACTCATGTCATGAAATGTAGAACTGAACATAGAAAAGTACCATTTCGCAGGGGTAAAAATGAAGTTTATTGTTCACCGGTAAGTAGCCAAGAATCAAGTAAAGACAACAGAAGACAAAAAAGGATATAGAATAAATTCAAACATACAAAATATACACAGTATCAAAAGCGGCCAGGGTGCCTTAATAAAGCATTTTTTAATTAAAACAAGACTTGCTTATTAAAAATCAACAAAATATAGATTTATTTATCGTTTTGTTACATGTATCACAAAGTCAAACTATATTTGGCATGGTTTCATTAAAATGACTTTAGAGAATTTTATTAACAAAAAAAGTTTAATAATTTGCTCCTAATTTTGGTATGCAATCGTCGATAGAGGTTTACAAAATAAAAATCGTATTATGTACGACTGGCCGTTATCAAAAATGTTACGTTACGATTACGGTTAAAATTTACTCAATACCGTACCTCAATACTTTCTTGGGCACGGGGTATGGGAAAGGTTGTCATGGGGAGGTCTCACGCATTCACAATAAGCTGTGTGAACATGTTTGGCCGGCATTATGGATGTTTAGGTAGTGAGTTTTGAGGCGTGGACGACACTCGACTGTGTCTGATGTACACTTAAGTTCATAAAATTGTGAGCAGAAATTTGATCTAAAATATCTGAACACTCTTCTACGCCGTTAACAATAGTCGTGTTCAGATATTTTTGATTGAATTTTTGGTCACGAGCTTATGAAGTCGACTGTACATATTCACAACAATTAAGGTAATCGCGCAATTTGAGCACGCAAACTTTGAACAGGTAAGGCTTTGAAGATATCTATGCACACACATTATACATATAGGCATGTAATGGTAGATATATAAAGCGCTAACAAATTAGATATCAATTCTTAGAGATGTTATGTTACATTTAAAGAAAAAATATATATTTCCAAACATAATTATCCTGGAATTTAACTGATAAGATGTAAAATACTTTCAATGAAGTGAATATCGTTGTTTGTCGTAAATAGTATCAAATTAACCACGGATGGCACCACGATGGCACGGATTTATTTTTTAAAGGACTCAAGAAGTTTGTCATTAAGAGGCTGATTTTACGTGGCATAGTTTTTCTTTTTTTAAGCTTTAGACGTTATGCATAACCTGCAATTCTTGATGCAAATAAGGATAGCGAAGCTGAAATGGCAATGGGCAGGACATATTGCCCGAAAAACCGATTCGTGGTGTAGAGTTGTTCGGAATTGGAGACCATGGGAACAGAAAAGACTAGTAGGCAGACCACAAATGAGATGGAAAGATGATATAAAAAGGGTGGCGGGCAGCAACTGGACTCTAACTGCCCAAAATAGATCGGAGTGGAAAAGGTTGAAGGAGGCTCACACCAAGAATTTGGTAGAAGAAGGCTGAGAAGAAGACAGGTGTCTAAGAGGTACTGTTAACATAATAATGTAACTACTATCCAATGTAGTCTTCACAAACCTAACCAAAAATTTAAAATCGTAGCTCGTAGCGGTGCTACGAACGTCACGGATTAAATCGAAACTGCAACCTACAAAAACTGCAAGATGCATTGTCAGAAATATGGAATTTTAATAGAAACCTCAAGTCACGCAACTCAATGCACAATGGAGAGGTGTGAATGGTCATTTGTTGGACAATGTGGTCAACACAGAATATATGGTTTTCCAATCCTTTCGAAATACGTTTTTCGGTTGCGCTTTTGTATTAAGTTTAGATTTTAGATAACTGAGGACAAATGGCGTTTTTGCGTTCCGTCGTGCGCTGTACAAAATATTCTTTCTTTTCATACTCGTAATAAACAATTTTTGGACACAAAATTGACAATATGACTTACGTTCTTGGTATAGTCAAGTCGGTTACCTAAATAATTTGAGCAATTAAAATTTCGGTAGGCCTCAAACAAGATGGAGCGACGACCTGGTTAAGATCGCGGGATTGCGGTAGATGCGGAAAGCACAAGACACCGGTCTGAGTGGAGAGCCTTGGTCCTTGCCTATGTCCAGCAGTGGACGTCTTTCGGCTGACATGATGATGAAGTAAAATTTGATTTTTTTTTGATCCCGACAGTTGAACTATAGGCTACTTAACGGAGTTCTAGAAACTAGACTTGTTTTTTCAAAGTAATGAATTTGTGAAGCTAATTAAAAACAAAATTTACGTATGCGCATTACTGACGCGCCATTTTTGTAAAAATTTGCGTTGTTTTGTTTTTATTTTTAAATTTTGTGTTATTTTTGCCTATTTTCTCACAAATGTATTGAAAAACGTCGTATGATATACGGTTGGCAGGTTTTATATCACTCTTCAAATCATTTGTAAAACCTTACTTACTAACCTCGTATCACAAATATCTATATAAAAAAAATTAAGTACTTAACTAGTTTAGTTAAGTAAGTTTTTTTTAATCGACTGGATGGCAAACGAGCAAGTGGGTCTCCTGATGTTAAGAGTCACCACCGCCGATAGACACCTGCAACACCAGAGGGATTGCAGATGCGTTGCCAACCTAGAGGCCTAAGATAGGATAACTCAAGTGCCTGTAATTACACAGACTGTCTTACTCTCCACCCCGAAACTCAACAGTGCAAGCACTGTTGCTTCACGGCAGGAAGTTTGAGTTTCTTGGCGAATTCTTCTCATACTTTGTAGATTTTTTTGACATTCATAAGTGCTATAGCTTAATTCAATTCAATTTTTAGAAAAACATAGCTCCATCGAAACTATCGATGATTCCGCCAATGTCGAGGTTGAAAAATACTATCGGTTGGCCGTTGTACGGTAGCTTCGGTGTTCAGTGTGCTATAGCTTAAATAATAAAGATGGATTACTAATGTATGGCCAAAAAACTTTTCCCAAAGTATCACATCCCAAAACAATTTACCCAAAATATTATTTGGCAAAAAATCACTTGGCAAAAAAACTTATCGCAAATTTACAGTTACAATAAATTTTTATTTGGCAAATTATTGTTTCGCAAATAATTACTTAGTCATGTTTCATATTCCCAAGTAATATTTGGTAAAATGTATCGTTTGGCATAATGTACTCTTCCCAAAATATCGCATGACATAATAACCTACTTTTCTGGGAACAGTTTGTTTCTGTGGAGGGGCGCAGTTCTAACCTAACCTAACCTACTTTTTTGATAGCAGTTCGTTTTACGGGGGACGCAGTTTTAACCTATAATCTAACCTACTTTTCTGGTAGCAGTCCGTTTTCTGTGGGGGACGCAGTCTAACCTCATCTACTTTTCTGATAGCAGTTCGTTTCTTTCGAAGACGCAGTTCTAATATAAGCTACTTTTCTGGTAGCAGTTGGTGGTTGGTTTGTGCGAAATGTCATTTTGAACAAACATTTTTTTGGAATGCAATATTTGCCAATATAAAAAGTTTGCTTTATAAACGTTTGTCGTAATAAAATTTGACAAACTAAAATTATGCCAAATGATAATTTGACCACATGAATAAAATGCGAAATGTAAATATGCCAAAGATTCGTTTGGGAAATTAAACTATTGCGATAAGTTTTTTCGGAAGTGAAATTTGGCGAAAAATATTTTGGCGAAACGGCAGTACACCAATAAAGATATTTTGACATTGACATCCCAAATTATATGCAAAGAGACGCAAGTACAGAGCAACTTCGGCCAGCCCCTGGTGGTCCGCGCGGCTCTTTTGTTTCCTGACACCAACGAAAACCGTTATTTCGCAAACTTTCCAGAAACTATACACTAATGAAGCATCCAAATATTGACAATAGGGATTACTTCCCGGCCTTGCTTTACCTGACACCGACAGTTAAATATGACGCTTATTCGTTAACAAATATGGTTCAAATTTGGTGGCATTTTGGATTATTATTGTCCATGCGGAAGGGGTATAATGACGGGCTTGACAATGGTTTCGCAGTGACCACAGGGTTCACAAGCAAATTAAAACTTTATCTTTATAACAATAAAAGTAATTTTTGTTTTATGAGGGTACTTTAAGAATTGGCGTGACAGTAAAGAATACTAAACTTTATTGTCGCGGCATAGAGTTAGTTTTGTCTTGTTTAAAAAATGCAGCTGTCGTTTTGTGCAGATGTTAGTTTACAGAAATTGTAATGTGACGCATTTTACGTGAAATGTTTTTTTCACTAGCCTAGATACGCCCGCAGTTTGGTCCCGTTGTAGAATTCATTATCCCGTGGGAATTTTATGAATTCCCATCTTCTTCTCTAGATCGTTAATGGAGCCTTAATGCGTAATTTCAGCCTTAGAGTTGTGTAAAATTATTTAGATGGTAGTCAGCCACGAAGCAGTGAGTCAGGAATAAAGTTGCATAATTGCATTAGGTACCTATTTGGTCTGAATTTAGTAAGTGTTTGAACAACTCTCTCGGCTTTTTTGTAAATATCCTACTTATACTATAAATGTGAAAGTTTCTGATGATGTTTGGTTGTTTGTTCCTCAATCAAGTCTAAACCGCTGAACCGATTTAAATGAAAGTCGGTATAAAGGTAGTTCGAGTCCCCGGAAAGGACATAGGATAGTTTTTATCCCGGAAAATAGCATAGTTCCCGCAGGATAGCGATAAACAAATACTACGCGGAGGAAGTCGCGGGTAACGGCTAGCTTATCATTAGCAATTTAAATGATACATTATATAACCTGACCAACTTAAAAATTCAATAATCTCTGACAATGAAATTTAGAAGTTCAATATCTCAGAAAAAGCTGAAATTAAAGGAAACTCGCTTTTACTTAAAAAACCGCATTGAGCTCGGTCCATCTGTTTGAAAGCTACAATGCCACAATTTAATTGACTGACTGATTATTTTGTCTCTAGTATTAAATATCATTTTGTTTACATTTTATTTTTCTCTTTAAGTATATTTTTTTTGTATTTGACACTTCACATTCTGTAACTGTATATTTTTTATTATTTTCATCATTGATTTATTTTCTCCTGTTGTTGTGCATATTTTTTTTATTATTGCATATTTTTTTTTTCTTGCATCAACATTTTAATTATTTTTTATTATTTATTTGATCAATCAGTACTCGTGAATTCACAAAGAATGCTATCTTACATAAATAGGTAAATAAGGATTTGCATATTTCGTCATTGAAGTAAAGTTTCAGATGTTCTATTGCATTGGAAACCTGTAACATTAGAATTTTTTTGGAAAACAAATAAATTAAAAACAAAATACAAGTACTTATGCCAGGGTAAAGGAGTGTGTGTTAAACATACAAATAACAGAAATAAGAAAAAATACATGTACAATAATGTACATAATACTCAAAAGACATAACCCTCTTTCAGGTAGACATGTAACAACAAAATTAATAGACACTCTGGAACACTTGAAAAAAGTGGAAATAGGCAGCTTGTATTACACGCATGAACAAAGAAAAGTGGGCAGATAGTAACTTCTTGGCGAGGTCCAACAAACAAAAGGAAAAAAAGTACTCTTCTTCTCTTTTAAAATATGGCTTCTGTCCTAATTAATAGGACAATTTCGCCAGTATCTAAGTATTCTCTTTTGAGAGGCAACATTGTATGGTGTTTGTAGTTTTTGTAACTTAATAGTAAAATTCCAGAAACTATGTGGAGACAACTTGCGCATTAAAAAATGACGGACACAAGAGCAATATAGAATATTGTGATCACTGTTCACTGTTAAGGTTAATCGCCGCATAAAACACTATCAAAATTGTACTTCAACTAGCCAAAGAAACAGAAATAGCAAAATTAGATATTGTCTACATCCGCCATGTTCGAATGCCACAAATTGAATCGGAAAAGAAGTACACCAACAGAAAAATGGAGTGAACAAATTTTGTCATTAACTAGCAAAATTGGATTGTCAAAGAAAAAGGGCAGACAGTTGTGAAGTGAGTGAGACGGAGGAGGCTGCTACCTGTTGAGGAGTCTATATTGAACTTAAGAGTTAAATTTAATTAACTGATGAAAGAATATTGATCCTTCTAATATAAAATGTCACAAACGTGATAGTTTCAAAGTCTGTTTGTTTGTTACCTCATCTGCTAAACCAATCTAAACCACTGAACCAATTTAGATGAATTTGATATACAGATAGTTTGGATCCCAGGACTTAAATAACTTTTATCCAGAAAATTGTAGGTATAGTTCCCGCAGAATAGTGACTTAATTCTATGTGGATGGAGTCACAGAAAACGGTACAATATAGAAAAAAACTTAAGAAAATAAGACTTAAACAAACCATAGACCAGCAAATATGTCACAATTAAATTATACAGTAGAGTGACACACACATACAAAGAATATATATGACCATTTAAACAATAATTTAGTTGAACAAAACTAAACTAATGTTTTAACAGGGCAACTTTAAACCTGTTAAGAGAAAGGTTGAATATATCTATTTTATTGATATAAAATAATTGTTAACTTTGAAATCTTATTTATTATGAGATGATATCACTTATTTGGATTTGAAAACAAACTTTACAATCTGTGTACTCTTATGAGAGCTGTGTATTGTCCTCTTATCTCACCTGATAGTAAGTGCAGATGGGGATGAAGATGCAGCTCATTGATTCAGGAACTGTTACTAGTATTAATCAAAAAAATAAATGACGGAGCGAGTCCCATTCCTTGGCCGCAAAATACCATAGTATTCTGTTAACTGGTTGTTACATTTACATGATAGGTGCTAAAGTATGTCTTATCTGTTTTAAAAAAAATTTTTCGTTGAGTTTCTTGCCGGATTTTTCTCAACAGAGGTCTTTCCGAACCGGTGGAAGTTTTTTTGACATTTATATAAGTGCTTGTTATAGCCTAAATTGAATAAAGATATTTCGACTTTGACTTTGAATGATTATGCTTTAGCTTTAGAATAGGAACTAAGAAGTTCAGTTATTAATAACATGGCAAATCATACCTGTATTTATTGAGTATTGTGTTCTAATTCCAGTAGAAATGAGAGATAACCCTCTCCTTATTAGATTCATCTAAAACAATTAAAAATGACATTAAATACTCGTTCTATGGCTTAAATACTAATCAAATTTAAATAGACTTTTCTTAGACTTACTTTGCCACTTAGATAATGTGACAAAATTTAAAATCTGTACAAAAATGTTAATATTATTCCGATTATAACCTTAATTTTGATTTGACAAATTGACATCAAAGTGACGTTTTGTATTGAAGTGTTGCCCGTACGTGAAAACAAAACTCCGTAACATCGACAGCTTGCGTCAGTTAAGTAGGATATTTCTATTGAACAAAAGATGGCGCTTAAATCAAAAATTTACCTTAACTTCTAAAGTTTGGCTACTTGTCAAGAGATGGCGTCTATTTATTACTTCGTGTTAATTTTAAACCCCAAACCAAAAAGAAGGATGTTATAAGTTGTTTGTTTTTTAGAAAATTAGTAGCTTTAGCAAGCGGCTCCGCCCGTGCGGTATTCGGTTATCGCGCGCTGTTCCCTCCGGAACTGTGCATTTTTCCACGGACCTAGTTTATATCATCTCTGTGCATTTTTTCCGAGATAAAAAGTAGCCTATGTTACTCTTGGGACCATAAACTATATCTATGCCAAAAATCACGTCGATCCGTCGCTCCGTTACGGCGTAAAAGACGGACAAACAAACATACAAACACACACACTTTCACATTTATAATATTAGTATGGATTGATTATTAAAAGGTTCCACCCTGGAACATGGATCAGTTTGTCCGATTGTACCTACCATGAATTGTGATTGTGGAGCAACTCGCCACTATTCATAATTTAGCGCTGTTAAAGGTATTACTCGTAGTAGGTAATTATCTTCATTAATAAACCAAAACAGTATTGGGTAGGTACGCGGCCAATTACAAGTACGAAACGGTTCTTACTAAACTTTTTAACCTGTGAACCTTTTTGGGGATTATGGTAAAATTTCAATAAAAATGTTAAAGTGTAATAATATTCGAAAGCTTCTCATAAAACTTGGATGAGATTACGAGCAAAGTTTTATTTTATCCCAAATGTATAGAAAGATGTGCGCGAGACGTAGAATATGGAGTAAATGACTTTAATGCGATGTAGATTCAATAAAACTGACAGCAGATCTGATTGTGTTTTAACTTTTTGAAATGAAATGAAATAATTTATTTGTGAGAGAAGGGTTAGAATTTTGAATGCGTAGATATTTAAATGCGTTTAAATTTCTAATTATGGTGTTTTTGATGGTTAAGTATTTGTATTTGTAGGAAGTATGAACATGAACCCTATGTAGAGTCTGAACCCAAGGCTCTCCTCAATGGTGTAGGGTAGGTACGGGCAAACGAGTAAGTGGGTCTCCTGGTGGTAAGAGATCACCACCGCCCATAAACATCTGCAACACCAGGGGTATTGCAGATGCGTTGCCAACCTAGAAGCCTAAGATGGAACGCCTCAAGTGCCAGTAATTTCACCGGCTGTCTTACTCTCCGCGCCGAAACACAACAGTACAAGCACTACTACTTCACAGCAGGATTAGCGAGCAAGATGGTGGTAGCAATCCGGGCGAACCTTGCACAAGGTCCTACCACCTGCGCTGTATTGCTGGACAAGGAAATTTATTATGACACTTTACTTTGAGAACGTTTTACGTTGGGTCAGGAATCATCGGACGCACACTACACACACACAAACTTTCACGCTTAAATATTAGGTAGTACGTAAGAATGATTTATTTAGGTATAATATTTAAACTTCGGGTAGGCAACAGAGTTCTTGTTTGTCGGAACATTTCCCGCCTGTTGTTGACGTGAGTTTCCCTGTTCAGAATTTTCCTCGAACATTTTAACTTTTACCAAGTACGAGTACCGACAAAAAGTACAAAGGTGGACGCCCTTTGTGCTTTGTTTTATAAAAACACGGTCAAGCTGGTCTCACGGAACCTGTTTAAGTAATACCTATGCATCCTGAGTACTTTAACTTCATACTGTTTCAACTCCTGACGCTAAAAGGAAGAAAGAAAGAAAGAAAATTCATTTATGACGACATTATTAGACGACCAGATGGCCTTGTGGTTAGTGACCCTGACTACGAAGCTTGAGGTTCTTGAGGCTTGCGGTTCGATTCCCGTGTCGGGGCAGATATTTGTATGAGAAATACGAATTTTTGTTCTTGTATTGTGTATTTAAGTATGTATCTATCTATATAATTATGTTTATCCGTTGCTTAGTACCCATAACACAAGCTTTGCTAAGCTTACTTTGGGACTAGGTCAATTGGTGTGAATTGTCCCGTGATATTTATTTATTATTTATTTATTATTTATTCACAACACAAGACACAACAATAGCATTAAGTACAAATAGACAACACATAGGAAAGTATAGTCATTGCGGTTGTAAATCGGACACTGGCTCAGCATAATGCTGAAGCGTTAATAATAAACACCCCAGCGCTGATTTTCAGCCAGCACCGTTGGTAAAAGTGGGGTGTTATAAGTTTGACCGCTATGTGCCTGTGTGTCTCTTAGTGTCTGTACCATAGCTATTGAAGGGGTGGACCGATTTGAATGCGGTTTCTAGGGTTCCGTAGCCAAAATGGCAAAACGGTCGTCGGTCTACCGTGCCTCAAGAAGCCCACACTACGTTTTTCCGTCCGTGGTCTCAATTTGAGGACTCGTCTACTCCACCGTTCATGGATCCTGCGACAGACGTGACCAGCCCAACGCCACTTCAACGAACTGATTCTCTAAGCAACGTTGGTGACTTTCGTTCTTTGTCTGATAATGAGATTTCGGATTTTATCCTTCAAAGAAACCCAATTGCTCTCTCCATAGCTCGCTGAGCGACCTTGAATTTGCGGATTAGCCCCGCAGTCACGTATCGCCTCCTTGCGTAAAACTGGTAGGACGCACTGCCACGCATGGACCATTAGAAACGCTTAATTTACAAATCCTCGCTTCGCTCGTTCATTTCATTTTTTAGCACATCTTTAGTGGAAAAAGCTCGGTGGAGCGAGGTTATAAAATGAAGCGTTTGTATTAGTTCATACAAACACCATGTCTCGCAGCGCATCGTACATCTCTGGTGTAAATCGCAGACTTAGGACAGTAAAATAATTTATATCAACTGTACCTACAAAAGTACCGATTTAATTCACAATATCTTTTACTTTCCCAACAGGTTGTCGGTTTGTGAATGAATTAGTATAAAAAGGGAGTGCTCTAAGTGACTTAGCTGAGAATTTATCGGTTAATTTCGCTTTGAAACATAATTTTCAATTAAACTGTCACTTTAGTTGAAACATTTCGTAAATTATTACGTTATTATTAATGTTGATGTAGTTACTTAGGAGAGTTTACCTTTAGGTACTATAAATAGTATCTTTGTATTTACCTCCTGAATCAAAAGAATGTGGTTAAACGTGAAACCGATGTCTCTCTGTCTGTGACGTACTGGCGTCGTAGCTCTCAAACGGATCCGAATTGCGATGCGGTTTTTGTGTGAAAGCGTTTTTTTTGCGGTGGTTTCTATGGGAGATAATTTCCATCAGTCCGAACCATCGGTCTGTCATTCTGTCATCATCATCATCATCATTGTCATCATCATCATCATGCCAGCCGAAAGACGTCCACTGCTGGACATAGGCCTCCCCCAAGGCTCTCCACTCAGACCGGTCTTGTGCTTTTCGCATCCACCGCGATCCTGCGATCTTAACCAGGTCGTCGCTCCATGTTGTTGGAGGCCTACCGACAGCTCGTCTCCCGGTCCGCGGACACCATTCGAGAACTTACTGACCCCATCGGCCATCAGTCCTGCGAGCAATGTGCCCGCCCTCTGCCACTTCAGTTTCACAATCTTCGGGCTATTGTCAGTAAGTTCAGTAACCTTAGTTCTACTGCGGATATCATCATTTCTGATTCTATCCCGCAGAGAAACCCCGAGCATAGCCCTCTACATAGCCCTCTGAGTGACGTTGAGCTTCCTCATGAGGCCCATCGTTAGCGCCCACCTTTCAGATCCATATGTCATTATGTGAACGAAGAAAAATATCCGCACAGAGTCCCACGCTCATGTTTTAAATAGATAAAGTTATGAACAGACCACAATTATTCCTTTAACATGTTACCATAATTCCCTTCTCTGAATTCCAAAGCAACAGCGCAAACTGAGCCTTGTGAGGTCCCGTTAAAGTTTAAAATCTTGTCTCAATCAAACGTAAAACTTTGTTTTAAGTTTAATGCACAGTTTCCAACAACTTGACTCCCGTAACTTCGTAATTGTGGGTTGAATGGGATGTGTGAGACGATGCGTATCTCTTGATGGGACAAACTAGGTGGAGGTTTGTCAACATGTTCCGCCCGGCGAGCTGGCTAGGAAACATTGAGCATATAAGATACTACCGCTGGGGTAAACGAGTATTGAGTAGTGGTAGGCTTCTATCATTAAAAGACTTGGAAGATTCTGTACAAAATACGAAAATCCTTAAAAAATATATATCTTGATTTGAACCCTATTTTGGGCGTACCCGACACGCTCTTGGGCCAGTTTTCTGTCTAATGAATCAAATAGTGATGTAACTTAATTAACTACTAATTAATTACTAACTAAACTTAATTCTAACTGATTTTTAAACGACTTCAAAAAAGGAGGTGAATCTATGGTCTTCTGTATTCATTGGTTTTTATACTGCAGTGCTGCTCAAAAAAATAGGGGCCACTGAGTGTCATTGGTAGATAGAAAATGTTAATAAATATACATTATGTATGATTCTTAATAATATTTCCTGACAAAAATAGTTTTATTAATACAGCAACACAACAATACAAATACTTTTTATTTAACTAAATGCATTTAGATACATTTTCTTTAACACGGTTCAATAGTAACAATAATTCTTCTTAGTGATATTTATTTAACAATAAAAGTACAAATAATCCCATCTATTTTACATTGACGTCACTAAGAACGTATTCGCAGACGTAAGGTTGTTTCTGGTGGCACCAGGAGCTGCGCAGGAGATTGACCGCGTCGACGGCTGCGCAGTGCGGCTCCCGACGATCGTTACTGAAATACAATCATCATCATCATCATCAGCCGGAAGACGTCCACTGCTGATCAACGCCGCCCCGTCGCCTTTGAGTCAAAGAATTTTAGATCACTTGATAATTAGACGAGTTGTCTCGTCGTCGCTTCGTCGTCGTCGTTATCTCGTCGTCATTGTCGTCATCTCGTCGTCGTCGTTGTCGTCATCTCGTCGTCGTCCTTGTCGTCATCTCGCCGTCGATGTCGTCGTCTCATTGTCGTCATCATTTCGTTGTCGTCGTCGTCGTCGTCATTAAAAAATAATCAAGTATTCTTCTGTAGGTACTGCTGATTTTCGCTTCCGTATATTATGTTGTACATAAAGTGTTACTTTTATTTGATTCATAATTTTCGTAAAACAATAAAAAAAAAAAAATTACAATTATTTTAATCGCGAGTAACAATTAACTATCTTACTACCTATCTTTATTATCCTACTTAATAATATTGTTAAGTCTTGTGTAGTGTTGTATATTGCTACGTTGTGAATAAATTGCGGCCACCATCATGGGAACTCTGCCATAGGCAGATCTTTTGGATGGGGTGTTCTTTTTATAAATTTTATTTTAACATTACCTAGATATATTTATTTAGTTAAGGTCTCTTAGGTAACATTTCTTTGTCTTCTTTTTAGCTATCAATTTCATGTGACTAATTGCAATAAGTATAAATAAATTACTTTTTTAATGAATTAAAAAGTTGCTTAAATAGTTCATGATTAACACCAAACACTGTTACCACTGCTTACATCATTAAATCATTAACATGTAGTGATTAATCTTTTTTGGTATTGCCACTCGAAAATGTACTCTGTGGCTCTGCTACAGTACTAATACTCTTTGGTCACCGCCAACGATGTCACAAGTCTAATAAGTTTGACGTTTGACCGGGCCTAATAACTGAGTGTCGAATCTATTACTTAGGAATTACGAGTATACAATGTTGTACCTACCTGTGTTTGCTCCCGTTCCCTTTTGCAAAGCTTGAAAAACCAGTACTTTCTATGTCTTCTCCTGTAAAAAAGCATTGTTATTTCTTAGAACAAAGGTCTTAATACCAAAAAGTTCAATGAAAAAAAAAATGGTTTAGCAGCTCCAACAATCAACAGGTCAAATTGGTGTCAAGTGTGCCTTATTTATTTACATTTTGACACATGTAAGTAGACGCAGTTAGTCTCTTTACGGTCGATTCATCCTTCCGTGTCTTATCATGTAAACAAATGTGACGTCACAGGTGATGATAGACAATGCCTAGTGATTGGAAAAGTCGATAAAATATATATAAAACGTGACCGATTATTTTGCTATTAACATAAATAATAAGCAAGCCAAGTCGTCAAAAATATCACAAAAGGAGCACACATAACGTACGACATCAAGCCAAGTAGCGAAACGAATGACATTTCCAAAATCTTTTTATTTTATTCAATTTTCCTCTAGTGGAAAAGGCAAAGGTTGAACACCATTACAGCCAAGTTTTCATTAAGTATATTTTTCCTTCTTTTTAAGATTCAAATCAATCTGAAATGACGTTTAGCGTAACCATAGACACCTACGCACTGTCCGTGTCCGTCCTCGTTTAAAATAAATATTGAAATCTACCACAACAATTCCGAGTAATTATTATGATTGATTTCAATGCATTTTCCGAAATCTCTATATTAAGTATTTATCCTTATCGATAAGTTGTCGTTTCCCATCAATACTTTGCAATCCGTTCCAAAGACAATCTAGACATTGCAATGTCAGACATGTTTGAAGTTATTCATTCGTTCCGTCAATTATTGAAGGCAATCTTATTAGAAATGATATTTTTCAGTGGTTATTCGGTTGATTTAAATACTTTGTGAGTTTCTTTAAGTATACAGTAACATTTTAAGTGATGGTTATTGTGTAATCCAAGAGAAAAGTGTGTCTGTGTCTTCGAGAAGTGTTTGTTTACATGATAAGACACGGAAGGATGAATCGACCGTAAATATTATAATTAATAACTTTACTGTGGCGTGTACCTAATGCTATAAGGAAACATTTAAGGAAATAGAAGATAGGTACCGAAGAATAACTACTGAAGATAATAGAATATAGGAATTTAAGGACATGGAAAAATATCTCGTGGCTCAAAAATCTCATGATGTGGTTCAATTTGAGCATTAAATATCTATTCCGGGCAACAAGTATTCCAGATAAGAATAGCCCTTATGATCAGTGGCGGACTAAGCCCGTCAGAGGCCCGGGGCGGCAAAGCTGAATGAGGACCCAAGCTTTAAAAAAATGCAGTTTAAAAAACTAAGCACATTTTTAGTCTTGTAGGATTTGATCAGGGGAACGCGGAGGCATTTGGGGGCCCCCAAGACCGGAGGCCCGGGGCGGGCCGCCCCTTCCGCCCCCCTGTTAGTCCGCCACTGCTTATGATTCCCGACTTCCGATAAAAGCTTAAAAAGGCGTATCAAGAGTGTTCCTTCTAGGTTACGTTATTGCAATTAAGTTCAGAACCGTCAACGTTCCGCCACACCCGGTAGTCATCGAGGTTGCTGATGCCAACCCACACCAGGTAGCGGCTGCCCGTCCACCCCGTGATATCTGGGAACACCATGCGGCGCACAACACTCTGGATGACGTTGAACTCCTCCTGGAAGGAGGGAACGAGCAAGCATAAGATAATTTTCGCGATCATTCGACGGAAAACTGCGTTGTTGATACGGAGATTTAACACGAGCAACAGGTATAAGTATTGTGTGCAAAAATAGATGTAACGGTACAGAGTTACTGGATCAAACTGCAGTCTGTGTTACAACCATTAAATCGTTTATAACCAACACAGAAATGGAGCGCAGTATTCTGAATATTTGAAGAACTGATCGAATCAGGAACTTCGTAATGCACTTCAAAAGTCCTATTACAGATGTGGGTTTTAAGACCGGGAAGCAGTAGTGAGACTGGGCTGGACATGTCAGCCGCAAGCATCCGAACTGATGGGCACGAATTGTTACTGAATGGGTTCCGAGGGATGTCTAAAGGAGCAGAAGCAGACCCAAGAGAAGATGAAGGGAAGGAGTGGAGGCCTTTGCCCAGGAGTGGGATATTACGGGCTATACACGAAACTTTTGTAATAAGTTATTTCTAATCCAAGTATAATCTGTCTACAAAGAGTTATCTCTAATATGGCATCCTCCATGATAGTCTAACCCGCTCTATTCACTTCCTACCTCTGACTTAGGTACAGCCAACTTGCCGTTTTCCTCTTTACAGGACTTTTTGGCGTCCATCCACGTCTCTGCTCTGTATTTCAGCTTGTAGCCCCGTCTGAGCTGTACGTTTTCAACGTAATCTAGAACACGTAATATATTTTAAGTTTCTGCAGGTTTAGGCTGCGTTTCCACCACAGATGTGCGATGATGTGTTGCGAGAAATGTGTTTTTCATGAACCAATTTATTTATTGAACCAATAGAAACATCACATCTCTGGTGGAAACAGCTCAGCGGAGCGGATGAGGTAAATGAAGCATATCTATTGGTTCCTGAAAAATATATTTCTCGCAACACATCTTCGCACAACTCTGGTTGAAACGGAGCCTTGTGCCCTTTCTCCCCTAACCAAGGGTAATGAACAAAAACAGAGATAACAGACTGGGTATATAGAATGAAATAACAAGCTTATGACTCCTTATTCAGTGTAAGCACGTCTATGAAGAGTCCGTCGCGCTATGTTACAATTAATAAGTATATTTGGCCAACATAGTAGTAATAATACTAAACATTATGGTCAATAAATTAACATAGATCCGTAAAGTACGCAAAGCATGAGAAGGATGTATTGTAGACGAGGTGGAAAGAAGCGATCCAAACTGCCGAGGATCATAAACAGTGGAGGAAGTATATTCTAGTCCTATATCAAAGCAGAGGGTATCAGGAAAGCAGAAGAAGCCTATGGTAGGGAGCGCAATAGATGACAGGACTAGAAGAACCCTGGAGAAAATGGATATTCTTTTCTTACCTTCTCTGTCGAGGCAGGCTATCGTACCAACAGCTATTAATAATACACTTATTACTGCGAATGCACTGAAACTTATAAAGAACTTTAATTAATCCTGCAAATACTGCTATTGTAAATGTGAAAGATTGTGATTTTAGTGTTTGGGATTTTTTACATGCACTCGTGGGAACATTGGCATAAAAAGTAGCACATGATTGTATTCCTGCGATCTCGCTACCTATCTAAATACCAAGTTTTACGAAGATCTGTCCAGCGCTGTTTTAGCTTGAAAAAACCCAGAAAATCCTATTCTAGTTGTCTGACCAGAGACAAACTTTTAATGTCATGGACTTGAAACTTGGTACAGATATTTATGGATCACAATACACGTACAGTTAAAATAATAAAATAAATAATAAAAATTAAAGTCAGCAGACAGCAGCTTTTTATAAAAATGAGTTTACTAACCAAAAAATATCATAACTATAAGCAAACAATTGCACAATCAAGAGTCTGTCTCAACACTATCTGAGAAGTTCCTCGTATTTTACGAAGCACATGTCTGTGATGCTGTCTTTGTTTATTTTGTCCGCACAAACAGAGACGGCATTACAGATATAACATAAAAGTACCGTGAATTGCACAAAGTGGTAAAACGGGCCGTAAGTGAACAATTTTAACACCTAATAGCATATGCATATTAGCGTTTACTTGACTTTCACCCAGTGCCTTAGCCACGTTTATAGGTGTAAAGCATCCATAGTGGTTCATAATATATAAAAACAACAAGGTATATCAAACTCTCAGTAACTATAGCAGTAGCGTTCAGGGCACTGGGTGAAGTTTTTAAAATGTATGAACTCTTTATGAACCAGGTGAAAATCAGTATACACTTTCATCTGTTCGAGGAACTACATGTGTTAATAGACAAAGTGTTTACCTCATGTTGCACTGTTATCACTCTCCCGCGGATTGAACAGATAAACATAAACACGGTTTATATACCCATGCGGGTACAGTTCACCGCGTCGGGCACGTTTTACACCATATTCCGACGCCTTGACATAAATGTTTTAAATAACAATGAGATGGATCTGTCGAAATGGCAGAGCCGATGACAAACCACTGATTTTGGCAACTGGGTCGAACCACAGAACAGCAAGGGCATAAATACATCCACTGACTTTTTAAGTTTTTCTTTCCGAACTTTTTCTACGAGCGAACTCATAGAACACAATCTCCGGCTCACGGAATCTATAAAAATGCTCACGATACACGAGGAAAGTTTTTCAAGTAAGATAAAACCAATAAAGGGCTCTTCTCTTATCAATGCCCTAGTTTGTAAAACTTTATTTTTAGAGTTCTGTATCGCAGAAGGTAAAATATTTGGAAGGAGTATTTTAACAAACGATCACGAGAAAAGGGTATTTGGTATGAACAGGTCCACAGTGATTCTCGTGTATCTTCATCATCTTATCACCATACCATCATTATCAGCCGTGAGATTTTTTTTTTTTCGACTGGATAGCAAACGAGCAAGTGGGTCTCTTGATGGTAAGAGATCACCACCGCTCATAAAAAACTGCAACACCAGAGGATTGCAGATGCGTTGCCGACCTAGAGGCATAAGATGGGATACCTCAAGTGCCAGTAATTTCACCGGCTGTCTTACTCTCCGCGCCGAAACACAACAGTGCAAGCACTGCTGCTTCACGGCAGGATTAGCGAGCAAGATGGTAGTAGCAATTCGGGCGGACCTTGCACAAGGTCCTACCTGCAAATGGGATGCACCTGGGATATTCACTGTTTTACATAGGCGTCTTCCATATACTTACCTCCAGCTGCCTCGATTGGAAGCGAGCCTCGTCCACAGTGACCCCGCAGCTATAACCAGGTCCTTCGCCCATCTCGTTGGTGGACATCTTATTCTGCGCTTGTTTTTCCATGGTCTCCAGTCGAGAAATTTTCGGTACCAACGGTCACCTGTTCACCGTACTATACGGCCTGCCTATTGCCACTTCAACAAGCTAATTCGCTTGGCTATGTTGATGACTCTCGTCCTTCTGTATCAGAATATTTAGATAGTATGAACATTTTTGCAGGCATTGATGTGCAGCGCAAAAAGGTAGCACCCCACTGCATGCTCCAAGTTACAGAACAAACATGGTTGTCAACTAGACATAATGTTCCTCTTTATAAGTTTGGATGACGAAAATGTATTCACCAAATTATGAGCTATGCGGTACAATGCAGAAGATGTTATTTACTGTTGATGGAATGTGTTCGGAATCGTACTGCGAGGAGGCGTTGGTTGTAGCAGCTAATCGAGCAAGTATTCGGCAAATGTCCGTATTCTGGATTGTATAGCACGCAAAGAAACATCGATTAGATCGTTTTCGAGTAAATAACTTTAAAGTAATTTATGAAGACAGGGCAAAATTGACCAATCCTCCCCCTTATATCCGAAATTACTAAAATTTTGAAAAAACCTTTTATTTCTATACCTACTTTAATTCATAGACTCTACATATAGTAGTCAAAGTAACTTTGAAATTTTTCTTAAGTTATAAGGCCGCGACCACACCGCTGCTTATTCAAATTCAAATTCAAATCATTTATTCAGTAAATAGGCCGCAATGGACACTTTTACACGTTATTTTTTTTAAACTACCAGCGCTTTCGGAAAGACCATCATTGCTAAGAAGAATGCGCCGCAAGAAACTTGGCAGAAAGTCATTTTTTTCAAAATAAAATAATCTATAATATAAAAATGAATCGCAAAATGTGTTGGTAAGCGCATAACTCGGGAACGACTGGTCCGATTTCGCTAATTCTTTTTTTATTGTGTTCGCTACTGTCAGGAGAAGGTTTTTATGAAAGAAAATTCATAAAAAATACAACGGTGGCGAAGCCGCGGGCAACAGCTAGTTACAAATAAAATTCTTAAAAACTACAGTAAACAATTAAACAAAAAATTACAAAAAAAATAATAATACTTAATACAAGGATGTATGGGGTCCCTTAGTTACAAAACTAAACACTAAAAAACTGCTTAAAAACTGGGGACGGTACGGAATCGCAGTTACGTATCGTCTCCGCACCGTTTTTATTGCATGCTCTCAACACCGCTGCTTAAAATACGCAAAGGGTGCAGAATTGCCAGTGACGTGCCTTAAACGTCAGCAGGGCTATACTATGAAACTCGAAACTCGAAGTTCATCTCGTGCGATCCCTCTCGCTCTCATATTAAATATAAGTGTCAGAGGGACCGCACGGCACGAACTTCGAGTTCCAAGTTTTATAGTAGCCCTGCAGGACTTTACCACATGCTCTCTACCAAAAGTAGAGACGTTTACGGCACCTCGCTTCGATTACGCACCGTCTGCGTATTTTGAACAACGTTTTGGAGGGCATGCGATAGAAACGGTGCACTTACGATCATCATCATCATCATCATCATCATCAGCCGGAAGTCGTCCACTGCTGGACAAAGGCCTCCCCCTTAGAACACCATAATGAACGACAGCTCGCCACTTGCATCCACCGGTTTCTCGCAACTCTCAAGATGTCGTCAGTCCACCTGGTGGGAGGCCTGCCAACGCTTCGTCTTCCGGTTCGTGGTCGCCACTCGAGGACTTTTCTCCCCCAACGGTTATCCGTTCTTCGAGCGATGTGGCCCGCCCATTGCCACTTCAATTTGCATATTTTTCCAGCTATGTCAGTGATTTTAGTTCTTCGACGAATGCATTTACGATGCGTCACTGACAAGCAAGAATGACATTGACAGTAATGACACTTTACCGGCACTGTCAGTGCCAGATGTATAGCCGGCCGGTCTAAATCAAACTCCGTAGTACAATCCATGCGTAAATTGTGAAGAATTCTAACCACACATAATAAAGTACGATTTGGACCGGTCACGTAATTTACACCAATGTCAAATGAAGGTCATTGCTTATTTGTTAAATAATAAATTCATTACGTTATATAAAAATTAAATAACTACAGAAACCGAGTTAAAAAGCATTTATCTCGAAATGGTTTTCGATTTACTGTACATTGCAAAAAAATAGACATCCCCAATTCTGCAGGGCTACTACGAAACTCGAAACTCGAAGTTCGTGTCGTGCGGTCCCTCTGACACTTATACTATTTAATACGAGAGCGAGAGGGACCGCACGAAACGAAATTCGAGTTTTGTAGTTCCCCTTCTGTACCGTCGCTTTTTAAGCAGCGCTGTGTAGTCGCTCCTTGAAAGGACGGAACCCTGTCCACGCGAGTTTAAATGAAACTTGACCGATGTTTGTCTGCGAATAACGCAACGGCTGAATGTAGAACGTTCCATTTGTATGAATAAACACATTATTGACAAATACTTGTAAATAAACACATTCAACAATATTCTTATCAGCGGAATCGACCATGGAGTTAGCCACAGACGAACTTGTTCAAGGATTGTTACTCAGTGTTCAGACAAAAGTTTCGATATATTTATTTAATATTTTTTATTTTATGTAAAACTAAATATCAACCAAATCAATCAAAATGAACCAATATAAAAAATACAAACATTGGAACATAGAACCTCCTCTTTTTTTTGAAGTCGGTTAAAAACTAAAAATAAAAGGTACCTACACCTAGCAAGTTAATGCCTAATTGTTTCCACTTTTGCTATTTAATTTCCTTTCAATGGATGTGAAAAGCAGAGTGTAAAACTCGAGCGTATACCGCAACGCAACCTATTTCCAGGCGTTTTAGAAAAAAAGTTTGTTCCCAGATTTTCATACAAAATTTTATGAGTCAGTTTTGTCACGCCCGTGATACTGAGTGTATGAAAAAAACGTCGCAAAAGTGTTATTTTTTTGGGGACATTTTTTTAAACTATCTGATCGATTGTGCTCTTGATTCTGAGTAGGAAAAACTATATTTTAACTAAAATTTAAAAAAAACGCCTCGGGTGAAATGGATCGTTTTATGCTCCTGTTTTACAATCTACTAGTGAGACTCACTCATATATAATGAAATACACCTAAATAACTCACAACTAATTGACAAGATTTCATTTTTTCAAAACCTGTAAATTACTACAGGAATCGAAAGAGTTTTGGCTCCTGAACATGTCAAAATATTTATTATAATTTATTTCTCCATATTTAAAAAAATACAAAATAATTAAAAAATGTATCTGAATTTGCCAATACTACGACAGAATAGATATGTTTCCTTTGCCTTTTGCACCAGAAAAAGGAGCTGTCATAATTTTGACAACGTCTACTTCAGATTTACGCATGATTTACGTGATCTTTTTTTTAATAGAGACTGGACAAAAGTAATGGATCTATTATAGGTATCGTAGTTTTGGAGTTAAGCCCTTTTCGAATAAGCACATCTTAAAAAAATTGTAATAAATTAATTAATAATCGTAGCGAAATTTTAAAAATATCAGCGTCTTTCTATTTCCAAGCAGAATACAGAGAACGAATCAAATTATACCTAGTCTTAGAAATATGAAATGTTGTCAATTGTAGCCCTGGAACAACGCGATTCACCGGCTGCTGCAAGAGGGATAAAAATTAGCCTATGTCACTCTCGGGCCCATAAACTATATAGATATATGCCAAATATAGAGATCTATGCCAAAAATCACGTCGATCCGTCGCTCCGTTACGGCGTGAAAGACGGACAAACACACAAACATACAAACACACTTTCGCATTTATAATATTAGTATCAGTATGGATGGATTAACTATGGTGGCATCTTTATTGGTTAATCTTAGATGTAAGCACATTATATGTAAAGTCCAATTCAATAGAATCTGTCAATTTTCTACACATTTAACACACCCTAACGTGGGCACGCTTGATTATATATGTCCCTGTTGTTGCAATTATCATCTAAAAGGAATCAAAAAAGAATAATAGTCACATCACAAAGCCCTAGGTAGCCCGGTGTTCATATTAGTAGGCTGGAAGTGTCTACAGGATTGTCAGATTCTATTGAATTGCAGTATAAGTAAAATTGTACCGTTTGTGCCCAAATAAACATTAAACATTAAATGGAAACCAAAAATAACATGTATAATTTGTGTTAAAAAGTTTATTAATTTGCAGCGATTCGTCACTCTAACGGCTCGCAGCGCCGTAATTTGTCACTAAGATAACATCAACTTAATGCAATGGCTAATTTACTGTAAAAATACTTTCACATAAAGTAGAATTTAGACACATTCCTAAGAGGTTATCTGGCATTGATTTAGTTTCTTATTTATGGCCAACTAGCTTTTGGCCGCGGCTTCGTTCGCGTGGAATTCGGTTGTCACGCGCTGCTCCGCATTTTTCCGCAAAACGTAGCCTACGTCACTCTCTGGCCCATTTTTTTTTAAATTATTTTTACAATATAAAGTGTTTACAAGAAAATACTTACAACTAAGACGCGCTACAGAAACCTGTTAAAGGTTTATATGAATTAACTATCCTTATGGCAAAAAGTTTTGGTAAATGTCATTTTTAATACAATTTTTTTTGCTGACTCTACTTTTGTTGACCTGTACTATATTGTCACCCAAACAACATTTGCGTACCGAATTTCAAGTCGATGCCATTAACCGTTGAAGAATTATGTTGAAGTTGAAGATTAATGGCTACGGAATCCTATTTTGGGCGTGTCCGACACGCTCTTGGCTGTTTTTTTATATACTTTTTTTTTTTTTTTTTATTTGTCTGGAAAGCAAACAAGCAAGTGGGTCTCCTGGTGGTAAGAGATCACCACCGCCCATAAACATCTGCAACATCAGGGGTATTGCAGATGCGTTGCCAACCTAGAGGCCTAAGTTGGAATACCTCAAGTGCCAGTAATTTCACCGGCTGTCTTACTCTCCGCGCCGAAACACAACAGTGCAAGCACTGCTGCTTCAAGGCAGGATTAGCGAGCAAGATGGTGGTAGCAATCCGGGCGGACCTTGCACAAGGTCCTACCACATGCATGGTGGTATATGGTGCTAACACACGTAAGAACATTTGCAACAGGCGCTGTGTAAACGCCGCAACACTTGACACTTTGCTATTAAAAATAATCAGGACTGTACTTTAAAGATACTTTACTTTCGTCTGGCAGGGGTCGCCCCTCCACAAAGTGATATCATTTCGAACAAAATTGGGTTAAAAACTATGATGAAAATTAAGTTGAAATTTTATTATGTTTTATACGTAATATTTCCAAAAATATTGTTGCTGGTATTGCTACGGTGGCTGTCGGGAGGCCTCCAACAAGATGGAGCGACGACCTGGTTAAGGTCGCGGGATCGCGGTGGATGCGGAAAGCACAAGACCGGTCTGAGTGGAGAGCCTTGGGGGAGGCCTATGTCCAGCAGTGGACATCTTTCGGCTGCCTTGATGATTTCCAAAAACGCTCAATATCCAAACACGGTTAGCACCATAATACATTATAATTAGTTTCTGGATGATTTCATTGGCATCTGTCAAAAGGTTTCAGTATAAATGTATTGTTGTCTTGTGTTGGTGTACAAAAGAGTTGCAAATTATTATTACACCAGCTTTTGCCCGCGGCTCCGCTCGCGTGGTATTCGGTTATCGTGCGCTATTCCCTCGGAAACTGTGCATTTTTCCGGTATAAAAAGTAGCCTATGTCACTCTCGGGCCCATAAACTATCTCTATGCCAAAAATCACGTCGATCCGTCGCTCCGTTACGGGCGTGAAACACAGACAAACACACAAACACACTTTCGCATTTATAATATTAGTATGGATAGGTATTTAGCTCTATCTGCCGCTACATATTTTGATAGTATTTAGAGCAATCAGAAATGGCTTTTAATTAAGCTTTTAAGTCTATAAATCAAACAACTACAACGTTAAAACATTTTAAGTAAAGCTGGTATCAAGATGGGTCTCGTTTATACCTGGATTTAGGCAAATATTTTGTGTAAAAGGAGCATTAGCGAATCCTAGAGCTCGTGTCACATTATCGTTTTAATTTTCATGTTGATATATTTAAAATAAAAAAAAGCCGTGGCGGCCTAGTGGTTTGATCTATCGCCTCTCGACCAGAGCGTCGTGGGTTCAAACCCCGGCTCGCACCTCTGAGTTTTTCGAAATTCATGTGCGGAATTACATTTGAAATTTACCACGAGCTATGCGGTGAAGGAAAACATCGTGAGGAAACCCGAAGCAATTCAATGGTGCATGTGAAGTTCCCAATCCGCACTGGGCCCGCGTGGGAACTAGGACCCAAGCCCTCTTGTTCTGAGAGGAGGCCTGTGCCCAGCAGTGGGACGTATATAGGCTGGGATGATGATACCTATTTGAAATAATTTCTAAAAATGTAGTACAGCTCTATACTAATCGCATTAATTAGGCAGCGTTGTATTCTTTGGAAATATTTTGAATCCAATGTAGATACGGAAAACTATACGATATAGGCCAGGCATTCTCAGCCTTTTGGTTTTAACGGCACACTTATCATTCATCAAAGTTTCACGGCACACCAGTAAAAAATAACAAAGTTGCAAGTTGTTCCAACTTTATTAAGGACTAACCATTGACTCCGTCCGCGTAGAATTATTTTTCGCTATCCCGCGGAACCTGTGCCAACTATTTATCCCGTGACTATGCAATTTTCCAGGATAAAAACTATCCTACTTATGTCTTTCCCCGGGACGCAAAATATCTGTATACCGAATTTCATCTAAATCGGTTTAGCGGTTTAGACATGAGGAAGTAACAAACAAACAAATTTACATTTCGCATTTATAATATTAGTGGGATTATATGTTATCTGATTTTGTTATAACATGAGCAATGTGTCTACATCCCAAAGCCACTAGAAGGTTTACAAAGTGATTTTCTGAAACCACCCAAGGCGGCTTTCAGCTAAAAGGTTTTAGTAGGTACAATGGACTTTTAATCAAAAAACAAAGTGCTCGAAATTCATTTAATACAAAACTTTTAATATAAATACACTTTATTTTCCATACGCATAGAAGCCATGCCCCGCCCCGTGCCCTCCAAAATATAAGCCGGTTCCATAACCCCCATAAAAAGTTCGAAATCGGTTCACATCATCTCGATCCTCTGCTTTCTTTTCTACCCGCAACTGTCCAAATTTCTGTGCTCTATGTAGCGGTATTACTGATAAATCATGAACCGGTTGGTACCGGTTATGCTGAAACGGTACCAGGATCGGTACTAGTTGCGATGGATGAGTGATGTTCGTCGATGAATGGGACACAGTTTGGTGGTAAATCGGTATGCGTCCATTACTGGTGACGATATGTTGGACCCCCGTGTGCACCGAACTTTGGTGGACATTGGAAGTCGCTGGTAAAACGTGCAACTGATTAGGCAGTAGTAGATGGTGGTGTATAGGTAATGGGTAGCCTATATTTATTCCTTTCTTCTTCCTGACTTCCTTTTTGAGAGCTGGTATGTCGTGGCGTTGTATGACTGTGTGTGAAGGTTGAAGTTCGTGAGACGGTTGTGGCAAGTTGAAAGTTGGCTGGATGGCAATGATGACTAGGAACAGGTTTGGCAACATCTGAAAAGAAAGGAATGGTATTTAGAGCGACCAGTGTAGTTACTATAAAGTTAATATATAGGTTGTCTCTGTCCGAGGCTTTAAATTTAAGGTTCGATTCTACACTTAAAACTAAGTTACTTTTGTTTTGTAATAAAAACTTAATTTAGATCAATTACTGATCCTGGAAGTTTAATTGTTAAATCAGTGTATCGGACATGGCTGTGTCATCGCTGTCTCTTTCTTGATACGGGGGCCTTGAAATAATTTTAGACATTTATTTGACGTCTCTAAGAACCGTTTGTCAATATGCCGATGATTTGATTATACTTGAAACGTTTAGGTAATTAAATAAATGTAAACCAACTTCAGCTGCCAAATTTTGTACATTCAAGGATTTCAAACATTTTACTTATCTATTAGTATAAATACAAACTAGACTGGTGTATTTCCTTACAGAAATGTAAATATTTTGATAGTTTAATGGGGAAATTTCACTATTTAAGACATCAATTGACGTTGTTATGTTTACATTTTTTTAAATACCTAACCAAGTATAGTATTGTATCGCATAGATTGAAAAATACGTTTAATTTATACTACGAATCTGTGCGGATTGAATCTTGACTGAATGAACTTGGCAACTGAACATCCAAGCCCTAATGACCTATTTCACCCCGACTATGATGGCTAAAATACCTACGTCATATTTCAGGCTGAACCCATCTGTCAACAGCCGCGTAATGACGTGTCAGTTGTCACGTCAGCGGATGGCCGGCCAGCGGATCAGCGCGGGAGAGTAATGGTCTCCCAGATTTACTGGGATTCATTTAATATATATTGCCACCTGAATTCTGTTTGGCAACGTTATTGGTGTTTGCGTTGACATGCGGGGCAAGTGACAAAAGTTGGACTAAATGTATGATCTTGAGGCTAATTTATAGAAATTGATGAGCAATACAAAAATGTATTTTCACTTCTCATGCTCGTAAAGTTTGTTTGTTTAAACTCTTTATTATACAACAAGGAAATACAAAAATAACACACAATAGAAAGTGCTAAGTACAAAGGCGGACTTATCCCTGAAGGGATCTCTGCCAAAGTCCATCAAGTCTGTCAAAGTCTGTCAAGTTCATGTTTATGCTGGATCTAGGCGACATAAAATGACTTTTTATCCACTAGTGCATAAAGTAAAATCTTCGTCTAAGACCAACAGCCACAAAAAAAAAAAAAACTGCATATTTTTAGGGTTCCGTAGCCAAAATGGCAAAAACGGAACCCTTATAGTTATAAATGATATTTAGTGAAATTGATTACGAAAAGGTTCCACCCTGGTCCATGAATCTGTTTGATCGACAGTACGAGTACGTTTCAGCAGTCTATCTCGGTTCTTAAGATACAGCCCCGTGACAGACAGACGGATAGCGAAGCAATAATAGTAAGTTCCCGTTTGTCTATATTTAGGAATGGTATCCTAAAACACATGTAAACACGAGTTCAAGAGTATTTCCAAATCATATTGAACTGGACTTGTTTATTTGTTTACATCAACATCGAATTTAATCATCTAACCTTGAACTTGAATAATCATTTCGCAACGTGATTAATCAAAGTAAATCGCTGTTCCACGGACGCCCTCGATTACTATGCGAGTATTTAAATCAGCTGGTTAGTGTGAGATTAAGTCAACTTGTTACTAAGGTCAGGGACACATATTGTAGATTGTTTAGTTCTTTTTAGCTTTTGCTGTTGGCACTTTCAGTTTCCCACCATCATCATCATTAAGTATTTTGCGGCGCTTGCTTTTGAAACGATGGGACCGTGGTTAACAGACTCAAAAAAAAGTCTTAAAATACTTGTCTAGGAAGTTAGTGTTGGCCTCAGGGGACTCTAGAGCTGGCGGTTACCTCGCACAAAGAATAGGGATAGCTATACAAAGAGGTAATGCGGCCTGCGTTCTAGGGTCCATGCCAGCGACATCTCTTGACGACGTGTTTGCCTTATAAAACAATGATAAATAGGTACTTAATTTTAGTTAATAATTAAATCATCATCATCATGTCAGCCGCAGGATCTCCTCTATTGGACATAGATAGGCCTCCTCCATAGAACTCCCCCATAGACCTCCAGTTGTTTCAGTTGGAAGCGGCCTGCATCCACCGTGAACTCGCTTCTCTAACCAGGTCATCCGTTCATCTAGTTCAGTGGTTCTTAACCCGTGCTTTACGGACCACTGGTCGTCCCTGGGAGAACTCGAAGTGGTCTGGTGGAATTGGCAAAACGACGCGCCAGTCAAATAGCGGTCGCAACCGTTTATTCATTTACCTACAATTTTACTTTTACCGTGTATTATTTTCAAACAGTAGGTTGTCCATAGCAAGACAGAATTTTTGTCAAATGGTCCCTCCTTATTAAAAGGTTAGTGGACATCCTAGACTGCGCTTGCCGATCCGGGATTTTTGGCCACAACGGCCATCTGTTCTCCGTGTTATATGTCCTGCCTATTGCCATATCAACGAGCTAATTCACTTGGCTATGTCGGCCCTTGTTCTTCTATGTATCTACTAATTTCTGATTCGATCCCGTAGAGAAACCATAGCATAGCTCTCTCCTCTCCATAGCTCGCATAGCAACTCTGAACCTATTTATAAGGCCTATGAAGCATCATGTTTCGAATGCATGTCATCACTGGCAAGCACACTGGTTAATGAATTTCGTCTGTTCATCGGAAAGCACAAGACCGGTCTGATTGCAGATAATGATCCTCGTCCCACATTACCTGACCTGACCCAAAAGTGTGTGTGTTTGTACGTTTGTGCGTCTTTCACGTCGAACCGGAGCGGTAGATCGACGTGATTTTTGGCATAGAGATAGTTTATGGACCCGAGAGTGACATAGGCTACTTTTATCCCAAAAAATGTACAGTTCCCGAGGGAACAGCGCGCGATAACCTAGTTAGTTTATAATTAAACATCACCCCCATTAGTTTACTAGTTATCAGCTAACTGAAATCCCCTGTGAGTTAGCATCCAGCTGCATTATGAAGACATAATGGGACAAAGTAGGTCGTCCTAATAGGATGGCGGTGCAGGCGGCGGCACGAAGGATTATGCCTTTGTCCCGCCGGCGCGCGATAACGGGATCTTCGGTATTAACTTGGAATAATTTCGGGACTCGTCCGGGAAAGTATCAGTATTCCTTTTGAATTACGTCTTGCTTTTATTTCTGGAAGAATGGTTGCCAACTCTTGTTTGACGTGTAATACGGTCTTTGACTTTTTTGTTTTGTCAATGCAACGGAAAAACCATTTTTCAGCTACTATTACACATCTGGGTTACAGTATATAAATACATTACACATCTGGGTCACAGTAAGTATTTATATACTGTGTCTGGGTTTAAAAGTTTTGATACAAGATCAGGCAGATAAAGAAATACTTATTTATGTACTACTGTAACTAATTACCATCTGACTTCAGACGTGCAACTTGTGCCATATCTGTAAAAAGCGTTTAAGAGAGAGACAGAATTTTTTTTTAAATGTTTTAAAATACAATTTTTAAACAAATTTCTTTTTTTGCTCAAAATTAACATTCCATTAATTAAAATTAGGTACATACGAGTATATATACAATTTTAATTTTCATTTGATGCCCGAAGTGTCGGTTAAATAGTTGACTGGCCCAAATATTTGTGATGTTTAATAATATTGTAAATCTTTCTTCTTCTTCTTTTTTTTCTTTTTTCTTCTTCTTTCTTTCTTCTTTTTTCTTTCTTTCTTTTCTTCTTTTTTCTTTTTTTTGTGAATAAATGTATTTTCTTTTCTTTCTTTCTTTTTCTTTCTAAAATATATTTATATATAGGTATACCTCGTTGAGTTTCTTGCCGGATTCTTCTCAACAGAGGTTTTTCCGAACCGGTGGTAGATTTTTTGACATTCATAAGTGCTTGTTATAGCTTAAATTGAATAAAGATACTTTGACTTTGACTTTGAATGCTACCAACTAGTATGTGTGCAGGACACGTGCTACTATTACGTAAGTATGCTAGTTACGAGCATTTGTAAGGCGGCTTTAGGTAATTTTATCTGCAACTAGCTTTTGCCCGCGACTTCGTCCGCGTGCACTTTAGTTTATCAGGGCATATGTTTTAATTGTAATTGCTAACTTCACCCCTCCCCCCCCATTTTACCCCTTTAGCGGGGAATTTCATCAATTTCACCTAGGTACACAAATAACTTTTAGAAATGAGAAAATTTCCATACAAACTTTACCCCCCATTTTACCCCTTTAGGGGGAAATTTTATCTATTTTACTTACACAGATAATTTTTAATTATAATCAAGAACTTATACCTACGCCTATTTTCATACCTAGGTACTTCTAAGTTCAGAAATGAGAAAATTTCCATACAAACTTTAACCCCCCTTTTTACCCCTTTAGGGGGGTATTTATTTTATAGATGTTGAGATACGATGATATTCGGGCTAGCACCGCGAGCGAATAATTCAAATTATTCCGATTCGGATTTATGATAAAGTAGACATTGAAACCAAACCAAATTAACATGACGGCTCATAAATAAAGTTTTATTTAGAAAGTTCCCTGATTTACGAAGCCGGCTGCTCAATATTTTACATTTGTGCTCAAAATTAGGATGTCTGCTAATTTTGATTTGCATAATCACGGTGTTAGAAACAATAGAAATGTTGACGAGGTAATTGAGGATGTTCATTAGATAGCTCTTTTAAAAACAAAATTTAGGGATCTGTTGCTTGGACCGTAGTCCCCATGCGAGCCCAGCACGGATTGGGAAATCCACAAACTTGAATTTCTTCGTCTGTATCCCTTACCGTCACCTATATATATAGGTAGGATGCTATCGATATAGGTAGGATGTTTATCCGTTGCGTTGCCTAATCCATAGTAAACGAAGTTTACTATGAAACTTAAAAAAGCTTTTAAGCTTTGCTTCGTTTGGGACTGGGTCAATTGCTATTTGTTTATTAAGCTATTAATTATTTGATAAGTGGGTAAGTAATATAAGTTATTGGAAAAAGCTTTATAGCCTACTGTAGTAAAAAAAAAAAGAGTGCTGTCTTCCCCAACAAACTGCTTAGCAGTTTGGCGAAAATATCTTCAAGTTGTTATTTTTGTAAATTGTAGTTAATAAATTAAAAAATATATTATATTGAGTCTAAAAGAGTGAGGGTTTTAACAGAGGTGAAATATCGCCAGATGGCGTTAGTATCGTGAGGCCCGTTTGACGTTTGCTTGTGATTGGCTCATTTAGTTATTTAACCAATCACGAGCAAACGTCAAACGTCAAAAGGACCTCACGCCAAACTATACGAGTAAGTAGTGGAATTTTACTATCAAGTTGCAAAAACTACAATCACCGTACGTCCCCATTGACTTATCGAATATCGATTATATCGATGTAGGTCCCTCTCAAAGAGAGTACCTACTTTGACACTGGTAAAATTGTCCTATTAATTAGGACAGAAAGCCATATTTTAAAAGAGAAGAAGTAGTGCGTTGTTCAGTGGCGGCAGGTGGCTACTTTTTGTTTTAGATTGGTTGTGGCTGGTATTCTACCGAATAAGAACAGCTCTACTGTACTCGACCTGAAGTCGACTGCCAGTGTCTTAGCCAATCCAACCTCGACATTGGCGGAATCATTGCATCGTTCGATGGGGCCATTATAATCCCAAAAATTTAATTGAATTGATACTATAACGCTATCTAGCGATTTTTCGCCTCCGTGGAAACCCTCCTTCAATGACATTTGAGCGTTGCCTATCCATAATTATATTATAAATGCGAAAGTGTGTGTGTGTGTGTGTGTGTGTGTGTGTGTGTGTTTGTATGTTTGTGTGTTTGTCCGTCTTTCACGCCGTAACGGGTTGACGGATCGACGTGGTTTTTTTTATTCGACTGGATGGCAAAGGAGGGAGTGGGTCTCCTTCCTGATGGTGAGAGATCACCACCGCCCATAAACACCTGCGATACCAGGGGGATTGCAGATGCGTTGTCAACCTAGAGGCCTAAGATGGGATACCTCAAGTGCCAGTAATTTTTGGCCCGAGAGTGACATAGGCTACTTTTTATCCCGGAAAAATGCACAGTTCCCGAGGGAACAGCGCGCGATAACCGAATACCACGCGGGCGGAGCCGCGGGCAAAAGCTAGTCTTATTCCATAATTCAAAGCAACTCATATATCTAGTTAGTTGCCCAAAATGGACAGGCCAGCAATTAGCGGCAGATCTTTGATTAAGAACCCCATTAGTTACGTGTGAAACGCGCGTTAGCTGCCAATTAGTTAGCACGCTGGTTGTACACTCAACTTCATAAATAGAGACCGCATTATATGCAACATAAAAAGCTTGAAATATGCATGCAAATATGCATGAAAAATGCTTGAAATATGCACGAAAACTGACAGAATAAATGAATAAATAAATAAATAAATATCACGGGACAACTCACACCAATTGACCTAGTCCCAAAGTAAGCTTAGCAAAGCTTGTGTTATGGGTACTAAGCAACGGATAAACATACTTATATAGATAAATACATACTTAAATACATATTAAACATCCAAGACCCGAGAACAAACATTCGTATTCACCATACAAATATTTGCCCCGGCCGGGATTCGAACCCGGGACCTCAGGCTCATTAAACAGCAACATTAAATGACTATTTTTTTGTTTTGTAAATATTATTCTTTTAGATTCAAGTTTATTGTTAGTAAATACTTGTTTTAAGTTTTACTTTATTAAGTATGTATCTTTATAATTTATTGTTTTTTAATGAATAAAAAACTATTAATTTTTAGATTTTTTTTATTACAAAATCATGTAACATGCATAATAGGTGGGAGGAAGGAGTAGTGCGGTAGGCTAGCGCGACGATTATTTGTCTCTTTCATTTTATTAACGTACCAAAACAAAAGACGCGCGGCTGCTGAGTGCGCTGCGCTCGAAAAATACTGTAAATTATAGCGGTAATATGCATCAACACTAGCTCTTAGGAAAAATATGCTATTAGCGCTGAAAATGGCTTAAATATTATGCAAATGCATATCCAAATATGCGAATGCATACTATCCGGTCTCTAGTCATAAATAAGTAGTAGTATTTCTACCCATTGGTCCCAAACGAAGAACAGCGCCGCTCGCAAGACCGGCAATTTTTGCTGATTTGGGACCATTTCGTGACAACAATTTTGTTCTTTTCAATATCTTTTTTTTTTGTTATGCTTTGTATATACTTTGTCACGAATAAATGATTTATTTATTTCTTTCTTTCATTGAGGTCATCTTAGGCATCTATGGCAACGCATTTGCAATACCCCTGGTGTTGTAGATGTTTATGGGCGGTGGTGATCTCTTACCATCGGAGACTAGCTCGTTTGCCATCCAATGATTATATCAAGGACAGGGATATTTGGAAATAATTCCGATCCGCATTAGCGATCCCTTCAAATAGTGAACCTACTGTGTTAAAAATAAAATTGTGTTAAATACTTGTAAGGTATAGTTTATATGTAGATACCATTTATAAATATTGTGAATCTGTTTTAAAAAAAAAATACCTCGTTGAGTTTCTTGCCGGATTCTTCTCAACAGAGGTTTTTTCCGAACCGGTGGTAGATTTTTTGACGTTCATAAGTGCTTGTCATAGCCTAAATTGAATAAAGTGATTTTGACTTTGAATTTGAGTCTAATAAAAAAACCATTCACTCATACGGTCGTATGAATACAGTACATAACTATGGCCACAGATCAGATCAGGTTCCGATTGCGCTACGCATGCGCCAAAATCAGCATCGCAAGGTCGCGGTATCTAGTTTACATTACAAGTGTTGCATTATGAAAGTGCAACGTAAGTGTAACGATCGATGGGGCACTTACGGCACAACAATCCATACTAATATTATAAATGCGAAAGTGTGTTTGTATGTTTGTCCGTCTTTCACGCCGTAACGGAGCGATGTATCGACGTGATTTTTGACATAGAGATAGTTTATGGGCCCGAGAGTGACATAGGCTACTTTTTATCCCGGAAAAATGCACAGTTCCCGAGGGAACAGCGCGCGATAACCGAATTCCACGCGGGTGAAGCCACGGGCAAAAGCTAGTAATAATATAAATTTACTTTTCACTTCTCATGCTCTTAAAATGTTACTTTAGTCTCTGCATATCAAGACTAAAGCTCCTTTTTATTCTCTAGAGATTAAAGTTTTTTTTAATTTACGTTGGGAACCAATAAACAGCCAACACGGTGTTTGTGAATGGAGAATTTTGAGGCCTGGAAATAACCTCAAAATGGCAACTGTGCAAAACTATTATTAAAAAACACGATTTGGTTTCGTTGAACACAATTAATAATTACGAATATGAACCTATTCAATTATCATCATCTCAGCCTATATACGTTCCACTGCTGGGCACAGGCCTCCTCTCGGAATGAGAGGGCTTGGGGCATAGTTCCCACGCGGGCCCAGTGCGGATTGGGAACTTCACACGCACCATTGAATTGCTTCGCAGGTTTGTGCAGGTTTCCTCACGATGTTTTCCTTCACCGCAAAGCTCGTGGTAAATTGCGCACAGGAATTTCGAAAAACTCAGAGGTGCGAGCCGGGATTTGAACCCACGACCCTCTGCTTGAGAGGCGATAGGTCAAACCACTAGGCCACCACGGCTTCAATTATATTAAGGATTAATTCATTTTAATATGGATAATCCAATCATTTTTATAATAGTTCTCAATTTTGAAAATCAATTTTGTAGCTACTCTTTTGTTTACATACCGCAATGACGTCATGAACATTGTAGATAGCTACGCAGCAGGGCCACTACGAAACTCGAAACTCGAAGTTCGTATCGTACCATCCCTCTCGCTCTCGTATTAAATAGTATAAGTGTCACAGGGACTGCACTATACCATACTATACTAACTTCGAGTTTCGTAGTAGCCCTGCAGGGATAAAAAACATTAACATTTTTTTTGCGCGAAATTCGAAAATTTAGGAAAATCTATCGAATAAATATGTAAACTTTTGTAGTGTAACCGTATTTATTAGACCACTATTTTTCACGCCGGTATTTTTATGCAACATTTATGAAATTCACGATTTAATTTTTGGGAGTTCCCACGGAAATTTTCGCGAAATCCCGGGATTCCGATTCAATAAAGGCTAGTCATTCATCCCAGCCTTTTCTATATACGTCCCACTGTTGGGCACAGGTCTTGAGTAGTTCCCACGCGGGCCCAGTGCGGATTGGGAACTCACACACCATTGAATTAGTTCGCGGGTTTGTGCAGGTTTCCTCACGATATTTTCCTTCACCGTAAAGCTCGTGATAAATTTCAAATTAAATTTCGCACAACACAAATATAAAAAATTGCAGGTGGTAGGACCTTGTGCAAGGTCCGCCCGGATTGCTACCACCATCTTGCTCGCTAATCCTGCCGTGAAGCAGCAGTGCTTCCACTGTTGTGTTTCGACGTGGAGAGTAAGACAGCCGGTGAAATTACTGGCACTTGAGGTAGGTATTCCATCTCGGGCCTCTAGGTTGGCAACGCATCTGCAATACCCCTGGTGTTGCAGATGTTTATGGGCGGTGGTGATCTCTTACCACCAGGAGACCCACTTGCTCGTTTGCCTTCCAGTGGAATAAAAAAAAAAGTTTTAGTGAGCAGCAGTAGGTACCATCAGCCAAATATGTGGTCTACCACACTAAAGTTGAAAATCGTTTGCATTTCATGAAACAATAATGCCAATAGACATCTGTCAACTTGAAAGTTCGACTTTAGCGACCTATCCATTTGATAGGAACTTGTTTAAAAGTTGATAGACCACTTATTTGGCTGATGACTGAATATAAGTGACATTATTATTGTACTTAATTTTATTTTTATTTTTTATCCATACAACTATGACGATCCCGAACTGTTTTGAATTGTAATTGTTTTATTGCTTTTTATTATTTTATCCAATTTTAACAATTTGGGACATTTAAGTGTTTTCTAATATATGTGGGGCCTACCTATTACGAACGTCTGCCCGCCGAAATAAAAGATCTGAGCGAAGAGGCATTCGGTCGCCGGGTGAAAAGCCTTTTGATGGATAACCCTCTGTATTTTGTAAGCGAGTTTTCGGACATAATTTTTTCTTGACATTATTAAAATATTGGTAAATATGTTTTATTTAAGTAAATTTATTTTGTTATGACAATCCCTATTTGAGATACTATTTATTTATAGTTATTAATTTGTACTTTTCATTGACATAATTAATGATTTGATTTTTTGACAACTCCCCTTGCGGACAAATTTAATTTATTTTGACATTGTATTTTATTGATTGTTTTTTTATCTTTGTTTATTTTTATAAGTTTTGACGATCTCAGCATAAATTCTTATATAATCTGACTTAATGTATTTATATAATGTAATTGTTATGTCGAGTGAATAAATAAACTAAACTAAATTATAATCTTTTGTGTATTCTTGACAATTTCAGTATAAATTGTCGTAACTTTGAAATGTAAAAATTAATTACTTAATTAACTATTTTTTTTATGATCTAATTTTATAATGAATAAATATTCTAATCTAATCTAATATAGGTAAGGGACAACTGAATATGTTAGCACTTACCTTTAGTTTCCCAAAATGAACACTAACAGCAGCACTGGGGTTCTGTCCGTCCGGTTGCGCGCGCGCCGGGCGCCGGTGTGCGCCGCGCGGCCGCGGCGTGGGAACTTCAAGGGAGGGGCCGCTGAGCCAGCGGGTAGCATTAGACGTTTCAAAGGACATAAAGACTAGGCAAAATGCATGCGAACCTAAATAAATTTTGTCAGGCTTAATAGTGCTAAAAAAACCGGCTAAGCGCGAGTCGGTTTCGCGCACCGAGGGTCCGTACAAATATTTTTATTATATCATCATCATCATGTCAGCCGAAATACGTCCACTGCTGGACATAGGGCTCCGCCAAGGCTCTCCACTCAGACCGGTTTTGTGCTTCTCGCATCTACAGCGATCCCGCGATCTTAACCAGGTCGTCGCTCCATCTTGTTGGAGGCCTACCGACAGCTCGTCTTCCAGTCCGCGGACGCCGTTCAAGAACTTATTGACCCCATCGGCCATCATTCATAATTTTTATTGTTTTTTTTTTTTTTTTTTTTTTATTCGACTGGAAGGCAAACGAGCAAGTGGGTCTCCTGGTGGTAAGAGAACACCACCGCCCATAAACATCTGCAACACCAGGGGTATTGCAGATGCGTTGCCAACCTAGAGGCCTACGAGGTATGATGTAACTGAAAAATTATGCTTATCGCAATTTTTCCTTTATCTGTGCTATAAGACGTTCCTACGTACCAAATTTCAAGATTCTGAGTTCACGGGAAGTACCCTGTAGGTTTTGATTCCAAATTTTACGGGGTTATTCCCACCTGTTACCACCAATTTTTACCAGTGGAACAGCTGGGAATTTTTTCCTATCCTTTGCCATTAACGTACTCAGTGGTAACTACTGGGATTTTTTCCCCAGTAGTTACTACCAATTACTTTAGTGGTAACAAATAGGAAATATATTCGCGGTGAGATAAAATAAATAACTCCATAAAATATTGAACGGAATAGAACCTTTTTTAATATGTTGACAATAAACTGCTGAAAATTAAAATGAACGTGGTGGTAAGTAATTGGACTTTTTTCCTATCTCACATCCACTAAAGAAATTGGTGGAAACTATTAGGAAAAAAAACCCAGTTTTTACCACCAATTCTTTTAGTGGTAACAGATGAGAATTTTTATTCCCATTAGTTACCAGATATCAAATTGTTGTATCAAATTGTTGTGGTAGCAGGTGGGAATAACCCCGTTTTACGGCCTCTCAATGTGATGCAACTTGCACGATTTTTCTTGCAGGTCTAAGGGTGCATTTCCACCAGAGATGTCCGAGTGTTTGTCATGAACCAATAGAAACGCTTCATTTACCTAGACTCGGTAAATAAATGAATAAAATATGATATAAATCAAGCATTTCCATCGGTTCATGAAAAACAGGTGGTAGGACGCCCGGATTGCTACCATCATCTTGCTCGCTAATCCTGCCGTGAAGCAGCAGTGCTGGCACTGTTGCGTTTCAGCGTGGAGAGTAAGCGAGCCGGTGAAATTACTGGCACTTGAGGTATCCCATCTTAGGCCTCTAGGTCGGCAACGCATTTACAATACCCCTGGCGTTGCCGATGTTTATGGGCGGTGGTGATCTCTTACCATCAGGAGACCCACTTGCTCGTTTGCCATTCAGTCGAAAAAAAACAAAAAACACACTCCTCGTAACGCATCCTATACCTACACATCGTTGGTGGTAACGCTCCCTAAGCCGGGGTTTACCACAACTTTTCCAAGTTATGTCATGCGAGAATTCAAAGCAGACTTTTCCAAATTTTTGACCTTTGCAGAACTTCGGAGCCCCGCTGGTTTCGCGGCCCCCGGGGAAAGGACAGCGGCCTCGCACGACAACAAATTGCCGACAATCCGCCGATTTATTATCTATCCGATATTTATCACCCGATATTTATTCGATACACACCTGCTCTCAATCCGTGTTCGTGCTGCGACAGGAATTTTATATTTTTTTAGAAGATATTTAAGACTTGTTTGTGAAATAGATATAGATAGTACCTATAAAGATTCACGCTTTTTACATAGAAATAGCTTTTGCCGTCGACTTCGTCTGCTAAAAACTACCTTCATAATGAATTGGTAGTTTTTTTTATTCGACTGGATGGCAAACGAGCAAGTGGGTCTCCTGATGGTAAGGGATCACCACCGCCCATAGACACCTGCAATACCAGGGGATTGCAGGGGCGTTGCCAACCTAGAGGCCTAAGATGGGATACCTCAAGTGCCAGTAATTTCACCGGCTGTCTTGCTCTCCACGCCGAAACACAACAATGTAAGCACTGCTGCTTCACGGCAGGATTAGCGAGCAAGACGGTGGTGGTGGTTGGTTTCGGGAACAACTGAAAAAATTTATTCCCCGACAGTTTTACAAGCTTTTATTTAGTTCCACCTGTCCCGTTGTCTGTCTGTCTGTCTGTAATCAAATCTTGCAAGTTAAATTTGACCAACTTCCAGTTGTCACATTGACTTGAAATTTAGAATTTAGAATACTTATATAAATTGCGGGACAATACAATTGTACACTATTTTACGGGTAGAAATGAAAACGCACTGCTGCTAACTAAAAACTCGGTTTAATTTGAAATCATGCGCAAGTTATATCGAAACAGTGTTGAACAAACATTACTCAGTTTATTTTAGGGTCAGCGCCATCTATCGGATACTTAGTCAAACTTTCGCTAATACATTGATGATATTGATCGTAACAACAATAATCTAGTACTGATATTCTGGTAGTCAGCCCAGGATCGTCTCTGCAGGGCGGAACTCGGAACTCTTCAACGGTTAACGGCATCGACATGAAATTTGGTATGCAAAATGTAGTTTGAGTGACAATGCAAGTACAGTTAACAAAAAGCATGCGCAAAAAAGATTGTATTAAAAATGAAATTTTTATGATATTGAATTAGAAATTTAATTTCCACTACTCCTAGAGGAGGGAAGAGGGAGTATTACATAGTTAAACATGCATACATACGTGCATAATTAAATTACTTAACTAAGTAATAAATCAAGGTTACAACTTCGGTTTACACGTAAATATTAAACGAGTGTAACAACAAAACCGGCCAAGAGCGTGTCGGACACGCCCAGAATAGGGTTCCGTAGCCATTACGAAAAAATTAAGTAATATTTTTCAAGGTATTTCGTATTTTATACGGAATCTTCCAAGTTTAGGTATATTTTATACCTTAAGCTGCTATTTACTCATAAACTACTAATAATTCTCAAGAAAACTTAGCCGTTATAGTTTTCCTTGGAAGTTTGATATACTGACCACCATCCTGAATTTTTTCAAATTTTTCCATCCATCGGTTTAGATTTTAGAGGGGGGGGGGACGCTCAATTTTAATGAAAATTTGCACTTTAAAGTTGAATATTTCGCAAACAAATGACTGAATCGAAAAATCGTTTTAGCAAACCCCTAATGGTTTTAAAATACCTATCCAACGATACCCCACACTATAGGGTTGGATGAGAAAAAAAAAATCACCACCACTTTACGTCTATGGGAGGTACCCTAAAAAAAATTGTTTTTGAATTTTTAATTGTACTGTTTTGTCGGCATGGTTTACCTATATATCCGTGCAAAATTACAGCTTTCTAGCATTGATAGTCTCTGAGCAAAGCCGCGGACGGACAGACAGACAGACAGACAGACAGACAGACAGACAGACAGACAGACAGACAGACAGACGGACAGACAGACAGACAGACAGACAGACATGGCGAAACTATAAGGGTTCCGTTTCTGCCATTTTGGCTCCGGAACCCTAAAAACTGTGCCTTTTAATATTTAACAGTAACAGCTAGCCAATTCAACAATATATTTACCAAATCCAAATGGTTTTTATTGGAAAAGAATAGTTGTTTGTTTTTTTAGCAAACTGAACAGAAAGTGGAACGGTAAAGGGTCGACCAGACCGTGTTCGAAACACGTACGCACTGTAAACGCAGGACGCTTGGAAATAACGATTTCGGGGCTTTTCAACTTTTCTAAGTTGGTTAAATTAAAAACGAGAAGGTACCGTCCACAGCGTTGATAAAATAGTACATTAGTGTAGAGGCCGGCAACCCTACGTTCCGGCCGAGGCTTGTTTAGTGCTTTTCTGAAACATGACATGAAATAAAATAAAAAAACAAGAAATCAAGCTAGCGGGACGCTAGTCTGGTCGCCCTGCAAGGCTACCACGAAATTCGAAAATCGAAGTTCGTATCGTACCGTCCCGCCTACGCTTATGTTATTTAATACGAGAGTGAGAGGGACGGCACGATACGAAATTCGAATTTGGTGTTTCGGAGTAGCCCTTCTGTTGTTTGCGCGCGTGTCGCGCTGGCTGCGGGGCGAGTGGTTCTGTGGCTGATGGAGGTGCCGGAGAGGGCGCTTTGAAACAAAAGACGGTCGCATTGCCGGCCAGCGGCTAAAAAAGTTGTATGAAATCTCTTTGCAGGCCGCTAGAGTGACCGCGCGCCGGCAGCCGAGCCGCAGCGCCCGCAGCGCGATACTTCCCGGCCTATTATTTGTAACGCAACGTCAATATTTCATGTCATGTTTGAGGAAAAACTCTTTACACGTGATTTCCTAACTTCACTTTACCTTCCTTTCTTTATGAATAACTTTTTTACACGTGACTTCTAAACTAGTGCCTAAGATACGGCGTTCATAGCCACCATAAATGGCTTACAAGGGAACTCGTGTGTATATGTGCGCTAATAAAAAATAAAGAAAATGTATAGCTATAAAATCATTAAGACATAATAAAAACATGTTTTAAAATGTTTTAAATTTATTATGTCATATAAAGTAATGTTATGGTTCCATTTTTTTTGCTTACAATTAAGTAATTGTTGAACTTTAATTTTCAAAACAGATGTTAAAATTTTAGATCTAATGCAATTTTCTAAACACAATGTAAATAATTTAACCAAGAAAAAATTGGAATACCCCCGACTTTGTCACTTCAAAGTTCAATATCTCAAAAACGGCTGAACCGATTTTGATATAACATGTTTGAAAACCATCGCTAAAAAACCTGCTATCAAATAAAAAAACCGCATTCAAATCGGTCCATCCGTTTAAGAGCTCCGGTGCCACAGACACACAGACACACATAGCGGTCAAACTTATAAGACCCCTCTTTTTGCGTCGGGGGTTAAAAAGGGGCGAAAACGGTGCGCTCCGGAAGCACTGACTTTCCCTGCTTGTACGCAGAAGTCAGCGTCTTTTGATTCGCGGTGTGGTCGATCCTTTAGTCCATTAAAAATGTAGGCCGTTTTTACAACCTCTGTATATCCATTTACTTATAATTTATAGATAGCGATGACAATAGAAAGCAAATGAGTAAGATAAAGAAAGATTGAGGATAATGATAATTAATGTTTATATCCTTGTTGTTTAGATTTTGAACTTTTTCGAATATTATCTTTGTTGCAGTAGAGTTAAGGAGTTTTGGCGATATGGGAGGCTCGTGTCCCATAACGGACTTCTTAAGATTACAATAGATTAGATTTATTTATTTCCTTATCAAAAAATGTATTATAAACTATCTTTTGCCCGCGGCTCCATCCGCGTGGTATTCGGTTATCGCGCGCTGTTCCCTCGGTAACTGTGCATTTTTCCGGTATAAAAAGTAGCCTATGTCACTCTCGGGCCTATAAACTATCTCTGTGCCAAAAATCACGTCGATCCGTCGCTCCGTTACGGTGTGAAAGACGAACAAACACACAAACATACAAACACACTTTCGCATTTATAATATTATACTAGCTTTTGCCCGCGGCTCCGCCCGCGTGGTATTCGGTTATCGCGTGCTGTTCCCTCGGGAACTGTGCATTTTTCCGGGATAAAAGTAGCCTATGTCACTCTTGGGCCCATAAACTATCTCTATGCCAAAAATTACGTCGATCCGTCGCTCCGTTACGGCGTGAAAGACGGACAAACGTACAAACACACTTTCGCATTTATAATATTATACTAGCTTTTGTCCGCGGCTCCGCCCTCGTGGTATTCGGTTATCGCGCGCTGTTCCCTCGAAAACTGTGCATTTTTCCGGGATAAAAGTAGCCTATGTCACTCTCGAGCCCACAAACTATCTCTATGCCAATAATCACGGCGTGAAAGACGGACAAACATACAAACATACAAACACACTTTCGCAATTATAATAATTAGTATGGATGGATAGTTTTTGTGGTACTAGTCGTGGCAATGAACTTTTATGCAAAGTTAGGCAGCGGAAGGTATACACACACTGTATTGTACTGTACCTACACTTTTATCTAACTGGTCGTGTGGGGTGCTAAGTAAAATCCCGCGTCAGTAGCTGCCACGATCCGACGTGAAATGCAGCGCCGCGCAAAAAATGTCGAATCCAGCATCCATCATTGATCCGGCACAGTGGCGTGGAAACAGCACGGCAACGGTTTTTTAACCTCCGAAACAAAAAGAAGGGTGTTATATATAAGTTTGACTGTCTGTTTATCTATCTGTTTATTCAAATATCAAAAAGTCATATTGTACCTAAAGTACAATTCAATAGAATCTAACAATTTTCTACACATTTAACACACCCTGACGTGGGCACGCTTGATTATATATGTCCCTATTGTTGCAATTATCATCTAACAGGAATAAAAAAAGAATAAAAGTCACATCACAAAGCCTTAGGCAGCCCGGTGTTCATATTAGAAGGCTGGAAGTGTCTACAGGATTGTTAGATTCTATTGAATTGGAGTATACTACCTACGACATCTTACAGCTCAGGTCTTATGTGCGTGGTTGTAAGATGTCGTTATTAGTGCTTATAATAGGTACTTTTTGATATTTTAATGGTAGGCGCGCTTGCCCGTACTCGTAGGAAGTAGAAAACGTACCTACCTTCGAAAAATTGGCTCAAAGTATATAATAATAATATACACTAATAAAAAAAAAATAATATTATGTACTCTGGTTTTGAAAAGGACGACCAGCGATCATGGAGGATATAACAGAATGGCTTAGACATGACACACGACTAACCGGCAAGTTAGAGGAGTGGAGACACAGAATAGATAATAGTACAAGTAGTGGAGATGAAAAATAACTCCAAGCACATCACAAATAAATAAATAAAACTATAAATGAATGAATAACCTAGCCGACAAAAAGTTGGATAATCCCCGACTTTGTCACTTCATAGTCCAATATCACAAAAAGGGCTAAACCGATTTTAATAAACCATTTCTAAAAACCATCGCTAAAAACACGATTAAACAAAAACTGCATTCAAATCGGTCCACCCGTTTAAGAGCTACGGTGCCACAGACAAACTCACAGGCAGGCACATATAGAGGTCAAACTTATAATTATAACACCCCTCTTTTTTGCGTCGGGGGTTAAAAATACAAGGAACCGTCCAACAGCTTGGTAAAAAAATCAGGTGTATCGCATTCTCAGTTACTTACTGTTATTTTTTTACGGTGGCAGGTAGCACCGGACAGCGCGCCCTGCATACTAAATAGCCACCGGACTATCGGCAGGAAAATTGAATCGAGCCGGAACTTGCAGCTTCCGCGAGCCGCGGTTGCGCCGGAATAATAATGTACGGGCTTTATGAAGGAAAACAGCGGGGAACTGGCGGAGACGTCGGTATTCATTTTTAGGATTCCGCACCGAAAGAAAGAAAGAAAGAAAGAAAGAAAACATTTATTCGTGACAAAAACAAAATACCAAAATAAAAACAAAAACAAAATATAGCTATGCATGTCACGAAATGGTCCCAAATCAGCAATCGAAGGGTAAAAACGGGACCCTATTACTAAAACTCGACTATCCGTCTGTCTGTCTGTCTCTCTGTCACCAGGCCGTATCTGATGATCCGTGATATATTACCGGGTGTGCCCTGTAATACGAGCAAAAAATTAAAACATAGATCGTCCTCGTTAAACTGAACAACATTAGTTCAGCGACTTTAAAAAATAATGGAGTCTTTGAATTTTCTATTTTTCATACAAATTAAATAATGCTATCAATGCAGGCCATCCTAGAATACAACTGACGTCGCCCGTTACGCTACAAACATCAAGCATTTTGCTTTACATTTCTTCTTCGAATAAACTAAAAAGTGTAATAAAAATTAAAAAACTAATTAATTTTAAAAGTCGCTGAATTAATGTTGTTCAGTTTGAGCCTTTGAGGAGTATAATCTATGTTTTAATTATTTGCTCATATTACAGGCCACACCCGTATAACGCTTGAGGTAGGTGTTCACAGAATATTTTTTTAGTTATATACTCACTTTGAAAATGGGAGCTCCCATACAACAAACATATTTTTTTTGCTATGTATGTCTAAAAAAAAGTTATTTTATGTCGCCTAGATCTAGTATAAATACGAAGTTTACGTCATGACAAGTGAAAAGAATATTATATTTGTATTTCAGGATTTCCCTGAAACCACATTCTCCATATAGTTTAGGTCCGGGGTCCTTTTATAAGTTAGGTTATATCCTTTTACTATTAGGTAGCTATACGGACAATGTGAGTGACCTCGATCCACGCGTCCACGGGTCAAGCTCAAAGGCTAATCTTCGAGGAAATGGAAGCGAGGTTAGGAGAAGGTCGATTAGGGGCGAGCCGCAGCACGTATGTCCTGCTTAGAATTTGTCTCATACTTTTATTTATGTAGTGTAGTTTCGTTGGCGCGCGGTTGCGTTAGGTATTCGTTTGGGATATTGCTGTCTTTATCGCTCGTGACATAAGCGCTCGCAGCCGTCCCCCCATGCATATCCCCTCCCGCTTCTCCGCTTCCCGCTAATGTATATCGAGATAGCTGTAGGCTTTTCAAGATTTGGGCAGGTGAATTTTGGGTTTTGTTGTCCTCATATTATACGAAAAGTATAGCACAGAAATCAATCATATTTTACAATCAAGATCTTCATTATGTTTTCTATGCCTGTGGTTTTTTCGATTTTTGTAAAAATGCTTTATTAGTCTGTAATTCTCGTTCAAAGTTGACATCTTTTTTTGTCGACTTTTGAGCTCCTGTAATTCTGATATTACGCATTTATTTGAAAAATCTGAAAAACCACAGGAATAGATAATTACGTCTAGTCCATAGTCCATACCTACTTACAAAATTTCATCTACTTTTTAACCGACTTCAAAAAAAGGAGGAGGTTATCAATTCGGTTGTATGTTTTTTTTTTTTTTTTTTTTATTTTTTTATTTTTTTTTATGTTTGTTACCTCAGAACTCCGTCATTTATGAACCGATTTGAAAATTTTTTTTTGCGTTCGTCTAGGAATGCTTTCAATTAGGTCCCATAAGCACCAAATCAGGATCTGATGATTGGATCCTAAGGAAATCGAGGGAACTCTTCAAATGTTGTAGGGACACCTATGGTAATTTTGATATATTTAGTAGTAACTCGTGCATTTGCTCTTGAAAATCATTATTTGGTAAAGTGGAACTGATGATGAAGACCACAGTTGACCATCGGAGTTACTACTCAATAACAAGTATTTCATGGGTTGAATTTCAGTTACTTTAACACAGTTGCTAAGCAATTTATGCTCCTCGGAACGCATATGGTGAAATGGAATGGGTGGTGAAGCACCAGGACTCCTCAATAATGATCATCTCTGCATCGAAAAAAGCAATTTTTCGTAAAAGGTGATGAGCAGTTGACATTAAAGTATTAAATCTTAGATGCTTTACACTAAAAAGCGTGAAAAAAAAATTTTATAACAAAAAATAGAACCGACTACAAAAAACCATGAAAATAATTTTCTACCAGTCTGAAGTCGGTGCCTCAGCACGAGCCAGCAGGAGTGATTGAAGCCATTTACTCGTATAGTTGTAGGTGAGGTAGACGATTATGGTCCACTCCTGCTGGCTCGTGCTGAGGCACCGACTTCAGACTGGTAGAAAATTATTTTCATGGTTTTTTGTAGTCGGTTCTATTTTTTGTTATAAAATTTTGTTGCCTAGTTTTGAAATGAGACCGGCACTACGTTTTTTATGGAGAATGGAACGAAGAGACTTCTCTTGATATATTGGCCCGGATAACTGACGTCTTAAATAGAGTTTAGCTCGACGTGTTTCGGGCTAATCCGTAGCCCTTCTCGGAGCGACTCGGCGGCTGCTGCAACACGCGCACTGCGCGCCGCCGCTCTGCTCGCGCGACTACCCCACGAAACTAGGCTGACACCGGCATACAGAATTCGTAAAAACATAATAAAATAAATATTATTTCTCTTAGATTTCCCAAGAATCTTTGCTAGTTATTTTAATTCAACGTTTCCTGGACAACCAACGTTTTCTGTGTTTACGTGTGTATAAAATTAGCATATTGCGTTGCCAGCGGACCGGAGCGGGGGCTGCTCCGAAGGCCTATTACTGTAAGGGCTTATGCTGGCTGGCGCGGTTGGCACGGAGTGGGTGGTCGCCTGTTAAAAGCAGCATGAGCAGCGCTAACTGATAGACATGGGCGTTATCGGGTATTTTTGATAACGGTTACCCAACGGTTATTTGGTTTCAATATCGGTATCGACAACCGTTGTCGAATATCGGTACCATTTCTAACCGTGTCCAATCTATTATTGTGGTTAGCGCAATATTCGCTCTATCTCATTTTTGCAACTTCATAGTCGATTAGAAAGAAAGAGAAAGCATAATTATTTTAGTTATCAATGGCGAAACTCGCCACGGCTGCCGTCAACGGGCGGGAGTTGCCTTGTAAAGAATGTATGGTAGCTGATAACCGCTACTAGATTGTGATAACTCCGATAGCTAAGTTACTGGCTTGACAACCGTTTTCGGTTACGTTTCGATATATCGGACACATGCCTTCTAACTGAAATAGGATTAAGATTGATTTTTTGGAATCTTTTGTATTTTTTATTTCAATTCCAAATTTTTGTTGGTCATCCCGTAAAACCTAGATTGTAAATACAAACTGAAATATAGATGCACAGAAAAAACAGAAAAAATAGCACTGCTAATCGAACCCAGGTCCTCGGCATTCCGGGCCGCGTGCTGTACCGGTACACCACCGCTGGACAACTGTACAGACACGAATTTCCCCTATGCACCACATAATATCTCAGCTTGTTTGTTTCTTATTTAGCCACTTAAACAGTGACACTAGCGATATCTATACCGTAGCCCTCATCGAGAAACTTTCGGCGTTCCATTGGAACTAACCACTCATCCGGACAACCTGACCTGGAGGACCTGGCTTCGATTCCCAGCGCTGGTTTTATTTTTCTGGTTTTTCTGTGCATCTATATTTCAGTTTAAGTCTATTTTAAATTTAGGTTTTACGGGATGACCGTAAAAGTAACAAAAATTTGGAATTGAAATAAAAAATACAAAATGATTCCAGAAAATTGCTTAGTTTGGGACTAGGTCAATTGGTGTGAAGTGTCCCATGATATTTATTATTTATTTAAAACCAATCTTGACATCTGGAGAGTTACGGACAACAGATGGAAATGGCGAGTTGTCGTTCCATGTGGCCTTTTTTCAGCAGTGGACGTCTTCAAGCAAATGATGATGATGACGACCTTTGTAAGGCAACTCACACATTAGTTACACCATCTAAACGAGGCTTTATCCTATATCCAACTTTGGCCCATAAGAACATTGTATCTTCCTAGGTCAGGGTCACTTTAGATTTAAGTTAAACCCCTTCAAATTATACCCCCCATATAGCGGGGTAATAATAGCCACATTGTCCCCATTGTCGTTTTAGGTCCCGTTTACCATGACAATGACACTGGACCCGGCCTCCCCATTTATATTGTAATCACTATCTTGAATTTATGTTATTTAAACTCACTGTAGACTAATATTTGGGTTTCACTATTATATTATCTTTTCTCTTCTATTTACTTACCTTAATTAAAATACCACAGACGGGACTTATCACGCTATACACAGGAGTAAATTTTTGGCTCTACGTTTCGAACACACAGTGGCCTTAAGAATTGCGAAACTGAAGTGGCAGTGGGCGGGGCACATTGCTCGCAGGACTGATGGCCGATGGGGTCAGAAGGTTCTCGAATGGCGTCCGCAGACCGGGAGACGAGCTGTCGGTAGGCCTCCAACAAGATGGAGCGACGACCTGATTAAGATCGCGGGATCGCGGTGGATGCGGAAAGCACGAGACCGGTCTGAGTGGAGAGCCTTGGGGGAGGCGTATGTCCAGCAGTGGACGTCTTTCAGCTGACATGATGATGATGATGATGACAGTGGCCTTGGTCTCAAATCAATATCAGTGTCTACTCATGACCACGACCACTAATGTGGTCGAAACGTCGATTTTGGTATTTTAACTATGAGTGAAAATCACGAAAGTATTAAACATTATAATTTACCTGCCATTTTCCGTGGAGCGAGGTCCATGTTTTTTTGTAGTCGGTTCAATTTATTGAGTTTAATTTTTTTGAAGCCGTGGTGGCCTAGTGGTTTGACCTATCGCCTCTCAAACAGAGGGTCATAGGTTCAAACCCCGGCTCGCACATCTGACTTTTTCTAAATTCATTCGCGGAATTACATTTGAAATTTACCACGAGCATTGCGGTGAAGGAAAACATCGTGAGGAAACCTGCACAAACCTGCGAAGCAATTAAATGGTGCGTGTGAAGTCCACAATCCGCACTGGGCCTGCGTGGGAACTATGGCCCAGGCCCTCTGGTTCTGAAAGGAGACCTGTGCCCAGCAGTGGGACGTATATAGGCTGGGATGGATGGATGGATGGTTTTTTTTTTAAAAGCCGAGAACTGAACGCCTACAGCTGACTAGTTGCTTAAACTAACGAGTACATTAAGTTTTGTTGCTATTCTTAGGATATAGGCGTTTCTTCATGCTTGTGCAGTTTCAAAGTTTCAAACCATCGCCATAGACTTAAGTCTATGGTTATTAATATAATAACTAATTAGTTATTTGATAATTATATAATAACTAGCTTTTGAACGCGGCTCCGCCCGCGCGGTATTTGGTTATCGCGCGCTGTTCCCTCGGGAACTGCATTTTTCCGGGATAAAAAGTAGCCTATGTCACTCTCGGGCCTATAAAATATCTCTATGCCAAAAATCACATCGATCCGTCGCTCCGTTACGGCGTGAAAGACGGACATACAAACACATAAACACACTTTCGCATTTATAATATTAGTAAGTATGGATATAATATTTGATTAACAAAAGGAGTAATACCTGTCCAATAATAATAATAATAATGTGTGTGTGTTCGTGGTATTCCTTCCTTTCTGTCTATTGTAAAGGTTGTCTGGAAGAGATCGCTCTGACTGAAGCGATAAGGTCGCCTATTGCTTACATTGGTAAATCTCCATACTTATCAGTTTTTAACCCCCGACGCAAAAAGGGGTGTTATAAGTTTGACCGCTATGATGTGTCTGTGTATCTGTGTGTCTATCTGTCTGTGGCACCGTAGCTCTTAAACGGGTGAACACCAATTGACCTAGTCCCAAACTAAACAAAGCAAGATTTGACTACAGACAGACAGACAACGGGGCAGGTGAAACTAAATAAAAGCTTGTAAAACTGTCAGCGAAATACGATCTCAAAGATTACGTATGCATTTGAGTTTATCACGAACACGGCTTCAGCGCTTAGTCTGTGGTAACAAGGTCGTAAAGCAGCGCTAAAGCGCTATTACGCGTGAAGACCGTAGCCAGCAACACTTAGGCCTAATGAACTTGGTTTTACGACCACTAAAGCACCTTAAGCGTACTGCAGCACCTTTACAGCTGAGTTACAGCTTTTGATAGTTAGTACACGCCGGTTCAAGGGTTACAGGAGCAATGGGAATACAGTTTTATTTGTTTGCATGTAAATTGGTTGATTAAAATTTCTTAAAGCCGTTTGCATGGGTAATAACCTAACCAACAAAAACGGGTCAAAAACGTGTCGGACACGCCCGAAATAGGGTTCCGTAGCCATTACGAAAAAATTAAGTAATATTTTTCTAAGGATTTCGTATTTTGTACGGAATATCCCGAGCTTATTTACTCTTAAACTACTAATCATTCTCAAGAAAACTTAACCGTTATAGTTTGATGATAATGAACAATTATTAAATTATCATCATCATCATATCGGCGTAGGACGTCCATTCTATAAGTTAGGTCTCCACCATAGACCGCCAGTTGATTCGATTAGAAACCGGATTCATTACCTAACCGTGAACTTGCGGCTTTAACCAGGTCATCCGACCATCTCGTTGGTAAACGTCTTATACTATGCTTGCCGATCCGTGGTCTCCATTTTCCAACATTTCGGCCCCAACGGCCATCAGTTCTTCACGCTATTATGACCCGCCCATTGCCACTTCAACAAGCTAATTCGCTTGGCCATGTCCATGACATTCCCTCATTTCAGATTTGATCACCAAGAAACCCCGAGCATTTTCTATAGCTCGTAGAGCAACTCTGAGCCAGTATAAGAAATAAAATATTGTATTGTATTTGATTTATCTGTGTCTGTTTGTTTGTTACTTCATCACGTCTAAACTATTGAACCGATTTAGATAAAATTCGGTATACAGATAGTTTGAGTCCCGGAGAAAGACACAGGATAGTTTTCATCCCGAAAAATGTATAGTTGCCGCGGGATTGCGATAAACGAATTCCACGCGGATGGAGTAGCAGTGAACCGCTATAAAAAATTACACACTTTCCAATCTTTCCATCCAATATACAAAAACGCTTCACACTTTCTCGGAGCACTTCCCCAAATTGTCATTAACTTGAAACAACACTGAATCCCTTATATGCTCATTAATACAAAACATCCCACAATAAGTTACAACACCTGGCGTTAGTAAAACACTCCGTTGCCTGAATAAACGATGTGAGCTCACGTGCTCGTGCAATAAAACCTCACCTCATCATAAATGTACGAGAATTCTGCTAGTTCTATTACTCTTCTATTAAACGACCTCAATACAACTCTAATACAGCTAAACACAGTTCTTTTCACATCATTCTGTAGCCACGTGCTGTCTACCGGCTATTTAAGAAGCTGTTTAAGAAAATGGAAGCTTACGACCGAGGTGGTAAGGTTAGTTTTATTTCACGCAGAATGTTTCGCGATTTTAAATCTCTAGCGCTTTTATTAGTGTTACAAGGGAGCACTTACAATAATACTTGGGTTCCAAATGGGCAGATAGGTAATGTCGATACCTTTTCAAAGTAGAATCTAACGGTGATTTGGATATCAACCGTTTTAGAGCTAAAAGTTTTGTTTTCAGTTGAAATTGAATTTACTGTAGTTAAATAAATAAAATAAAAATTAATAAATATCATGGGACACTTGACACTCGTATTAAACACTTTTAGAATGTGTTTAATTCTGAAACCATTTCATCATTTTTCACTTTTCATGCTCTTAAAATGTTAGATTAGTCTCTGCATATCGGGACTAAAGCTTCTTTTTGTTCTCTAGGGATTAAAGTATTTTTTTTTAATTAACGTTGGAAACCCCTAAATTGTCAACACGGTGTGTGTAAATGGAGGATTTTTAGGTGTGAAAATAACCTCAAAATTATTATTTTTTTATCTAAGCGTAATCGGTGTCGGGGGACCGCTAAGGTTAACAGAAAACTAAAGTACATGGGCCAATAATAAACTATTTTACCGACACTTTGGGCGTCTCCTGCGTTACCAAAAAGTCGTACTTCCAACAAGATATGGTTTCATAGGTTGAACTTACGTAGGATGGCATGTATTCATGTAGGTACACCATCTAGTAAATTACAGAAAAAACACGTTTACTCACAAAAATCTGCAATAGTTTGAAAAATGTCGCGGACAGATTAGTGTCGGTAAAAAGTATATTGGCCCACATAATATATTTTATTTTTAAAGTAACTTTGTAACTGTAACTGCAAAAAAAAAAAAGCAAAAAAGCAATAAAGCAATAAAGATTTTGAATTTGAATTTGAATTTGAAAATACAAAGTGTCCAATAGTGGGACGTATACAGGCTGGGATTGGGGTCGTTAATTGTTTACCTTGTATGTCACTCGTTCCGGGTTCGGGCAGGTCCATTTGCATGAGAGTGTAGGCATCTATACTCTGTCTATTTAACAGAGTTAGTACTAGAAAACAGAGAAGGCACGTAATTGGTCAGCGATAAGGACGATGCACAGGCACAAGATAGGTTTACATGCCTGTCAAAATTTAGTCAACATTTGTCTCTCGAACGGTGCGGACGCCTTCAAGTGCCTATCTTTGGTTACTAATTTTTACCTGGCTCGTAAATTACATAATTATGATTAACTAGCTTTTGCCTGCGGCTTCGCCCGCGTGGAATTCGGTTATCGCGCGCTATTTTACCCCTTTAGAGGGAAATTTTATCCATTTCACCTACACAGATAATTTTTAATTGTAATCGGGAACCTAGACACCTATTTTCATACTTCTAAGTCCAGAAATAGAAAATTATCACGGACGCGCAGCCGAGCAAATTGTCCTACCATTCACGGACATAATACAACCTTCGTCAACTTGTTGGCAAATACGTGACATAGTATTTCTTGGGATTTGACAATATTCCAAGTAAGTACTGAGGTTGTTTGGCTTTTGATATTATGAATGGCTAACCGGCACTCATAAATGCCTGTAAAGTATGCAACTCTCGGTGCGCGAGTCTAAATGGCACTTGGTGGGTTTTTTACACATACAGAAAACTCAGTTCCTGATAATTTTTTTATGTTTAATACTTCATCGTTATTGTGGTCATCGCATACGGATACCTTCAATGATGAATGGATATCCTGTTCCGGAACTGTGCATTTTTCCGGAATAAAAAGCAGCTTTCACTCTTTGGCCCATAAACTATCTCTATGCCAAAAATCACGTCGATCCGTCGTTCCGTTTCGCCGTGAAAGACGGACAAACACACAAACACACATTTTCGCATTTATAATATTAGTATCGACAGTACCTATGGATTATAGATGCGAAAGTGTGTGTGTTTGTATGTTTGTACGTCTTTCACGTCGAAACGGAGCGACGGATCGACGTCATTTTTGGCATAGAGATAGTGTGGCATAGGCTACTTTTTACCCCCGAAAAATGCACAGTTCCTGAGGGAACTGCGCGCGATAACCGAATTCCACGCGGACGAAGCCACGGGAAAAAGTTTGTAGGGAAAGTAAAAACAACATTATTGCTAATAATACCTTTATTAAACTTAACTTTAAAGAATATGGCATCACAGAGAAAAATACTTTTCAGCACCTTAATTTTCTTACCAATAAGCTTACCCTAATAACCTTTCAATTTGCCTAAACCTCATTGTTGTTGGTACTGTCCGAAGATAGACTGTGCAAACTTGCCAAAGTACTGAACTGGGAGAAAGGAAGGCTGGTGTCCTGGTGCCTCCTGACCCTGATATTGCTGGTATAACTGAGGCTGGACCGGTCCTTGTCTGAAGTAAAGTCTCTGATTTGGCTTGACTGGAACTGCGATGAGATTTGCTTCAGGTTTGGAGATGATTTGGCGCTGTGGCGCTGGCTGGTACTGAGGCACTTGGTATTGAGAAGCTTGGTACACTTGAGGTTGTTGGACTTGATGATACTGCTGCTGTTGCTGTTGAAATTGTTGCGGTTGCTGATGTTGTGGCTGTTGATACTGTTGTTGTGGCTGTTGATACTGTTGTTGCGGTTGTTGATATTGTTGTTGTGTTTGTTGTTGCTGTTGACGCTGAGGCTGAGCGAACGACGGTGCTGGCAAGCCCTGCGAGAAGCTTGCGTAGCTGACTGCTCCTTGGAGTTGTGCGTTGTAGTCCTGAAAATAAGTGTGTTAAATATTGTGTTTATTTTTACTGGGTAGAGCATAAGGTTGTAGAAAAGAACTATAGATTAGATTGATTTGATTATTGGAGGACTACGAGTATTTGACACCGAACGGAAAGACTGGGCAGAAATGGAAAAAGGTGGTACTAAATATGATCTTCATACAGTAATTGTCGAGGAAGACACACTAATAGTTTTTTTTAATTGAGAAATTTACCGACTCCAAATGTGATAAATTTCTTTCTATGCCTCTTTGACTAGCAAAAGTTGGACAGTCAGCTCCAAACACATTATGTCTCCTTACAGACATACACTATCGACCTATAAAAAACGTTATTGAAATTGATTTGTATCGATAATATATAAAATGTGAACATGCAATCGAATTGAAAACTTCCTCCTTGTTTTAAGATGGCAGAGAAAACGATTCAGTACCTACTGCGTGCGTATAACTGCACGAATATTAAATTGTATTAATAACAAATTTAAAATTAGATTAGAACAAACAAGTCATCAATAAAGAAGCATTTGAACTACTAATTTATTACCTGTTGGGGTTGGATATTTTTCTCTAGCTCCTTGACTGCTTCTGGTTGTCCGGTTTTCGATTCCCTCTGAGCCGGTCTCTGATGGGTCTGCTCCTCATTGCTTTCTTCCTGTGAAGCGTAGGTGATCCCTGGCTGAACCCTCACCAGTTGGATCAAAGGTTGCTGATTATACGCGAGTTGGTTTTGTGATGCCTGGTATATCTGAGGAGCCTGGTTGTATTGGATTGGTTGTTGGTAAACTTGAGGCTGGTATACGGGAAGCTGTTGTATTACTTGCTGAGGTTGCTGCTGATATACAAGAGGTTGAGGCTGTACCAGGAACTGCTGAGGATACGGTTGGTAGTTGACTGTCAAGCGAGCGATTGCTTGCTTAGGGTTGGCCAATTTTTGATTGTATTCTTGGGGTGTGTATTGAATCGCATTTTGTTGTGGCTGGTACGTAATCTTGTGTTCAGAGTAAGCCAGTTGTGAAGGTATCGGTGCTGATACCTCGTACGTAGTTGGTGAAGACAACTGGAAAGTAATTTAAAATTTATGTAAGTGTGTATTGCTTTAAGTAGTAGGTATACTTGATGAGGGTATTACTCGTATACTTAAGGCTAAAGTTTCAGTATCATTAATGTTTCTCCCTTAACATATCACTCAGGCTTGTACTACTTTGTAATAGTCTCACACAATCTGAAACCGCGGCTCTGTGGTCTCTTTGTTTGCATTCGAAATATCTATAGACCAAATACATACATAAATAAGTGACCTGGTTTTACTTGCTAATACAAGGTAGGCTAGTTTTTAGGGTTCTGGAGCCAAAATGGCAAAAACAGAACCCTTATAGTTTCGCCAGGTCTGTCTGTCCATCTGTGACTTTGAATATCAGGGACTATCAATTCTAGAAAGCTGTAATTTTGCACGAATGTATATGTCAACTATTCCGACAAATTTGATAAAATTAAAAATTAAAAAAAAAAAGGTTTATAAGCCACTGGGAATAGATTTTATGTCAGCCATGTTTTTATTCTCCCCAGGAGCAAAGTTGCAAGTAAAATACGGTAAAGGGAAAAGAAGTTATTGAATGCGCGCGTTGTATGTTGCGTGTATTTTATGAGAGCGTCGCTTGGCATGCGCGTCCCGCCGCCATTTATAATTCATGGCGAAGGAATTTATCACTCCGATGGGATCTATTAATGTAAATAAAGCAGCCACTAATACCCTTGATCTCCATTTTCAATGGCCCGAACTGGTTCTGTTGAAATATAGTAATATATCTGAGTTACGACTTCGGGAACCGCAGCAATACAATGCTAAGTATAAATGATGAGCATGCTGATGTCTTTATCATGGAAATGTGCGCGCTAACTTGTTGAGATTTGATTCCCATTTTCAAAAAGCTCGTCAAGGCTCACTTCTTGACACTGCCTTCTTAACTCTGTCCCCAGTCTTTATGTGTGTTTATTTTTTTTTATTTTTTTTTTAGGTGGTACAGATCAAAAGAGTTTGTTGAATGAGGGCAGCAAAAAACCGGTCGTTATATTTTTTGAGAGAGGCCTATGTTCAGCAGGGGACGTCTTTCGGCTGATGATGGAGTTCCGCTCACCCTAGGCTGGTAGACGGGTACCGGTGAGAAGAGGTGGCTGGCAATGGCCGCGGGGAACGGCGGGCCCTGGCCCGTCAGCACGTCGGATATCTTCGCCACTTGCGGCTCGACGCGGGAGTACACTTGCTGAAACAAAAACTTTTTTTTTTATGCGACTGGATGACAAACGAGCAAGTGGGTATCCTGATGGTAAGAGATCACCACCGCCCATAAACATCTGCAACACCAGGGGTATTGCAAATGCGTTGCCTACCTAGAGGCCTAAGTTGGGATATCTCAGGTGCCAGTAATTTCACCGGCTGTCTTACTCTCCACGCCGAAACACAACAGTGCAAGCACGTAAGATTAATAAACATTCATGCAAACCGAAACTTCAATTTGATGTGAGATCAGAGTGGTTACCAATCGCGTCGTTATGTCGCTTTTCTTTGTATCCTATTTATTTTACTCGTGCAGGTTTGTGCAGGTTTCCTCACGATGTTTCCTTCACCGCAAAGCTCGTGGTAAATTTCAAATGTAATTCCGCACATGAATTTCTAAAAACTCAGAGGTGCGAGCCGTGGTTTGAACCCATGACCCTCTGCTTGAGAGGCGATAGGTCAAACCACTCGGCCTTCACGGCTTAAATGAATTTATTATTATTTAATTCTTCTTATTCTATTTTAAAATATGGCTTCTGTCCTAATTAATAAGACAATTTCGCCAATGTCAAAGTATTCTCTTTCGAGAGGCAACGTTGTACGGTGATTGTAGTTTTTGCAACTTGATAGCAAAATTCCAGAAACCACGTGGAGACAACTTGCGCATTAAAAAATGTCAGACACGAGAGCAATATTGAATATTGTGATCACTGTTCACTGTTAAGGTTAATCGCCGCACAAAACACTATCAAAATTATACTTCAACTAGCCAAAGAAACAGAAATAGCAAAATTAAATATTGTTCCACATCCTCCATGTTCGAATGCCACAAATCGAATCGCTATTATTATTTAATACGAAGATGAGAGAGATAGTACGATACGAACAATACAATACAAAGACTCTTTATTGTACACCAGAAATAGTAAAACAAATACACAGAGAAAAAAATTACACAAATAACACGGATTTTTATTATGAACTTCGATTTTCGAATTTCGGTGTAGCCCCTAGACTTGAATTTCATCTGAAAGCGCAAAAATACGGTCTGAAGTAGTCGTGGTAGCTTGTACACTAGATCCGATTTCGGTAATTCGTATGGATTCAATTTTGGATCGTTTCGATGTTCTGCGAAACCGCTCTAAAGGCTAAGTCTAAAGGATGTAAGCAACAAAGAGCTGATGGAGTAAAGAGGTGTCATTAGACAAAAATGATTCTAATGGGCCCTACTCTTTCTCTATTGTGTAAAAAGATTTATACATAACTTTTTTAATGCAGATCATAGGTTTGTGTTTGACCATAATTACACCTAATAGTCAAGCGATAGCCACTAGTGGGCAAACTTTCTTGATAGAGAGCTAAAAAGTGACAAATGTTTTAGAAGAGGGCCAGAATTAAACAAAAAAATTGTTTTGTTTTCAATTTTTTAATCACCTGTCACCTCTACTCTCTACTAAACGGCTAGTCTAGCTGACTCCTTTACCTGTGCATCTATTACTTATTCTATTTTATAAATATTAAGTACGTACAGGATGATCAAAATAATATTAGGTACTTATTTTTATCGCGGCCCATACGGGTACTTTTAATTTTATTAAGTAACTTGGTGGGCCGAACTTTGCCCATCAATGATGTAGGCATAGACTAAGATTCAATACCTTGTCTAATAAATGTGCATTCACCCTAGATTTGCAGATAACTAAAATGTATCGACCCGGGACCTAAGCTTTATCGCTTTACGCTAATGTAATCAAACTATCCCTTTTTATCTAGTAAAGCAGCAAACTTCTCAGCAGCAAGCGAATATTTTGGAACTACTTCAAATAACTTTTTGGTCGATTTATGCGACTCGATAGGTAAGTTTAGACAGTAAAGTGACACGGGTACCCTTGACGCGTGTAGCTCGAATTTACTTAAATAAATAACAGGTTGGGAGACATAATGACGTTAAAAATGGTGTATGCATTCGATTGACATGTAGTAGTAAATTGGCTGTGACAGACAAACATAGATAATGATGATTAAACGAGTGAAGCTATTGGGTTCTGCTTTCCATTTGAAACAGTTCACTTGTAATGTTGTAATGAATTTGTTAGTAGATGCTGACAACTGAGATACAGGCTTATACCTAGTTCAGTGTTCAGTGACTTCATAAAATTGTGTACAATCTTTTCTTGATGAATAAAATAATATTATTATTATTTAATATACTTATGAGTTTAAATTAATTAATTTAACCAGGTACTTCAAGTTTTTACTTTTAAAGGTTATAGGTAGAGTCATTCACAATGACATGTCCGTGGTTCTTATTACAATATGTCAATGGCTAATTTTGATAAAATCACACGTCTTCGTGGATGACACTTGTAGTAAATTTCGCATATGAATGTGCGATGCGAGCCCAGGTTTGATCCCAGGATCTACTTGTGAGGCTATAAGAAGCACCAGCACAAAACTGCGAAGCAAATCAATGGCTGTAACGTTTCCAATTTGCACTGGGCCCGTGTGGGAACTACGGCCCAAACCCTCTCGTTCTGAGAGGAGGCCTGTGCCCAGCAGTGGGGCGTATATAAGCTGGGATGATAGTAATAGTTTAGAAACACTTCACTGCCTCATAAAAGAGCTCACAGTCCGAAACAAAAGGCGAAAGCATAAATTTTGAATCCCAAATAAAAACGACAATGTAGTTAATCTCTTCCCACTCTTTATTTATCTAATCCTTTAGCGTTATAAAACGGACGTAAACATTTTCTTAAGAAATAATCTTGCCTTAATAGCGCATTTGGGCACACCGGCTCGTCAGCTCTTAACGCCAGTCCGCCTCTAAATTTTGCCGAAAATTGCGCCTCAGCGCTGACCCAAATTGAGCCCTTAATTTATGATTCATAGCTATTTTGGCCAACAGCACGCGGAAGCTTTTTTGCGGGAGATATTTCAAATGAGACAGTTTTGGGAGTGACGGAGCATGCTCGCTAAAATGGATAAAATACCATCAACAGTTTGTACGCGATGGTTTTACCATTAAAATCATCGCGTAATCATAATCAACTAATCGGGTACCAATTTTTGCAATTTAATACCCACAGGTTCTTCTGCTACCTGGGTGGCTTTCTGTATAATAAAGCAAGTACTGTTCTAGATATATACCACCTCAATAAGTCATCTTGTAAAAAAGTTTTAGTAAAATGGCTCCTTAGTCTTGATTATGACCAGACTGAAAAAATGTTGCATCACATATCATAAAAATCAGTAGCCAAGGCAAGTATGGCAATATTGATAACAAAAACTTGTACACACACACACACACACACACACGCACACACACACACACACACACACACACACACACACACACACACACACACACACACACACGCACGCACGCACACACACGCACGAACGCACGCACACGCACACACACACACATACACCCACATACACCCACACGCATAATTATACATTACATTCTTTTTCTTTGATTATTTTCTGTTGTTCAAAATTATTTCTCTTTTAGTAATAAATTTATAGTTTAATTGTGCACCTACCTAGAACTTAATTTCATAGTTTAATTGTGCAATTTATAGTTTAATTATTGTTTGCTTATAGTTTAATTGTGCAATTCCTACCTTTACTTTAGGTTATATCTGTGGTTGTGGGCATCTGAGGATTGGAGACCTGGTGACCCGACATACAGGTTTCCCCTAGTTCGGGCACCAGTCTCCACCGCATAAGTCTACCACCTATAGTTTAAGGTCGTGTTTTTCTTGCTGTTTCTGTATTGTACTTTGTGGTGGAGTGAATAAATACTTTTTACTTTTTTTTTTTTTTTTAAATAATGAAAAATGTTCTCTATGAAATCATGGTTGTACGAAAGTAGAGCAGAGGTTTCGCCAAGCTTTTTTTGCTATGTATCCAGTGGTTAATCTTGTTTTACGCTAAATTTCAAACTAACTGCCGCTCAAATAAGCTGAAGTAATGTAAAAGCGTGACGTGCCCGAAGCGGCATGTTTTTTTATGAATGAATGAATGATGCGTGCGTCATGTTTTAAGGCGTAAAATCTCCGCACCTATACACCGTGGGCCCGAATAACCCGAGGGATTTTAACCATCGATTTTAGAGCCCAATTGGAGTATATAAAGTAGTATAACATGTAGTCCTATAACAACCCGTTTTTGAGATAATCGTTATTTAAGAAAAATCATAAGTAGAAAAATCTCAAGTGTAATACACCCTAAGTATGTGACGTAGTATGTTTAACCACTTAATATTTTTAAACGCAGACATACTAATGGCATGCTTTCTGGCCAGTTGGCAGTATTTAAGTTTGATATCCAACTACAAGTAGGTTTCATTATCATGGTTATTTCTACCGATATTGAAGATGCGACTTAAAACTGAGTTGAGTAACAGACTGCTGCATAGCCGTGTAATTATAATATCATTTTCTTGACTTAATCACAATTAGTACTCCTCACTTATCGCTAAAACTTAAGATTGTTTCTATCGCGATAGGAATCGCGAGTTGCGAGAGTGCAAACTATTTGTATTTACCTATGCTATAATAACTGGCCGATATCATGAAATAGATGTTACTAAATGTCAACGTTAAAAATGATTACTGATTGTCACGTCAGATCAAATCACGGTCGGTGTTAAATCCTAAAGACTTGTTTACAAGGCCGTGCTAAGCTTAATTGAATTATTTTGTTCTAAAAAATAATTTTAATTAAAGTACATAATTGAACCTATGTTCATATAACATTTTTTACTCGTATTATCGTCAGAAATACCCTGTTAAAATCCCTTGGGTTATTCGGGCCCACGGTGTATATGCTCAAAAAACGCTGAGGACCCTTAAATCGTCACTTTTCATAGCATACTGTAAACGCAGCGTTATTCTAGATTAGGTATGTTAAAGTTTTCAAGTTTTCTAGCAGTCTACATCCTGTTCATAACAAAATGTGACCACGAAAGTTGAGGTGGTTGAAACGATTGAATAATGACCCAAAAACTGCTGCTCTAAGACCACCCATGGACCGTCATCATCATCTCAGCCGTAGGATGTCCACTGTTGGACATAGGCCTCCCCCATAGACCTTCAGTTGCTTGGGTTGGCAGCAGCCTGCATCCACCGTGAACCTGCGGCTTTAACCAGGTCATCCGTTTATCTTGTTGGTGGACGTCTTACGCTGCGCTTGCCGATCAGCGGCCTCCACTCGAGAACTTTTCGGCCCTAACTGCCGTCCGCTCTCCGTGCTATATGGCCCGCCCGTTGGCACTTCAACGAGCTAATTCGCTTGGCTATGTCGGTGACCCTTATTCTTCCCATGGACCATAAATAATATGGGTAATTTTATTATTAGAGCTTTCCAACCGCCTCATTGTGGTCACATTTTTCATGAATTTGTTTTCGATTTCATTTCGTTTTCGGTTATTTGTAAGAGTTGCTGTATTTCTACCAGATAATTGAAAACTGTGTCAGGATATTTGGCATTTTTACAAAAAATTGAGACGGTTGAAACGCTCGAAAAATAACACAATCAACTTCTACTGGTTGTGTTAAATACATGTGTGTCATTGAATATCATTGTAAATCTATTTAAAAATATATTTAGCCCATTGTGTTTCTACCCGGATTCTTCTCAACAAAGGTTTTTCCGGCGGTAGATTTTTTGGACATTCGTAAGCCTAAATGCCTAAATTGAGTAAAGATATTAACACGTGACATTAACATGAAAAGATTGATGAATGTAGAGGAAGCGAGAGTTGTATGCCAGAATCGTACCAAGTGAAAGGATGTAGTCTCTGCCTACCCCGTTGGGAAAGAGGCGTGATTTTATGTATGTATGTGTGTATTAACACGTCATAAATTGTCACGTCACTGCGTTCACGGTGTGTCAGTGTTTTTTGAACATAGTGTGGACAGTACGCGACATGAAAATGTGACGCTGACGCATGACATCCTGACGTCAGCGATACGTCAGCGTTTTTTGAGAACCGGTGTGATCGATCCTTAAATTCTGCTGAGGCGAAACAATATTTCCGGTTTCAGAGAATAAACTAGATATTTATGCTATCCATTCATGAAGTCGTGGATTATGGGGTTTATGAATATAAGATGAATTGCTTGATATCTTGGGGAGTTTGCGGTGTATTGAAAATTTGGGGATGTAATTTCATTATCATATTCGCGCAACGACAGGGTTGTGGTTATACTTAATTCTCTATTTGGAGAAGGATAGAAGGTACGAAACTCGTGATGTTACTATTAGGATTTTGAGAATTTGACCAGGAAAATGCCTCCCCATTTTTAACCCCCAACGCAAAAAGAAGGGAGTTATAATTTTGACCGCATAGTCACTTTAGCAGCGACACTAACGCCATCTATATTACTAGTTTCTCATCGAGATACATTTTACATTCCCATCGGAACTATCCACTCACCAGGGACAAGAGATGTCGCTATTACGCAATCAAATTAGATTACTTTTTGGAGATGACTTTCTAGATGGCGTTAGTGCCGCTGCTAAAGTGACTATGAAAAGAATTCAAGTTGAAATGTTGGTGCATAGGAGAAATTTGTGTCTAGTCTCCTGTCCAGCGGTGGTGTAGGGGAATAGCACGCAGCACGGATTGCTGAGGACCTGGGTTAGATTCCCAGCGCTAGTCTATTTTTCTGGTTTTTCTGTGCATTCATGTTTCAGCTTGTATTTTCGTGTGAAATATCACACGAAAATACAAGCCTATATATAGACTTTAAAATACACTTACCTACACTTATACTTTAGACTTTATAATATATATAGACTTTCACGGGGTGACCGTAAAAGTAACAAAAAATTGGAGTTGAAATAAGAAATACAAAAAGACTCCAAAAAGTAATCTTTTGCAGTAATATATCTGGTTCGTATGTATGTCTTATAGTTTCAGACTTACCCATACTGACCGACCTAAAGAGCCACTCTGTATAGTCGGGATGATGATGATGATAATTCGTTAAATAACGAAACGAGCCAATCACAAACAAGCTTTTAACGTCAAAGGGACCTCACTACAGCGCCATCTAGCACTATTTCGCCAAGAAACCGTCATTAACATCTCATTAAAACAGCTTTAGTGTAGCCAAACCTATCCTCACAATATTTACAATAATCCCATCCCGGCTGATTGCTCCGTCCCGAGCGTCCAGAGATAAGGCGATTAACGTCCCACAGGAATTATTCCCGGGAACTATTTTCTTGGTCCAGTTAAGAGATGAAAGGCTAGGGTGTTGTTTCTAGCTTCTGCCGTGAAAGACTTGAGCTTAATAAGGGACACGTTTGTCTGTAAAAATAACTCGTTTTAGTTTTTTGGGAAGGATGTTTTTTAACCCCCGAAGCAAAAAGAGGGCTAAGTCTGTCTATCTGTCTGTCTGTGGCACCGTAGCTCTTAAACAGGTGGACCGATTTGAATGCGATTTTTTTTTAATTGAAACTGCTTTCAATTAAAAAAAAATCGCATTCAAATCGGTCCGGTTCGGTTTTCTAGCAATGCTTCTTAGACATGTTTTATCAAAATCTTTTTTTTTTTGTATTATTTGAATTTTGCAGCGCGTTGGTTTTACTGTAATGCTGTAATTTTTTAATGGCAATTGAATAAATTAAATACGAGAAATAAGGCTCTTAATGAACTAAAATAAATTATTTTAGTTCATTGATATGGACCTTCGCAAACTAACGCCAGTTTCAATAAGTTATAACGGGTGTGGCCTGTAATATAAGCAAAAAATTAAAACATAGATCATACTCCTCAAACTGAACAACATTAGTTCAGCGAATTTTAAAAATATTTTATTTTTCATTTTTTATTACACTTTTTAATTTATTCGCAGAAGCAATGTAAAGCAAAATGCTTAATGTTTGTAGCGTGATAGGCGACGTCAGTTGTGTTCTAGGATGGCACATTGATGGCAGTATTTAATTTGTATGAAAAAAGAAAAATTAAAAGACTCCATTATTTTTAAAAGTCGCTCAACTAATGCTGTTCAGTTTAACGAGGACGATCTATGTTTTAATTTTTTGCTCGTATTACAGGCCACACCCGGTATGACCATTAAAAATCATGTCTTCTTTACACAATGTTACGAGTATTCCCATAATATTATACTAGAGCTACACGAGCACATAGTACCAATAAAAAAGCCATAAAAGACCTCAACTTTTAGGGACAGAGACCGTCCATTATGCAGCGTTTATATCCGGAACTGTTTCAGAAACTATTAAACTGAACGAGATGAGAGAACTTTAATGTTTTTCATGGGAACAATATCGAGATACGGCAAGTCATCATCATCATCTCAGCCTATATACGTCCCACTGTTGGGCACAGGCCTCCTCTCGGAATGAGAGGGCTTGGGCCATAGTTCCCACGCGGGCCCAGTGCGGATTGGGAAATTAACACGCACCATTGAATTGCTTCGCAGGTTTGTGCAGGTTTCCTCACGATGTTTTCCTTCACGGCAAAGCTCGTGGTAAATTGCGCACATGAATTTCGAAAAACTCAGAGGTGCGAGCCGGGATTTGAAGCCACGACCACGACCCTCTGCTTGAGAGGCGATAGGTCAAACCACTAGGCGACCACGGCTGCGATAACGCAAGTAATTGTCGAAAATACAATACAAACTGATACATGGATGCATAGAAAAACCAGAAAAAAAGACCAGCGCTGGGAATCGAACCTAGGTCCTCAGGAATATGTGTTGCGTGCTATAAGTTATAAGCCTATAACCCTTACGCCACCGCTGGATAGGAATCTTAGATACAAATTTCTCCTATCCACACATATCTCGGGTTGGTTTTTATTTACTGCCCTACTTAAGCAGTAACACTAGCGACATCTATGTTTCGCTCTCATCGAGAGACGTGACATTCTTTCGTAACTAACCGCTCACCCAGACAAGAGATGTCGTTACTAAGCAATCAAATTATGATTGTTTTTTTTTTTAGTTTCTTATTTTATTATTTCAACTCCAAATTTTTTACTTTTACGGGTATCCCGTGAAAACCATAAAAAAAAAATACAAAAGACTCCAAAAAAAAATCAATCATACCTAATAGCAAGTAAATGTATTTTTTGGTGTACCGTTGCTTATGAAGAAACACTCCGATTGCATTCAAATAAATATATATTTTTTAATTAGCCTGCTGGACAAAGGCCTCTCCTCTTGACCTCCACACTAGCCCAGAGCAATGTCAGGCCGATCGCATACGCGTCCAAATTTTACCGCCAACTCCTTTCCTTTTCTAAACAGCTTTAAATCAGAAGGGGATCAGATGTTTAATTCAAGAAGGAACAAAATGTGAAACCCAACTTAATATATACAATTATTTTTGTATTTAGTTGGGTATTCTTTTCCTCTCCCGACGGTTATTAGTTCTTAGCGCGACGTGCCCGCTCATTGCCATTGCAACTTGCGTATTCTATTCTATATCAGTGACTTTTGTTCTTCGGCGCATTTCCGTATTCCGAATTATATTTATTATTATTATTATATTTTATAATGTACAGGCAGCTTATAGTGTGCATATAGCTTATATGCGTGCATAATATCATTGTTCACTTGTGTAATAAAAATGTCTTCAAAAACTACTTATTGCGCAAAGAAACTCCGATCAGCTCTTTCCATAGCTCGTTGCGAGCTGCGAGATTCAGGGCCCATTTGACCACTCGTCGCTTAAATTTAAGTGTCAGATAAAAGTAATGCCGTCTTTGTTTATTCGGACAAGACAAACAGAGACGGCATCAGTGATATCCTATTATAGTTAGTCGACAAGTGGTGAAATGGGCCCTCAGTCTCATCTCGGCTTTTCAATGCCATTCTACTCGATATTCTATTCGACGACCGGATGGCTAAGTGGTTAGAGAACTTGACTACGAAGCTTGAGCTCCCGGGTTCGATTCCGGCCGGGGCAGATATTTGTATGAATAATACGAATGTTTGTTCTCGGGTCTTGGATGTTTAATATGTATTTAAGTATTTATTTATCTATATAAGTATATTTATCCGTTGCCTAGTACCCATAGTACAAGCTTTGCTTAGTTTGGGACTAGGTCAATTGGTGTCAAGTATCCCGTGATATTTATTATTTTATTTATTCTAAATTAAGGGTTAAAATTAAATTATTATCAAAAGTTCTGCAATACCTCATTGAAAGAACGTAACGGAACACCGTGTACCATAATGCAGCGCGACGGCCGTGATGAATGCCCGAAGAGGTGCGAACAGAAACCGCAAATTGCTAATTTTAACTCGAACTTACTGAATTCGCAGCAATTTGAGCAAATCTGGAAGCTTATTTCTTAGTAAATTGAGTCCGTGCACTCCGAGGAGTTCTGATTGTTATCGGCAAAATTACGCGCCGTAACGAGTGCTGGGGCTTGAGCAAAATTGAAGTATTTTATCACGAAAACTAGGTAGCGTGGGAGGAATATTAAAGTATAATTTGGTGAGGCACAAATTAGAATAGATTACTATGCAATAGTAGTTTGATCTATGGCCTGTCAAGCAGAGGATTGTGGGTTACCGGGCATATATTCGAGCGTTTTGACCGCGCGGTTTATATAGCACAACGGAAAGACAAGTCACAAGAATTTAAATCACGCTAAATTCAGTATCAGTGTTGTTTTAATTTTTCATAACAAAACAACACGGCGCATCACCCCTTTAATAACGCCTGCGAAGACACCAATGACAAAAAAAAGCTGCAAAAATGCAGAATATTCGTCCTACCCCGGCGCGCACCTCTAAGTTTTTCAAAATCCATGTGTGAATTTACATTTGAAATTTACTACGAGCCTTACGATGAAGGAAAATATCGGGACGATATCTGTAAAAACCTGCGGAGCAATTCAATGATGTGTGTGAAGTTCCCAATCCGTATTGGGTCCGCGAGTGAACTACGGCCATTTTGAGATGAGACCTGTGTTCAGCAGTGGAAAGTATATAAATAGGTTGGGATAATGCTGATGGGATTGGGATAGTGCTAGGATAATGCTCAGAATCACGCAACGAGCTATAGAGACAGCTAGCTTGGAGTTTCTTTACGCGATAGAATCCGGAATACAGAAATTCGTCCAAGAACTAAAGACACTGACATAGCTGGAAAAATATGCAAGTTGAAGTGGCAATGGGCGGGCCACATCGCTCGAAGAACAGATAACCGTTCAAAGTCAGTATCAAAATATCTTTATGCAATTTCGGCTATAACAAGCACTTATGAATCTAAAAAAAAATCTACTGACGATTCGGAAAAACCTCTGTTGAGAAGAATCCGGCAAGAAACACGTTGGGGAAGAAAAGTCCTGGAGTGGCGACCACGAACCGGAAGACAAAGCATTGGCAGCCTCCCACCAGGTGGACTGACGACATCGTGAGAGTTGTCGTTCATTGTGGCGTTCTAAGGGGGTCTTTGTTCAGCAGTGGACGTCTTCCGGCTGATTATGATGATGATGAATGCTGATGGAACGCTCAGTACCCTCTTAACCGAATCAGTCACAATATGCCCTACGAAGTTTTATGTACCCTTTTTAAACGAAAACTAGTTTACTTCCAGGATCATAAACGGAACCTACGCCCACATACAAACACCCGTTCAACGACCGTTTCAAGAACCGTAAAATAAAATTTTATGACGGCCGAATCAAATCCGAATCCTTAAAATTGAATGTCGGGGCTGTTCTGAAGCATTAATTTATGCGGAGGGCCGATAAAGGCAGAGGGCCCTCGTAGGTCCACAATAAGGCCCGAATTGTCCTCGGCTGTAAAGATTTAGGGATGTAGCTGGGACGTACTCATTCGCGCTGTAAGTGTATAATCCTTACTAATATACTAATCCATACTAATATTATTAATGCGAAAGTGTGTTTCTGTATTTGTGTGTTTGTATGTTTGTCCCTCTTTCACGCCGTAACGGAGCGACGGATCAACGTGATTTTTGGATAGAGATAGTTTATGGGCCCGAGAGTGACATAGGCTACTTTTTATCCTGAAAAAATGCATTGTTCCCGAGGGAACAGCGCGCGATAATCGAATTCCACGCGGGCGGAGCTGTGGGCAAAAGCTAGTAAAATAATAAAAATAAGTTTTGGGTAAAAAAATCATTAAATTTTTTATCCAAGCATTTTTGCTGACTGTATTTTTTGTTGACTGTACTTATATTGTCACCCAAACTACATTTTTGCATACCAAATTTCAAGTCGATGCCGTCAACCGTTGAAGAGTTCCGTTCTGTGGAGACGACCCTGGCCAGACTACCACCAGATTATTCAATTAACACCAATTAATTAATTAACCACCATTAATTGTGTAACTATACCAAATTTTAAGTCATTCCATCTACTGGAAGTTGGTCGAATTTAACTTGCAAGATTTGATTACAGACAGACAGACGGGACAGGTGAAACTAAACAAAAGCTTGTAAACAATTAATTTTCAAATGATAAATAGAATTGGGGTAGGTAACACTTAATGACTTCATAATTTAATTAAATACTTCAGTGTCAAAGAGATGAATTAAATTAAATAAATAATTTTGAGTAAAGTTTCAATAAAAGTTTGTTCAGATATACTTATATTAAATCCCACTTCATAGCTGGAAAAATATGTAGATTGAAGTGGCAATGGGCGGGCCACATCGCTCGAAGAACAGATAACCGTTGGGGGAGAAAAGTTCTCGAGTGGCGACCACGAACCGGAAGACGAAGCGTTGGCAGACCTCCCACCAGGTGGACTGACGATATCGTGAGAGCTGCGGGAAACCGGTGGATGCAAGTGGCGAGTTGTCGTTCATTATGGCGTTCTAAGTGGGAGGCCTTTGTCCAGCAGTGGACGTCTTCTGGCTGATGATGATGATGATGATGAAATCCCACTTTCCGCTGTCCCACTAATATTATAAATGCAAAATTTTGTAAATATGTTTGTTTGTTAGTTACCTCTACATGTCTAAACTGCTGACCCGATTGATATAAAATTCGGTATAGGTACAATTAAGACTCCCGTGGGGACACAGGAAATTTTTTATCCCGGAAAATTGCATGGTTAATAATAATAATCGCATTCTAAATATAAGCTAATATAAAGATAAGCGAATTCTACGCGGATGGAATCGCGGGCTATAGCTTGTTACAAAATAATGGTACACTTATTCTACAAAATACTTATTAACCCCCGACGCAAAAATAGGGGTGTTATAAGTTTGACCGCTATGTGTGTCTATCTGTGTGTCTGTCTGTGGTACGGTAGCTCTTAGGGTGGGCCGATTTGAATGCGGCTTTTTATTTGATAGCAAGTTTTCTAGCAATGGTTCTTAGATATGTTTTATCAAAATCGGTTCAGCCGTTTTTGAGATATTGAACTTTAAAATGACAAAGTCGGGGGTTTTCCAACTTTTTTTGGTTAGGTTATTGCTAAACTACCATTATGTCCATATGAGGCCTATAAGCTTTCCTATATTAATACTCAGCGGCAGGCCATATTTAGGCCTATGTATTCCCATATTCATACTCAGCGTCAAGATATATTTAAGAGTTAAAACACCTCACTTTACTCATAGTCGGGGAGTGGTACAGTTTCCTATCTTATGGCGATTTGTTCGCGGTGCTTATACGGCTTCAGCCGAGGGATTCGAATTGGATCTATAAAAAATGGTAGTAAACTTATAATAATTTAGTTAAAATATAAAGTATACGTATACAGTGGGTTACCAGGAGCCAGGCTTTTTTGAAGGGAGGTTAGAGGTTTATTTCTGTAATTTAATCATGACATTAATTTTATTAATAAACTAAAATTCAAAATTTGTTAAGATTCGATTTGTGGCATTCGAACATGGCGGATGTAGGCAATATCTAATTTTGCTATTCTGTTTCTTTGGCTAGTTGAAGTACACTTCAAGTTAACAGTGATCTCAAAATTCTATATTGCTCTCGTGTCTGACATTTTTTAAAGCGCAAGTTGTTTCCACGTAGTTTCTGGAATTTTATTATCAAGTTACAAAAACTACAATCACCGTACAACGTTGCCTCTCGAATGAGAATACTTAAATACTGGCGAAATTGTCCTATTAATTAGGACAGAAGACATATTTTAAAAGAGAAGATAAAAATTTGTTAACTTTCTAACACAATTATAATTAAGATTGTTTTTGTTGGAATCTTCATGTATTTTTTCCCGTCAAACCTATATCGAAAATACAAACTGAAATATAGATGCACAGAAAAACTAAAAAAATAAGAGCAGCGCTGGGAATCGAACCCAGGTCCTCGGCATTCCGTGCCGCGTGCTATACCGCTACACCGCCGCTGGACAACGGTACAGACATGAATTTCTCCTATGTACCACCATCCACATATCTCAGCTTGTTTGTTTCTATCTACGAATAAATATTCTACTTTATTTATTCGTAGGATTTAGCCACTTAAGCAGCGACACTAGCGACATCTATGCAGTAACCGGCTACGCCGAGGACCTGGGTTCGACTCCCAGTGCTGCAACGCATTTTAATAAAGCTAGCTGTAACCTAATTTTCGAGAATTTACGACGGAAAAGCTAGTCTTAAAAATAAATCACTGAATACTTTAGTATTATCTACAAAATTTATAGTGAAGTCACTTGCAATTAAGACTGAATTTTAAATGGATTGCTTCTAAAACAATGAATAAATTATTAACCTGATCCTACAAAAAGGAACGAATTAATTAAGAAGATGAAGCGCTGGACACAAAATTGTTCACCATAATAGAGTTTTTTTTTAGTCTATATAGGTACTCGTAGTGTAGATCATAGAGGTAGGGTCTAGATTATTTAAGAAATGTAGCGATTCCAGCCAGACTGGTGACATTTTGCCGAAGCTAGAGAAAAAACATAGTGATTATTATACTCTTTACCTGAGACGAGTGAAAAGAGAAAGTAAAAGCCTTTGCCCATTAGAAAATATACAAGATTTTTTTTATTTGTTCAAATAGGTGTGTGTTAAAAATAAAATTGTGTTAAATACTTGTAATGCATAGTATATAGATATCATTTATAAATATTGTGAATCTGTTTTTTTTTTAAAATACCTCGTTGATTTTCTTGCCGGATTCTTCTCAACAGAGGTTTTTCCGAACCGGTGGTAGATTTTTTGACGTTCATAAGTGCTTGTCATAGCCTAAATTGAATAAAGAGATTTTGACATTGACTTTGACTTAGGTACTATACATTTTGAACTGATAAATTTAAAAAAAACTACAAAAGTAAGTTCCCATCGTCGTAACTCGAAAGCTTGTGTTTTGTTCAACTTACCCACTAACCTAATATTAAAGCTTTACCAGCGTTTAGCGATATAATTTTAACTGGGTCTCGGCCGGCAAAGTTATTGCGGAATTCCTCTTAGATATTAAAATTATACGCCATCTTGTAAAAAAACGGAATGCTGTTAGCTAATATTAAAATATTCCTGAATGCAATCTCGCAAGCGCCTGCAATTTAATAAAAACTGTTTGAATATTGTTTAGGAGCTTGTCTTGCATATTAGTTTCTTATCTTAACTTTTAATCTGGGGTGTGCGTACAATGATGAGCAAGAAATCCTGCTTCCTACTAATATTATAAATGCGAAAGTAACTCTGTCTGTCTGTCTGTTACGGTTTCACGTCGAAACCACTGAACAGATTTTGATGAAATTTGGTATATAGGTAGTTTGGACCCCAAGGATCAACATAGGATACCTTTTATTCCGGTAGAGGGCGCCACCGCGTGATAATCTCGATCCGCGCTGACGAAGTCGCGGGCATAAGCTAGTATAAAATATTTCACACACACACACACACACACACACACACACACACACACACACACACACACACACACACACACACAAATGTTTCTATTTGATACTTTTGTTGTTAAATTATTTTGATTTTATGTATTCCATATTAGATAAAATTAATAGGTCTGACTGGGAAGGAGCGGAATCTCCTGGCACAAGATTCTTTGTAAACTTAATAGGAGTAGATCTTACATATTAGTACATAAGATGTCTTTTTTTAAGTAAAGCTAAATAGCAATAACTTTATTTACTGAATAAATGATTTGAATTTTGTACGAAAACGCAGGTAAATGGTAAATAATATTCCAATTTTAATCAGACCGATGCATCTACTTCATCAATCATTACGTGAACTTTCCTCCCACGGACCGGTCCGCTTGGATTACATCCGCGCTTGCCATGTAACGCCATTACGGTGACAGGTTAAGCGATTTATCCGGCAACTCGTCCACACTTGCAGGTGTGAGCTGCACTTATTCTTATAACGTGCCACAAACACACTACAAATGGAGGTGATGCAGGTGGACCCTTGTAGAAGTAAGTAAACCACAAGAAAACGGTGTTATTGAAGGATTACTAATGTATGGCCAAAAAACTTTTCCCAAAGTATCACATCCCAAAAAATTTTACCCAAATTATCATTTGGCAAAAAAACTTATCGCAAATTTACAGTTAATAAATTTTTATTTGGCAAATTATTGTTTCGCAAATAATTACTTAGTCATGTTTCATATTGCCAAGTAATATTTGGTAAAATGTATCGTTTGGCAAAATGTACTCTTCCCAAAATATCGCATGACATAATAACCTACTTTTCTGGGAACAGTTCGTTTCTGTGGAGGGGCGCAGTTCTAACCTAACCTAACCTACTTTTCTGGTAGCAGTCCGTTTTCTGTGGGGGACGCAGTCTAACCTCATCTACTTTTCTAATAGCAGTTCGTTTCTGTGGAAGACGCAGTTCTAACATAAGCTAATTTTCTGGTAGCAGTTGGTTTGGTTGGTTTGTGCGAAATGTCATTTTGAACAAACATTTTTTTGGAATACAATATTTGCCAATATAAAACGTTTGCTTAATAAACGTTTGTCTTAATAAAATTTGACAAACTAAAATTATGCCAAATGATAATTTGACCAAATGAATAAAATGCGAAATGTAAATATGCCAAAGATTCGTTTGGGAAATGAAACTATTGCGATAAGTTTTTTGGGAAGTGAAATTTGGCGAAAAATAATTTGGCGAAACGGCAGTACACCGTTATTGAAAGATCTAACTGGTTCATCACCGACCGTCCAACCTAAACGATGAGACTTAATTTCTCTTTAATTCAATGGACCTTAAAACCGCTTGTTTTTAAAGGAACGTTACGAGAGCTTATTACCGCCAGTAATAATAAATGTGGCCCAACTGATCTCACGATTAGTCGGCCAACAAGTCGGGCCACGGAGAAAAATGACGCTTTCTTTCTCAACCTCATATTAGTCGTATAGCGTAGTTACAAAACCAACATTATGTACTTAGACATGAGGTCGATTTTAAACAATGTGATGTAGTCTGTTAAGATGTTGAAGAATTTGTAGGAATGTCGCTTGGAGAATTGTTCAGATGTTTCCAGTAAAGGTAAACATGTTGTTGGTGAAATTGTTGACGCCTTTGTATCATGTTTGTTTTTGTTTTTATGTTTAAAGAGGGTCTGTGTCATAAACGTATCGGCTCTGCGAACAAGCTTCTTGAGTTGCTGTTTTAGGAAAAGTATTGAAGCATTGTTTGTTTATAATTAAAAAAAAGAGTACCAAGTATGAGTCGGACTTGCGCACCTAGGGTTCCCTACAAATATTTTTATTATACTGGGTGACCTTAGCCTCTGGACAAATACGAATACTACTGGCTTAGCAAGATATTTAAAACCAAACTGCAAAGTATCGTTACAATCAGTCCAATAATTATTTACCGAAAAACTAACTACTTTTCAATGTATCACTTTGGAGCAGCCTGTGTATTTGGATGATCTGATTTTATAGACTTTTTTCTTGTCTAATTAAGCAAATAACTATTTTAAGATATTGCTAAGTATCAGTCTTATCCATGGTTTCATTATTTGTCCAGAGGCTAAGGTCACCCTTGTATGATGTAACTAAAAATTTATATGCTTTTCGCAATTTTTCTTTCATTTGTGCTATAAGACGTTGCTTCGTACCAAATTCCAAGATTCTGAGTTTACGGGAAGTACCATGTAGGTTTTGATTCCCTTGCGATTGTCAGCGCAGTAAAGTCGCTAGTCATAAACCTAACCAACAAAAAATTGGAAAAACCCCGAGTTTGTCACTTTAAAGTTCAATATCTCAAAAATGGCCGAACCATATTTTGATGAAAAATTTCTAAGAACCATCGCTAGAAAACCTGCTATCAAATAAAAAAACCGCATTCAAATCGGTCTACCCGTTTAAGAGCTACGGTGCCACAGACAGACACATAATGGTCAAACTTATAACCCCTATTTTTCCGTCGGGGGTTAAAAAACCAGACATGTATTATTTACAATTAACAAAGATTAAACAAATTAATGAATCCTCCGTAATTAAAAATAAACCCATGTAATCCGTGAGCTTGCACGAGACGAACAAATGAGTGACATTTGCGAGCGACAACCCTGACGAGTGCCAGGTGACAACCCTGGCTAATTTGGGAAGTGTCAACAACAAACATTACAGGGTGTACCTGTACCATTTTAACGGTATAGTCAAGGGAAAAAATATTTATACATTTTAGTAACTTGTCACTTTAACCACTGTGACAGTTCATAGACAATCCCTTCAAATAGCGAACTTAGTATGTTAAAAATAAAGGTGTGTTAAATACTTGTGATATATATAGTATACAGATATCATTTATAATAAATTTTGTGTGAATCTGTTTAAAAAAAATACCTCGTTGAGTTTCTTGCCGGATTCTTCTTAACGGAGGTTTTTCCGAACCGGTGTTAGATTTGTTTGACGTTCATACCTAATTCATACTTAAGTGCTTGTTATAGCCTAAATTGAATAAAGAGATTTTGACTTTGATATATATGGCAGTTCAAATATGACGAAAATAGACAAGGTACTAAAGTGTATAGATATTTTCGCCCTTGACTGTACCCATCATCGTCATTAGTAGGAAGACGTCCACTGTATGTATCTAAGCTCTTTATTGTACAAAAAGTTGGAAAGCCCAAGACTTTGTCACTTCAAAGTTCAATATCTCAAAAATGCCTGATCCCATTTTGATGAAATATGTCTAAGAAGCATCGCTAAAAAAACCGCATTCAAATCGGTCCATTCGAAAATTATGATTATGAAATTATGAAAATGAAAATTATGCCAAATGATAATTTGACCAAATGAATAAAATGCGAAATGCACATATGCTAAAGATTCGTTTGGGAAATGAAACTACTGCGATTAGTTTTTTGGGAAGTGGAATTGAAAAATATTTTGCCGAAACGGCAGAACAGCAACGCAGAGGACATCATCATTAATCATTGTAATTAAAAGTAATAGTAAAGTATGACGTCAGGCCACGGTAATGTCGTGTCGTGCCGTCGCACGGCGCCGGGTCGTTGCGTCACGACACATACGCCTGTGCGCGACGCCACACCCTCGTGTGGCTTGTGGCGGAAGGCACAAGCGAGTAGCTTACAATGACTGTACAGAGGGCTCACTTCGAAGTTCGTATCGTACCGTCCCTCTCGCTCTCGTGTTAAATAGTATAAGTGTCAGAGGAACGGTACGATACGAACTCTAAGTTTTGAGTTTCGTATCAGCCCAGCAGTAACCTGCGTCAATATCTGCCACGGCGGAACGTGCAATAATAATTATCTTGACGACCGGATAGCCGAGTGGTTAGAGAACCTGACTGCGAAGCTTGAGGTTCCGGGTTCGAATCCCGGCCGGGGCAGATATTTGTATGAATAATACGAATGTTTGTTCTCGGGTCTTGGATGTTTAATATGTATTTAAGTATGTATTTATCTATATAAGTATGTTTATCCGTTGCCTAGTGTCCATAGTACAAGCTTTGCTTAGTTTGGGACTAGGTCAATTGGTGTCAAGTGACCCATGATATTTATTTATTATTTATTTATTTATTTATCTGACATGTTTTGCAGGCTCTAGAAACAAAGTCGTATCAGATATTTGTGTCGTTTTTATTTGTCAAACTTTAAACTTAAAACTGCTAAAAGTGGCTACAAAGCTGAAATACGATAGGCCGAGGTCGGTTCATGAATATCATTTCTAATACAATTTTAGATTTCAACTCACGATTCTAACATGTTTGAGAGGTAATTAGTGAAATTACTGTTCTACCGCAGCTTTCTAACCAAATTATTAGACAGTCATAAGTACTCGTAAACCTAAAATATTATAATTTTATTAAGTGATAAAAATTACAGCTCTAGGGCTTAAAAAATTTTATAACAAAAAATAGAACCGACTACAAAAAACCATGAAAATAATTTTCTACCAGTCTGAAGTCGGTGCCTCAGCACGAGCCAGCAGGAGTGATTGAAGCCATTTAATCGTATAGTTGTAGGTGAGGTAGACGATTATAGGTCCACTCCTGCTGGCTCGTGCTGAGGCACCGACTTCAGACTGGTAGAAAATTATTTTCATGGTTTTTTGTAGTCGGTTCTATTTTTTGTTATAAAATTTTTTTTTCACGCTTTTTAGTGTAAAACATCTAAGATACAATAGTTTAATGTCAACTGCTCATCACCTTTTACGAAAAATTGCTATTTCCGATGCAGAGATGTTCATTATTGAGGAGTCCTGGTGCTTCACCACCCATTCCATTTCACCATATGTGTTCCGAGGAGCATAAATTGCTTAGCAACTGTGTTAAAGCAATTGAAATTCAACCCATGAAATACTTGTTATTGAGTAGTAACTCCGATGGTCAACTGTGGTCTTCATCATTAGTTCCACTTTAGCAAATGATGATTTTCAAGAGCAAATGCACGAGTTACTACTAAATATATCAAAATTACCATAAGTGTCCCTACAACATTTGAAGAGTTTCCTCGATTTCCTTAGGATCCAATCATCAGACCCTGATTTGGTGCTTATGGGACCTAATTGAAAGCATTCCTAGACGAACGCAAAAAAATTTTTTCAAATCGGTTCATAAATGACGGAGTTCTGAGGTAACAAACATTAAAAAAAAAAAAAAAAAAAAAAAAATTATACAACCGAATTGATAACCTCCTTTTTTTGAAGTCGGTTAAAAATACAGTTTCCACCCGCCGCCCGCCCCGCTGTCGCTTGTACCTTCGAGTAAATTTCATTACACAGTGAAACGAACGAGTTTATCGAATTTAAATTATTCATTACATGTACGAGTATGTAGCATGTTTGTCGGGTGTTTCGTAAGCCGCTGTGTCTACTAGCTTAAATACTTGTTTAGTCGACTATCAAATTGCTTTACCGCCCTAGAGCTTAAAGCTATTTGCAAATAAAAGGTTATTGTTTACCTTTAGGAAGCTATGCATCAATTGGAGATTCTGATTATGCGAATGCATGCAGTGTTATATTATAAATACAATCGACCAATTTCTCAAGTTTCATCATCATCATTCCAGCCTATATACGTCCCGCTGCTGGGCACAGGCCTCCTCTCAGAAAGAGAGGTCTTGGGCCATAGTTCCCACGCGGGACCAGTGCGGAATGGGAACTTCACACGCACCATTGAATTGCTTCGCAGGTTTGTGCAGGTTTCCTCACGATGTTTTCCTTCACCGCAAAGCTCAATTTCTCAAGTGTAACTAAGTTCTATCAAATATTCATTATAATAAGATTATAATCGATTAAAAATATAATGCTGTAAGATTTACAGTGTAAGTAGTATATGTTTGTTTATTTATTTGTTTATACTCTTTATTATACAAAAATGAAATACAAAAATTATCACACAAAAAGAAAGTGCTAAGTACAAAGGCTTACTTATCCCTCAAGGGATCTCTGCCAGTCAACCTTTGAGTGGTAGAGAAGAGCAATCGAAGGATCGACAAATAGAGCAAAACATTATACATATGTTAAGGTAAATGCATCAAAATATAGTGCACTTTGCACTAGATTATATATATTACTAGCTTTTACCCGCGGCTTCGCACGCGTAAACTAATCGGTCTGGTAGTGGAAATTGAAATATTCCGTGGGAGTATAGGGATAAAAAATAGCGTATGTGTTATTCCATACGCCCAACTACCTACATACTAAATTTCATGACTTTTAGCCCAGCGGTTATTATTTCGAAATTTTATCCCTATCCCGTGAGAATATCAGGATAAAAAGTAGCTTTCCTGTTATTCCAGAGGTCCAGATACCTACATACTAAATTTTATGGCTCTAAGCCCAGCGGTTGTTATTTCGAGATCTTATCCCTAGTTATCCCGTGGGAATATCGGGTCAAAAAGTCACCTATGTGTTATTCCATACGTCCAACTACCTACATACCAAATTTCATGACTCGAAGCCCAGAGGTTCTTATTTCGAGATTTTATCCCTATCCCGTGGGAATATCGGGATAAAAAGTAGCCTATGTTCTTTCCCAAGGTCTATTCTATCTCTGTACCAAATTTCATCCAAATCGGTTCAGCGGTTTTGGCGTGAAAGCGTAACAGACAGACAGACAGACAGACAGACAGACAGACAGACAGACAGAGTTACTTTCGCATTTATAATATTAGTATGGATAGTATGGATAAAATATGCCGCCATTACAACAAGGATATGTTTATACTAGCTTTTGCCCGCGACTTCGTCCGCGTATTCTTTAATTTTCAGGGCATATGTTTCAACTAACCCCCGTTATAATTGTGACCTCTGTATATCTGTGTGTATAGCGAAGTACTGCCGTAAGTAAACGATAGGTGACAGTTTACTATAGTACTTACTTCGCTGTAACAAAATTTTTTACCAGTTTTGAAGCTAGTTTATGAAAAGTTCTATGCAACGCGCGAGAGTAAATTAATTATTTCGTATGCTTCCGGCGAGAACCGAATCTAACTGTAGAACCCGAAGTATATATTCGAAATTGCACTTTACTTAATATTTTGTAAATTAGGTAAAAGATAAATAAGAACGGATAATAACACATAAATTACGCTTCCTTAATATTATTGATTTTATAATGCACAACCCGATGAGTAATTTTTAAGTTAGGTACTGCATAATTATTTGCAAATTTATTTAACGCATCATTTTAAATATCAATTTAATTTCCACATTTTAGATGTACATTTTGCATAAAAAACTCCCTCCCGTACTGAAGTCGCCAACACCATACGGATCATTTTAAATTGTGACCAGCCATATTTTTAGTGCAGAAATAAGTAAGTCTCATGGAAACTCCCCCCTAATAAATCGAACGCTACTTCTTCTTTCTTTATCTTTCTATATTTTTATTTGTTATCAGTACCATGTCAGTATACCAATTTTCATACTGTTAAGTCCAGAATCTATACAAACTTTACCCCCCATTTTACCCTTTTAGGGGGTCATTTTATGTATTTCACCAATACACATAATTTTTGATTTTAATCAAGAACTTGTATACCTATTTTCATACTTCTAAGTCCAGAAAATGAGAAAATTTCTATACAAACTTTACCCCCATTTTACCCATTTAGGGGGAATTTTATCCATTTCACCCACACAAATATTTTTTATTGTAATCGAGATCTTATATGTACCTATTTTCATACTTCTAAGTCCAGAAATGAGAATTTCCATACAATCTTTACCCCCCCCCCACATTTTACCCCATTAGGGGGGAATTTTATCCATTTCATATACGCAGATAATTTTTGATTGTAATCGAGAACTTATATACCTATTTTCTTAGTTCTAAGTCCAAAAATAAGAAAATTTCCATACAGACTTTACCCCCCCATTTTACCCTTTTGGGGGGGAATTTTATCCATTTCACTTACACATATAATTTTTAATTGTAATCGAGATCTTATATGTACCTATTTTCATACCTCTAAGTCCAGAAATGAGAATTTCCATACAATCTTTACCCCCCCCCCCACATTTTACCCCATTAGGGGGGAATTTTATCCATTTCATATACGCAGATAATTTTTGATTGTAATCGAGAACTTATATACCTATTTTCTTAGTTCTAAGTCCAAAAATAAGAAAATTTCCATACAGACTTTACCCCCCCATTTTACCCTTTTGGGGTGGGAATTTTATCCATTTCACTTACACATATAATTTTTAATTGTAATCGAGAACTTATACACTTATTTTCATATTTCTAAGTTCAAAAATAAGAGAATGTCCATACAAACTTTACCCCCCATTTTACCCCTTTAGGGGGCAATTTTATCCATTTCACTTACATAGATAATTTTTAATTGTAATCGAGAACTTATACACTTATTTTCATAGTTCTAAGTCCAGAAATAAGAAAATTTCCATACAAACTTTACCCCCCCATTTCACCCCTTTAAAGGGGTATTTTATCCATTTCACCTAGACAGATCATTTTCAATTGTGATCAAAAACTTATACACCTATTTTCATACTTCTAAGTCCAGAAATGAGAAAGTTCCATATAAGCTTCACCCCCCCATTTTACCCCCTTAGAGGATGAATTTCTAAAAATCCTTTCTTAGTGCTCACTTACATCATAAAAAGAACCTCTGTACCAAATTTCAAGTTTCTAGGCCCAGCGGTTTGGGCTGTGCGTTGATATATAACCCAGTGAGTCAGGTTTGCCTTTTATATATATAGATAGATAGTAATCTAAAATTCCCAGAAACTCCAAATCATAAATAGCAAACTTTCCAAATTCCAATTTCCTTCTTCAAAACATTTCCTTACGACGTTCAAGTACATCTCTCAGCACAACAATTAATGTTTTAATCAATCTAAATTACAAACCCTTCCGATTAAATCGCAAGTTATTAATATTTATTCGACATCCATTAATCCCATTAGGAATGGGAAAAGTTCCCGCGTTGGGATACGTATTTATACTTAATAGCTTTTGCCCGCGGCTCCGCCCGCGTGGAATTCGGTTATCGCGCGCTGTTCCCCCGGGAACTATGCATTTTTTCGGGATAAAAAGTAGCCTATGTCACTCTCGGGCCCATTAACTATCTCCATGCCAAAAATCACGTCGATCCGTCGCTCCGTTACGGCGTGAAAGACGGACAAACATACAAACACACTTTGACATTTATAATATTAGTATGGATATGGATAGCATATTAGATGCCTAAGTGCCAAGTTTCATAGTTTTATCTTCGACAGCGACGAACTTTTACCATATAAACTTTCACCCCCTATTTTAAAAGCCCCTTAAAGCCTCTTTTTCGCGATAAAAGATAGCCTATGTCCTTTCCCAAGGTCTATTCTATCTCTATACCAAATTTCATCCAAATCGGTTCAGCGGTTTTGGCGTGAAAGCGTAACAGACAGACAGACAGACAGAGTTACTTTCGCATTTATAATCTATATATATAAAAGAAAGTCGTGTTAGTTACACCACTTATAACTCAAGAACGGCAGAACAGATTTGGCTGAAAATTGGTAGGGAGGTAGCTTAGAGCCAGGAGACGGACATAGGATACTTTTTATCCCGATATTCCCACGGGATAGGGATAAAATCACGAAATAGCAACCGCTGGGCTTGGAGTCATGAAATTTAGTATGTAGGTAGTTGGACGTTTGGAATTACTCATAGGTGACTTTTTGACCCGATATTCCCACGGGATACCTAGGGATGAAATCTCGAAATAACAACCACTGGGACTAGAGCCATGAAATTCGGTATATAGGTAGCTGGACCTCTGAAATACTACATATGCTATTTTTTAACCCGATATTCCCACGGGATAGGGATAAAATCTTGAAATAATGACCGCTGGGCTTAGAGTCATGAAATTTGGTATGTAGGTAGTTAGCCGTCTGTAATAACACATAGGCCACTTTTCGACCCAATATTCCCACGGGATACCTAGGGATAAAATCTAGAAATAACAACCGCTGTGCTTAGAGCCATGAAATTTAGTATGTAGATAGCTGGACCTCTGGAATAATAGATAGGCTACTTTTTATCTCGATATTCCCACGGGATAGGGATAAAATCTTGGAATAATAACCGTTGGGCTTAGAGTCATAAAATTTGGAATGTAGGTAGCCGGAAGTCTGGAATAACACATAAGCGACTTTTTGATCCAATATTCCCACGGGATACCTGGGGATGAAATCTCGAAATAACAACCACTGTGCTTAGAGCCATGAAATTCGGTGTGTAGGTAGCTGGACCTTTAAAATAATACATAGGCTACTTTTTATCCCGATATTCCCACGGGATATGGATAAAATCTCGAAATAACAACTGCTGGGCTTAGAGTCATGAAATTTGGTATGTAGGTAGTTGAACGTCTGAAATAACACATAGGCTACTTTTTATCCGGATATTCCCACGGGATTGTTTTATAACTAAGGGACCGAATACATCCCCGTTTTATTAGTTTACGCGTGCGAAGCCGCGGGTAAAAGCTAGTATTAGTATATAGTATACTTAATTAAACTTCGCCATGTTGTCTTGGAGTCCACAAGATGGCGAATCGGTTACAAAATGGCGCCGTCTTATTTGTTGAGTGAATCAATTTATTTAAGTCAACATGATGGCTGAAGATTGTTTTGAAGCTAATCATTACTGTCATTATTACCTTAGATAATTTAAGACAACATTAATTACGAATCAAAAATACTTAGTATTTTCTTAAAAAATAAAAAAAGGAATCGAAAAAAAGATGGTTATTATTTTGTAATACTTTGGCATTTGTAACAAACGCATCGACCGACCGGTCTGAGTGGAGAGCCTTGGGGGAGGCCTATGTCGAGCAGTGGACGTCTTTCGGCTGACATGATGATGATGATGATGAACAAACACATGGTAATAGAGTGGTAGCTCCATACAAAATAGTAATAAGATTTCTGCGCAAAATTTAATAAGAATTCTCATAAAAGTTTAGATGTTTATATTTGGATGTTTGCTTCTCTATTAAGCAATTTCAGCAGAACAGATTTAGAGAAACTTATATACAGCGTGTATTTTTAATACTACGCTCGCTTATTATTTCTGGTGTACAATAAAGAGTATTTGTATTGTATTGTATTGTATTGTATTGTACTACCTCAAACTGTAACCAGACGAAGATTTAAGTGATGTGAACCGATATCAAAACAAATTGTTAATTTAGAATTAACTAACAGAGCGTAATTATTATTATTATTATTATTATTTACGAGCCTATAGAGGTGTCCCACTGCTGGGCAAAGGCCTCCCCCCATGTCTTTTATCTTTATCTTTTATCTTTATCATGTCCTCCACTCGACCCGGTCTTGGGCAATCTCTGGCCAGCTGCGGAGAAAGGCGTCCAGATCATCTCGCCATCGACGCCTGGGCCTGCCACGCCGCCAAAGTCCGTTTTGTGGTATCCAGTGTGTGGAGCGTAATTAATTTTTTAAATATTTTCGAGCAACAATGTAATGCGTACAAGAAGAGAGAAGCGTTCTGTGACAGCTGTCATGTCAACAAGTGCGACGTTTTGGATAAAAACAAAGTAGTATCGCGTAACGATACATTGCGTGCTAATTAATTTTGTAAGGAAAATAATAAGTCTAAATTTTTTACCAAAACATAATAAAATGTGATTATTAGGGCCTTCACTAACTGCCCTTAAAGTTTGAGGTAGTATTTTTTACACGCTGTATACGTACATTACGAGTATAAACAAAGTTCTCGATTTTGACATAAGATAGGTAAGTACCTACTCAATATCCTAGTAATGTGTTCCCGTGGGATAATATTTGAGCTATAACTAGTTCTTAATATCCCGCGTTACTCATAAACTTATTCTCCTCCATACGTGCAAGATAGCTATGTCTGTACGACAGTTTTTTTTTATTCTACTGGAAGGCAAACGAGACAGTGGGTTTCCTGGTGGTAAGAGATCACCACCGCCCATAAACATCTGCAACACCAGGGGTATTGCAGAAGCGTTGCCAATCTAGTGGCCTAAGTTGGAATACCTCAAGTGCCAGTTATTTCACCGGCTGTCTTACTCTCCGCGCCGAAACATAACAGTGTGAGCACTGCTGCTTCATGGCAGGATTAGCGAGCAAGATGGACGATTAAAACTTATAAGTTTTTATGCAAATACCCTCTCTTTGAACACTTCGTCACAGTCGATTAATAATAATAAACGGAGCTCAGCAGGGCTAATACTACGAAACTCGAAACTCGAAGTTCGTATCGTGCGGTCCCTCTGACACTTATAATTACTGAACCTAAGACAAAACCCTTTCAGCATAGGACTCGCGGTGATGCCTTGCCAACTGTTTTGTTTTGCTCTGTGGTTGATTTACCATTTTATTTCATGCTCATTTTGCACGTGCTTTTTGTTCTATTTTTATTTATTTTTTCTCTGTTGTTGAAAAGTATGTTGCTGGTATACTTTTGATAGTAACAGAAATATACTAGCAACAATGCAGCCTTACCCGGGCTCTAGAGTTAAATTTTACACAGTGGGACGGGCGCAGGCTGAAAATCAGCGCTGCAAGTTTCTTTTGCTCGCAGCTTATGCTGAGCCTGAGCCCATTGCCACACAATTATGTGAAATTGTTTTTTTACTGTGTAGTCTTATTTTCTGTTGCAATAAATGATTTTATTATTATTATTATTAATTATTGAATAAGAGAGCAAGAGGGACAGTACGATACGAACTTCGAGTTTCGTAGTAGCCCTGCAGTCGCCAATCTACGTAGAGTTTTATCCTCGATTGAAATATGAATGAACTACACAAAAAGCGAAATACCAAACAGAAAGCCCGTGATTTCTTCTAAAAATAAGTCAATTAATTTGCGACTTGAGTTTATAAGTTTCTTAACAAATCTTCACTTTGTAAAAAAGGAACGGCAAAGTTTGAGATTATCTTCACCGTTTGTTGAGAACAAACTTTGTGAAGTAAAATGAACGGATTGCTCGGATTTTGATGAAGAGTGTTCTGATATTAAAAAACTGTACCCTTAGTGTAAGTTTTCGGTTACAAAATACGTCTCGATCGCGTTCGCCTTAATATTTCAATTTGTATGGATACACGAACAGCTCCTCTAGCGGAACGTTTGCAGTTTGCAGGAACTCTAAAAGTCATGTGACTTTCAACAATTATGCGAGCCCATATGGACCCTCTTTTTTAATAAGTAGAAGAGGAGGAAAACGGGCATGCAGGTCACCTGATTGGAATCAATCACCGCCACCCATGGACGGCCTTTTGAGACACTGACGAGCTTGTTTTAATGAGCTATTAATATATGTATATCTCATAAGTTTTTTTTAAAATGTAAGCTTTTTTGTACTGACTATACTTGCATAGTCATCCAAACTTAGGTAGGTATTTTTTTCTTGTGTATCCAAATATAAATAACGTCGCCCTGTCGTCTCTCGTTATAAATACTACAACATTTACATTGCTTTATTCGCGTTCTTTAGCGACCCTACAATTTAATTACATGATGGGCAAATATAAGATATGCTTAATACCCACCCACGCCTGACCTTTTTAGCGGCTTACATACTTGCCCCAATAAGGACATATTTATGATTCTATCGTTAATAAATAATAATGTACAAAAATAAACGGTCCTTTATTAAATTTTTATGTAAGACGGCAACATTTTTACCGGAATAAATATTTATCCCTGCCATTCGGGATAATAACGAGAGCACAAAATGGCGCCCACACGGATCAAATATTAATTTGTCGTTTAATGAAAATAAAAATAATGTACGAGTATGTGAAAAATGTGGTGTGGTGTCAGGTTAGGATTACACCTCTCCATTTCTTCCGTGGATGTTTAAGGCACTTGTCCCACCAAGAGCGAGTAAGCGATTAGCTATCGGCGATTTTCTCGCCCAAGAAACGAACAAAAGATAAGGATCCTGTGTTAGTAAAAGAGGCACATATATTAATAGTTCATCGCTGGCTGTTCACACTGCCGGCGAGAGCACTCGCTCTACTAGTTTATCGCCGCGACAAGAGCTGTAAAACTCGCTGATCTTAAAACTAGCTCAGCGATACTCGCTCAGCGATGTTAGCTTGGCGGCCTCACCCCTCGAACGAGTGGAGCGAGTAATCGCCCGTCGCACTCGAACACTCGCTTGCAGCCGAGCGACAAAATTACACTCTCTTCTCGCTGCTCGCCCACTCGTTTCTAGTTACTCGCTCTACTCGCTTCTCGCTCATCGTCGGCGGTGGGACAAGTGCCTAAGAGGCGACCGAGGATATAGGTTTAGGTATACCGTAGGCGACAGGCTAGCAACCTGTCACTATTGCACCGTTTTTGTCAAACTTAAAACCTAAAATTGCTAAGAGTGGCTCCGAAGCGGTAACGTTCCGACGGAACGGCGTGTGCTCTACCTACCCAATTTGGGAATACAGGGGTGATGTTTGTGTGTGTGTGTGTGAGTACATGAAAAATCGCTAGATGGCGTTACTATCGAGAGGTCCGCTTGACGTTATAGTCTTGCTTACGACGCGACGTTTAAGGTGGTTTGTCACGGTCAGCTAGGCACTACAGCGCCAGTAGATGACGTTAGTGTGCAAATTCCACGTATTTTATTTTTTTTAGGAATGTAAATGTGGATATTTTTATAAAATAATGTACATGCCGCCTGTAGAGTGAAATTTGTGATATATCCTACCAAGTTTCAGATGTATTTTAATTTAGAAAATACTTTTATTTTAACTTATAACAACGCGGCAGCGGTGACTGTAATATTTTCGCACACATGCTTATAACTTGTAGTAAACAAAAGTGATTGCTAATTTCGACGTCTCGTTCAAACTGCTGATTGGAGTAGTTGTATTGGCGTCTATTCATGCTAGATACGGGTTAGAATCTTCGGGATCGAATCCGGTGTGTGATTATATCTTTTTGCTTTTTTTTTGGTATCTCAATTAATGATGTGAATGTATGAGCTAATTACTACCTTATTATTTTTTTAAACATGTAGCTAAAAATATTTGACCTAATTTGTAAACAATTTTTTTCATGTAATTTTATCCCCTATCATAATATCAAGAAATACCACGTTACCAGAATAATACATGTTTCAAAATATTGCATTACCTATTTACCTCATAATTACAAAATCGAAGATTACTCGACGAAGTAATTTTTTGTGAAATTTCTTCTTTTGGATATCAGATATAATGGGAATGTAATAAAAATTTAATGTATTTTGAAAAAATAGGTGTTTCGGTAACGTGATATTTTCAGCACGAGCGGAAAAATTTGTCATCATCATCGTCCAGATCAGCACACGTCTCACTGCTGGGCACACACAGGTCTCAAGCATTATTTTCCACACTGACCTAGTGCGGATTAGGAAACTTCGCAGCAGGCGTATAAATATTTCCTCACGATGTTTTTTTAATTCAAGGTTTTATTGAACTACAAATTAAAAACAGTTTATTATTACATCAGTTTTTTATTTATTTATTTACATTTATATATCATTAAAATCAGCCTACTCCCACCCACTGCTGGCCCTTGCAATTTCACGCCAGCCTCATACACAGCTTACCAGCCGACTGCCAAATAACAATACCTATGTCATTCAACCAACGGTCCGAAGGTTTATCCATGGTACCTTGACCCAATCATGGCCATCACTGCACTGTTTATTTACAAATGTAGTTTGACAAAATGTACTTCGCAAGTGTCATACTTCCTGGCGGTGGCATGGTGTCGCATGGAATTTAAACTTACACCACAAAAATGTTCCAAAAATGTACTAAATTATACGCTTGTTAAAAAAAATTAACTACCCGTAGTTACAAGAAAAAACAATGATCAATCTGTCACCGCGAGGAAGGATACTTCCTTCCTATTGCATTATGTAGCAGTCGTGTTTTAAAATTTCTTGTGAGTCAGAAAAAAATATGAGAAATGTACGAAATTGTACGCAAATTAAAAAAAGGAGTACTACCCGTAGCTACGAGAAAACTGTACGTTCAGTACTACTTACTCTTTTTTATTACGATTACTACATAATGAAATAGCGCCTGCCAGAAAGGATACTTCCTGATTGATCACTGTTTTATAACTGTAACTATACAAGGGTGGTACATTTTTTTAACTAGTGTACAATTTAGCACATTTTTTTTTGATTTTCAAGAAATCTGAAAAGTCGACTGCTTCATAGGGAAATTGATAGCACCTGCTAGGAAGTATCTTTCCTGGTGGTAACAGATTGATCATTTTTTTCTTGTAACTACGTGTAGTACCATTTTTTTAATAAGCTTACTACAATTATGTATTTTTCGTAATTTTTTTTTGATGTGAGATTGAATTCCATACCACACTATCTCACCGCTAGGATGTAGGTATGTCACTTTCTCAAAAGCTGCACACATCTGCGCTTGTAGAACTAAATATCACATAAAATAATATTACTATACGGCCAGAGGCCAGTTCTGAATCACAATAGATTGCAAAAGCTGCACATAAATGTGCGCTCGTGGAACTAAATATCGTATCAAATAATAATATGACCAGGCCAGTCCTGAATCATATAGATTGCAAAAGCTGCACATAAATATGCGCTCGTAGAACTAAATATCGTATCAAATAATAATATGACCAGGCCAGTCCTGAATCATAATAGATTGCAAAAGCTGCACATAAATGTGCGCTCGTAGAACTGAATATTGTATCAAATAATAATATGACCAGGGCCAGTCCTGAATCACTATAGATTGTAAAAGCTGCACGTTCGTGCCATGTACCCATAAAACAAAAGATCAAAATAAATAAAAGTCAAAGGAAAAGAAACAAGAAAATTTTATAACAAAAAATTTTACCGACTACAAAAAACCATAAAAATAATTTTGTACCAGTCAGCAGCAGTGATTGAAACCCAATATAAAGTGCGTAGGTCAGGTAGATGACCATAGGTCCACTCACAGGCAGAGACTTTCTTTATTGAGGTATCCTGGTGCTTCACTACCCATTCCATATGCATTACGAGTAGCATAAATTGCTTAGCAACTGTGTTAAATGGATTGAAATTTAACCCATGAAATACCTACTTGTTATTGAGTAGTAACTCCGATTGTCAACTGTGGTCTTCATCATCAGTTCCATTTCACCAAATGATGATTTTCAAGAGCAAATGCACGAGTTACTACTAAATATATCAAATTTACCATAGATGTCCCTACAAAATTTGAAGAGTTCCCTCGATCTCCTTAGGATCCAATGATCAGATCCTGATTTGGTGCTTATGGGACCGATTGAAAGCATTTCTAGACGAACGAAAAAAAAATTTCAAATCGGTTCATAGATGACGGAGTTCTGAGGTAACAAACATAGAAAAAAAAAATAACCTCCTCCTTTTTTTCGAAGTCGGTTAAAAAAGGTCAGCACCTAACACAATGAAATGTCTAAACACTTGATTTCTGGCAACTTTCCAAAGTAATACTTCGGGTAAAATACAATTTTTATAGAACATGACCAATTCTGGTAACATCTTACAAATAAAATTTTCGTCACTCTCTATTTCTAATACTGTTATATCATATGCTGGAGGAATATATCCGACGAAGTAGCATTTTTGCATTTTGCAAACCCGCAGTTGGCCTTGGATCTGGAAACATAAAAACCATTTATAATATAAACAACCGGCCAAGAGCGTGTCAGGCATGCCCAAGATAGGGTTCCGTAGCCGTTACGAAAAAAGATAAGAAATATTTTTTGAACTATTTTGTGTTTGGAATCGTATGTGAAATCTTACGCGGAGTGGAGAATCGTGAAAAAAAACTAAATAAAAGCTTGTAGAAGTGGCTCTACTTCAAAGCAAAAAGATTTATGTTCAAATAAGGAATCTTTTTTGAGGTTGCAAATATACTTGGTGATTAGTTTAAATTCGGAAAGAAAGCGAGAATTGGTTCGCGCTCGTTCTGCATTGTGCCTGATGACAGCTGAGTCATGGCGGCATGGACGGCATTATGCAAGAAAGGATCAAGTCAATAATAAAAATATCATTGTAAGTACTATGAACAATGATTTATTTTTTATTATTTATAAATATAATAAAATCCAATTCAATGAGTTCAATGTCCCACAAAATTTAATAATTTATTCAATTTTTATCTAGAAAATATTTAAAGTGAATTTTTCATTGCAATATATTCTTACTTAGCGTTTTCCCATAGATAAGACCAAGCTAGATCGATTTTTCATCCCCAGAAACCCCTACATACCAAATTTCGTCGAAATCGGTAGAGCCGTTTCCGAGATCCCCGAAATATTATATATGTCGACGAGAGCGGAGAGAAGAGGTGAGATGACGATGGAATGAGAGTACTTCCGTCTCAGTTGTTTTATTTCACTAGTCGATAGTAATTAAATTACAAAACCAATCGGAGTATGTACAGAGCTAATTGTCAGACGAACTGACAGAATCATTAGCCAGGTGTTGGTTGTCGTTCCAACAGCCCGAAGTAGAATCACCTCCGGCCAACAAGCCCGTCCATGTGCACCGCAACCGCTAGTTACGTCACACGGCGTTCGATGCCATTTCGATACTCTAATAGTCAATTGACAATCCTAAAGGCTTGATTATTGTAATCTCCGACATATATATGTACGTACTAGCTTTTGCCCGCAGCTCCGCCTGCGTGGTATTCGGTTATTGCGCACTGTTTCCTCGGGACAAAAAGAAACCTATGTCACTCTCGGGACCATAAACTATCTCTATGCTAAAAATCACGTCGATCCGTCGCTCCGTTAGGGCGTGAAAGACGGATAAACGCACAAACACACTTTCGCATTTATAATATTAGTATGGATATACCAGATTTGCTCAAAAATGGTATGAAATGTTACCATTACATCATCAAAAACGTCGCAGAAAGTAACGCACCCTGGAGGCTAGGCTATTGTCTAGGAAGTAACCTCGTACTGTCCAGTAAATATTGAAATTCCATTACATATCAAGTGTACTTATAATGATGGCGATGACATAATGGACCCATTTCAAAATATTAGTTAACTGTACGCCCAACACTGCTGCTCGGCCCACACGCTTTTTTCCAAATTTTTAAAGGAACCCGTTAACGTACAGAACAATCCCATCCCTTGCTATGTACTTATTGGAATTTCATACTTACTTACTGGACAGTAACGGGTATTTTGAAATGGGTCCATGTCATCACCATCACCAACATCATCATCATCATAATCATCATCATAAACAATCATCATCACCACCATCACTATCAATCATCATCATCATCCATAATCATCATCATCATCATCATAAATTATTATCACTATCATCATCATCATCACTATTACCATTACTATCATCATCATCATCCTCACCATCATCATCATTTTTGAGAAAAGTACTACACAAGCTTCGACCAGTAATCGCCATCCTGGCCTCGTATAGATGAAGTGTGTCTGACCGAGAACTTGGTTAGTATAACAAGTTTTAGCAAGTCTAATTGGTGGCAATCTTAATATTTTAGTGGAGTTCAATAAATATACGGTAAACATTTTAGATAAATCAATTTATATTTTGATCAATACAACAAAAAAACTTTCAAATGATGCATTCTGTGTTTTATTAAAAGCTTTATATTAGGTATATTTTATTAGTCACAACTCCAGTAACAAAACTTAGTAACCAACTAGGCATAGCATTAAAAAAAATATTTTTAATGCTTTAGTAATTTCCTCAAGTCGAAAAATGAAATCATGAATCCTTAAAAAATATCCAATAAAAAGAAAAAAAATGTTGAAATCACCGTATTCCGCATAAGGATTTATTACCTGTTTTTTCCTTTTTATTGAAAGTTTTTATGCAGTCGGCTTATCAATTTTATTCACCATCTCGGTCTGTATAACGTACTCTAAGAAGAGTGAGAAAGATAAGGAATTTCGTACACACCATTGAATTATAAGTATAATGTATTTTCCTTCACCGTAAAGTTCACGATAAATTGGGGCTATTTTTTTATTGTCTTTGAATTTCTAAGAATATATTTAGATGAAAAATTCTCTTTCAAATGTTTTCTGGATAAAAACTAAATAAATTATTATGTTTCGAGGGATATTCATCATCATCATCATGTCAGCCAATGCTGGGCATAGGCTTCCCCCAAGGCTCTACACTCAGACCGGTCTTGTGCTTCCGGCATCCACCGCGATCCCGCGGGATATTGAACTCATTGAATTGGATTTTATTATATTTATAAATAATAAAAAATAAATCATTGTTCATAGTACTTACAATGATATTTTTATTATTGACTTGATCCCTTCTTGCATAATGCCGTCCATGCCGCCATGACTCAGCTGTCATCAGGCACAATGCAGGACGAGCGCGAACCAATTCTCGCTTTCTTTCCGAATTTAAACTAATCACCAAGTATATTTGCAACCTCAAAAAAGATTCCTTATTTGAACATGCATCTTTTTGCTTTGAAGTAGAACCACTTCTACAAGATTTTATTTAGTTTCACCTGTCCCGATGTTTGTCATCAAATCTTGCAAATTAAATTTGATTCACTTTTCGGTTACCAATTGAGCTGAAATTTTTCATACACGTGTAAATCGCGTGACAATGCAATAATCTGGTAGTGACATCTTGATAGTCCGGCCAGTATTGTCCCCGCAAAACAGGACTCTTCAACGGTAATTGGCATCGACTTCAAATTTGGTATGAAAATGTGGGATACCCTGTTCTAAAAACGGTTGTCCCACAGAGAAAAGTTTAATATACCAAATATGGTTATTACCCGACTGCCAAAGGAGGGTTATGTTTTTTAGACGGTAAGTTTTTAAAAAACTTTGACGCCACCAGATATTTTGTCCCCGGCCCCTTGGTAACGGACTAACTTTTGAGTCCCATACCTCGTTAAATTAGGAGTTTACTAGTTGTTTTATTTTTATGTATTTTTATTCTGTTTTTATTTAATGTATGAAGCATGAATAAAATATTTCTATTCTATTCTATTTTACAAAATATGCCTTTTTGCTATCGTGTTTTTCACTATAACTTTAATAAAATAAGTAAATCCACAAAAAATGTAGTTTAGTCATACAAACCTACATCTGACCTGGATTGCCAGTCAGAGTAAAGGAATACTCTGGTCGGGAATTTTATAATAATTACTAAACTCTACCCGCGGAAAATTTCTTAACTCTTAAACCAGCAATTGACTGAAATTTCAAGATTTTATCCTGATCCTATTGGATTATTGAGATATAAAGTACCCTCTATGTTGTTTCAGATGTCTTACTATCAACATACCAAATTTCAAACAAATCCTTCAAGCCGTTTTAGCATGGGAGGAACCAATAAACACACACACCTACACACAAACATACTCACAAACTTTCGCATCGATAATATTATTACAAGTACTATGCTTTATCCCAATTCCATTCGAATATAAAAATTAAAAGTAAGTAGGTAGGCGCATAAATAAAAACTAGCGTTTCGTCACTACTTATAAAAACCGGCCAAGAGCGTGTCGGACACGCACAAAATAGGGTTCCGTAGCCATTAAGAAAAAATTAGTTAGTATTTTTCTAAGGATTTCGTATTTTATACGGAATCTTCCAAGTTTAGGTATGTTTTATACCTTCCGCTGCTATTTACTCATAAACTACTAATAACTCTCAAGCAAACTTAGCCGTTATAGTTTTCCTTGAAAGTTTGATATATATACTGACTACCATCCTGAATTTTTTCAAATTTTTCCACCTGCCGGTTTAGATTTTAGAGAGGGGGGGGGGGGAGGACGCTCGATTTTAATGAAAATGTACACTTTAAAGTTGAATATTTCGCAAACACATTACTGAAACGAAAAATTGTTTTAGCAAACCCCTAATGGTTTTAAAATACCTATCCGATGGTACCCCACACTATAGGGTTGAATGAGAAAAAAAAAATCACCGCCATTTTACGTCTATGGGAGGTACTGTACTGGACAGACGGTCCGGTATCTTAGAAAAGCCGTAATTGAAATAAAAACATATATTTTACGTAAACTGGATTATATTCAACTTCGTTGGCAACTCGAATACAAGTCCTTTATAATACTCTATTGTGACCGTTCGCTGTAATAATCATATTCAAATATCGAACTTAGTTACTAGTACTAATTGAACGGTTACCAAAGAGTTTCACACAATACAGTACCCTAAAAAAATTGTTTTTGAATTTTTAATTGTACTATTTTGTCGGCATAGTTTACTTACATATCCGTGCAAAATTACAGCTTTCTAGCATTGATAGTCCCTGAGCAAAGCCGCGGACGGACAGACAGACAGACTATACAGACAGACAGACAGACAGATAGACAGACAGACATGGCGAAACTATAAGGGTTCCGTTTTTGCCATTTTGGCTCCAGAACCCTAAAAATTCGTACCTCAAAATAAGTAATTTTTCTGAGTGAAGATTTTTTCAAAGTAGTGACGCTATAATTATTTGTTATTCCAGGTGTCCAACTATCCACATAAGTACTAATTAAATTAGGTACTATATCATAGATTTCTATGTACTAACTAATCCCTAAAGCCGAGCAAGAAACATACACACATACGTTATTATTCAAATACATACGCTCGAAAAACATAACCAACAAAACACTTGAAAAATGGTCAAAATTGGTGTGATGTACTTTATGGATGGTCCTTTGGCATTTGCTTCGCACGCGTAATAACCGATCATCATCTCAGCCTATATACGTCCCACTGCTGGGCACAGGCCTCCTCTCGGAATGAGAGGGCTTGGGCCATAGTTCCCACGCGGGCCCAGTGCGGATTGGGAACTTCACACGCACCATTGAATTGCTTCGCAGATTTGTGCAGGTTTCCTCACGATGTTTTCCTTCACCGCAAAGCTCGTGGTAAATTGCGCACATGAATTTCGAAAAACTCAGAGGTGCGAGCCGGGATTTGAACCCACGACCCTCAGCTTGAGAGGCGATAGGTCAAACCACTAGGCCACCACGGGTTCTAATAACCGATAGTTGAACTGAATTCCAGGACTTTGACTAATTCCGGGAATTTCCAATACATAACTACATAGTTGATTTCATTGACATTGCACATAAAATACCCACGGTCAATTTGTAATATCAATGAACTGAAACAATTAGTTTGCTCACCCGCGACCTTATATGATAGCTACATTTATACAAGACTAGCCTTTTGCCCACGGCTTCGCACACGTGGAATTCGATTATCGTGCGCTGTTCCCTCGGGAACTGAGCATTTCTCCGAGATAACAAGTAGCCTATATACTACTATATAGACTATATTGGCCCATAAACTATCTCTATGTCAAAAATCACGTCGATCTGTTTCAACGTGAAAGACGGACAAATATACAAACACACACACTTTCTTATTTATAATATTAGTATAGATGTTCATGCGTTCCTCCACCTCCTCACTGTAAAAATTGATTGATATGTGGACCATGCAAAGCAACGCCTGATTCAATAAATAATTTGTAGTGTCTAATCGTAGGAATCTCGTGGGAATATCGTGATAAAAAGGAGCTTTCACTTTACACGCCCAGCTATCTACATACCAAATTTCGTCCAAATCAGTCGAGCCGTTTTATTTTTTTTCATATAAGAGGGGAAAACAAGCATTCGGGTCACCTGGTGGGAAGCAATCATCACCGGTCATGGGTACCGGCAAAACGAGGGGTATCACAGGTGCGTTGCCGGCCCGTTGCGAGTTTGATAGGCTAAGATCCCTAAGTTGTGCCGCTCTGGGAATATCGTCCCGAGAAGCCGGTTCCATAGTTTAGTCATGCGTGGGAAAACGTTCCGCTAGAAGCGGACAGTGCTTGATTGCCAACCAATGGAAGAGGCTTTCAAATTTATAATATTACCTGTATACTATGCTAGTGTGTGAAGGATATTTATGTTTCACTTACCCAGAACTCGAATTGATGTTGGAATCGTCGTCCATTTTCCTTTTTTTGCACCATACTTCATTACGACTGCAACAACAAGCAGATTAGCCAGGTTCTGGTTTCGAAATAACATCACTATGTGCAATATGTTTTCCACGGCACTTACCTTTTGATTTCTCCGTGATGACGTTTCATTTGTCCCTGAACTCGTTTTTGATTTTTCCTGGGACCAGAGTAATGATGATTTTTATAGTCTTTTCGCGAAGTTCGTGGCTCCATGGTGCAATGCGAATTACAATTTAATTATCTTGAAAATGTAGCTTCATGGATAGCAAATCAGAAAATCGCAGTTTGACTTGACAGTTGAGATGTTTTTGTTTTTTACTTTTATTATCCAAATGACAACGTCAGTTCTCTTTATATTTTATCCAAAGAGTATTAGTACCTACAGAAATCATGTATTTTTGTATGAGTAACAAAATAACATGATATTGACATCGATAATAACGATAGAGCTATATTTCCAAAAATTTAATTGAAATAATTATGATATTATGGCTTTCTACAGACATTTTAAGATACTCAAAAAACCATTAACAGTTAGTGCTGGTGCTGCACTCTGACGACAGAAAATTGCAGTGATATTCCTTATTTATAAGACGTACTATCGAACCAACGGAATCGTGCCCCACTGTGGAACCTTTTCGTTGAAAAAGTCATACTGACATCGCATTGCTTGACAAGGGAATTCATTATGGCACTTACTGTGAGAGCGTTCTACGGTGGGTCAGGAAGCAAATAGTTTGACTGTATATGCAATATTCCATATTTATTTGTTAGTAGGTACGCACGGTCGGTTACGATCCGCGAAAGGCTGCTGGTAGAAGCTGGGTGCGTCTAGCCGAGGACAAGGCGCAATGGCGCTCTTTGGGGAGGCCTATGTCCAGCAGTGCACAGCTAGAGGCTGATGATGATGATGATGACGTACGGCCGAGGACTTTAATTCATGAGCCACCGTGGAACCTTTTCAAAGGAAAAGTCATTACTGTTTTCCTCGTAAATTAATACGATGTCACTGTGACGTTCACTGTGATATGGTTCCATGATGGCTCATGAATTAAAGTCTTTGACCGTACGAGCAACGCAATTTTTTCTTTTCGAAAGAAATAATTCTTACGGAAATCAAAAAAATTGGCAACGCATTTGTTCATTTAGCTTCAGTCTTTTGACCGAAGGGCTTTGTACCGATGGCCAGCAAAAATATTAAAAAAAATGACACGTGCTTCTAAATGGTTAATAATTATTATTTTATTTTGATCAGATAAATCAAACGAATACTGACAGTGGCGCCTAGCTTCAAATTGACGGCGACTTGGCGAATTAGTCGCGACGCACACTACTACCGAGCCTTTGGCGTACGATACTGTCGCCGTCCACTCACATATTGACAAAAATGAACCAAAATAATCATCTAGATTAAGCTATTATTCAAAAGCTTTTTTTAGGTAAACAAAAAATGCCGCGCTCAGAGAACGAAATAAACATCAAGAGATGTGATTTTAGTTTCAAAAAATCTTTCAAGCGCAAATGGTTGGAAAAATTATATAGTATGGAAGTCGTGCCACCTTAAGGTGAAAAACCGGCTAAGAGCGTGTCGGACACGCCCAAAATAGGGTTACGTAGCCATTACGAAAAAATCAAGTAATATTTTTGAAAGGATTTTGTATTTCGTGCGGAATATTCCAAGTTTAGGTAGGCTGCTATTTACTCTTAAACTACCTACTAATAATTCTCAAGAAAACTAAATTTGTTATAGTTTTCATTGTAAGTTAGATATACTTACTGCTATCCTGAATTTTGAATACTAAAACCGCGCAATATCTAAGGCGTATTATAAAGTTAATGATTATATCATGGACAGGGATATTTGGAAGTAATTCCGATCCGCATTAGCTATCCTTTCAAATAGCGAACCTACTGTGTTAAAAATAAAGCTGTGTTTAATACTTATGATGTATATACCATTCGGAAAAACCTCTGTTGAAAAGAATTAAAATTTAATGGTATTGTAAATCTTTAAACAAAATATATTTTTATAGAGTTTCTTGCCGGATTCTTCTCAACAGAGGTTTATCCGAAGCAGTGGTAGATTTTTTTTGACATTCATAAGTGCTTAGCCTGTTGGTTTGACGAAGCTTGTTGCGGATGTATCAATGTATTATTTCAATATTTTATTTATTAATTATTTGATGAAGCATGTGGCTGAATATTTCTATGTTTTTAATTATTCTTCTTTTAATAAACAATTATGATATTAGCCTAAATTGAATAAAGATATTTTAACTTTGACTTTGAAAGGAAAATTAAGTTCGAAAAAACTTTGAAAAGTTTTTCGAGATGTGTTGACTTCGATTGCATCTCGACTAGAGGGTCCTTAAGGGCAGAGGTACGTTTGTTAACGCTCCATATCTCAGATTACCTTCCTTCAACGCTTCTTTACTCCGAGCGCCGCCTAATAGCCAATTTGGACAGTAATGTCCCATTTATTCCAGAGAACACAAACCTTTTTTACTGCTGTCCGCGGATATTAAACCGCTTTTGTTACATTTCAATGACGGTTTAAATAAATTTGCTGCTATTTCAGGGGACTGTTTTTGAGGTTGAAACGTTCCGTGCGTCTGATTACGCTTATGTTACATTGTGGTTGGAGGAAAGAAAGCGGTGTTTACTTTAATGGGAGATTTTAACAGTTAACGAGCGGCGCGGGTATTTGTTAATGGCATATCACGGCTTGAAGCAAGTCACAGTAACGTCTGCATCGTTTCGAAGTAGGTAATAACCGGTAATAACTGCCGGTTACGCATAATAGCGAATTTCTTTTATGCTTCGACTATCCCACTATGAGGCCCAGTAACCTTTTGAGATAGAGGTTTTTTTTATTTAGCCCGTTAAAGTATCCCACTGTTGGGCAAAGGCCTCTCCTTTTTTCTGCCATTTGTCCTTGTCGAGGGCATGCTCTTGCCACTTATTTGATATGCCTGTTGTTTCGATGGCTGTTTCTATGGCGGCCGCTTTATTTAATTTTAATTTATGTTCTAGTCAAAAGAAAATAAAAATACGTTTGCGTGTGTGTTGATTTTATCTAAATACGTATACATTTGATTGAATGAAAAGTATTTTTATTGAAATTTAAGAAGCGTAACCTCCATTGAAAGAACCGCTACGGCTCGCGAGCCGCAGGTTGCCCTCCCCTGTCCTGTCTAATATTTATGAAATTCTCGTGTCACAGTGTTTGCGACCAAACTCCTTCGAAACGGCTTGACCGATTTTTATGAATTTTTGTGTATATATTCGGTAGGTCCAAGAATAGAATGAACCTAAACTATTTTTCATAAACTATATTTCTACGCGTACGCCAACAGCTAGTTAGATTATAAGTTTTCGAGTTTGCCAGTGTGTGCGTGTCTGTGTATATTATGTAGGTATATAGCTGGATGTCGGGAATAACGCATAATACTACATTTTATTGTGATATTTTCTGGGGATCAATGCCAAATCCCAAGATTACGATTTGGAGTCTTTTTGTATTTTTTATTTCAACTCCAAATTTTTTGTTTCTTTTACGGTTATCCCGTGAAAGTTTAATATTTCACACGAAAACACAAGCCGAAACATGAATGCACAGAAAACCAGAAAAATAGACCAGCGCTGGGAATCGAACCCAGGTCCTCAGCATTCCGTGCTGCGTGCTATTCCCCTACACCACCACTGGACAGGAGACTAGACACGAATTTTTCCTATGCACCCATATTTCAACTTTTGGATTCTTTTTCATTTGTCACTTTAGCAGCGACACTAACGCCATCTATGGATCTACGTTCTCAACGAGAAACATTTTTTCCACTCCCGTCGAAGCTATCCGCTCACCAGGGACAAGAGATGTCGCTATTAAGCAATCAAATCAAGATTACGATTTGGAGTATTTTTGGATTTGACCAGCGCTGGTCTATTTTTCTGGTTTTCTGTGCATTCATGTTTCGGCTTGTGTTTTCGTGTGAAATATTAAACTTTCACGGGATAACCGTAAAAGAAACAAAAAATTTGGAGTTGAAATAAAAAATACAAAAAGACTCCAAATCGTAATCTTGATTTGATTGCTTAATAGCGACATCTCTTGTCCCTGGTGAGCGGATAGCTTCGACGGGAGTGGAAAAAATGTTTCTCGTTGAGAACGTAGATCCATAGATGGCGTTAGTGTCGCTGCTAAAGTGACAAATGAAAAAGAATCCAAAAGTTGAAATATGGGTGCATAGGAAAAATTCGTGTCTAGTCTCCTGTCCAGTGGTGGTGTAGGGGAATAGCACGCAGCACGGAATGCTGAGGACCTGGGTTCGATTCCCAGCGCTGGTCTATTTTTCTGGTTTTCTGTGCATTCATGTTTCGGCTTGTGTTTTCGTGTGAAATGCCAAATCCCAAAAAAAGTAACCACAGTTTTTCAGTGATTGAATTAGAGAGACATCACCGGATGGAAATGACATGGAAACATGTCGAGCTAAACTCGATTTAAGACGTGAGTTATCCGTTATAATATCATTAAATATGAGTGAGTCTCACGGTAGTTCCATAGTTAAAATTGACAAGGAATGGTTTATGGGGTTAGGAGTATGCGGACAGGATTATCAGCTTATGCTGACTCCCAGTGGCATTGAATCCCAAGCCATGGTGGTCTAGTGGTTTCACGTATTGCCCATCAAGCAGAGGGCCGTGGGTTCGAGCCCAGACTCGCGTCTCTGAGTTTTTAGACGTGTATGTGCGAGATAACATTTCAAATTAATCAATCTTTACGGCTAAGGAAAACATCGTTTCTTATGCACAAACTTCAACGGAATTGCTTTGCAAGTTTGTGTAGGTTTCCTTTTGGATTATTTGGAGTACACACACACCATTGTGTAATCCACACTCGGCCCGCGTGGAACCTGCGGCCCAAGTCCTCTTTTTGAGAGGTCTCTGCCCATCAGTGGGACGTACTCGTATATAGGCCGAGATGGTGATGATGATGATTTAATAGATTCTTCTATATTCCTTGATGTCGCTTTGTAATTTATATTGACATTGTTTCTTCAATTAATGTATTTTTTCTCATGTAATTTTTTTTTCTTTTGTTTTTGTAATTAATGTGCGAGTGTTTTGGTTTCGTAGGTACTGTAAGCTTGCATGTGTTTTATTCAATAAATAAATAAATAAATACCTAAAGCAAGTCACCATTTTAGAGAATTTCCAGAATGCATGGAAATTCTCTAATTCTCTAAAATGGTAAAGGCATGCATTCGTTCCAGTTCGCACGAACTTCAGATATTATGCACCTTCTTTGCATTTTAGTGCATAATCTAGAATTTAGTTGCAGTGGAAAAACTGGTTTTTGCGTGGGAACTCTCTGTTATGGTTTGAAAATGCATTTTGTAACTATATATTTATGAAATCCACTTGCTGTTCAGAGTGTTGTGTCATCATCATCATCAGCCGGCTGTCGTCCATTGCTGAACAAATGCATCCCCATTAAGATTACTTTTGGAGTCGTTTTGTATTTTTTATTTCAACTCCAAATTTTGTTACTTTTACGGTCATCCCATGAAAGTCTATATTCACACGAAAACACAAGCTGAAACATGGATGCACAGAGAAACCGGAAAAAAAGACCAGCACTGGGAATCGAACCCAGGTCCTCAGCAATCCGTGCTGCGTGCTATTCCCCTACACCACCGCTGGACACCGCTGTATTTTTCTGGTTTTTCTGTTCATCCATGTTTCAGCTTGTGTTTTCGTGTGAAATATATAAATGCATCCTCCTTTGAATGTCACAGTGAACGATGATTATACTCGTAATATCGTGCTGACAGACCGATCAAACTACCAGTCGCTTGTCGACATCACCATCTCACATGGCGAAAACCCCGTGAAGGAAGAGAAAGGCAAACTCAGCTCTTGACTTGGCTCACGAGGTGACTGCTACGTGGGATGTTGACTCGACAATCATTGTCCTGATAGTTGGTTTCGGCAAACGGTCTAATAGCGAAGAGTCTCGACCAACGTCTTAAGAGACTCTCACTAGATAGCTGGATCAAGGGCCACATGCCATTTTGGCTCCGGAATCCTAAGAATTACGTGTAAAAGTGCCCATTGCGGCCTATTTACTGAATAAAAGATTCAGATCTGGATATAGCTCGCAGACAGAAGCAACTAAATTTGCGATAAAAAACAAACTTAAATTAAACACGTAATCGTTGTACTTGTTTACTCAAGTGCCAAAAATAGTCGCCAAACCCAAAGGTCGCCTCGATCATAACTCGACGATTTCGCCAAACTTTCTACTGAAATCATCAAGCAAGTTTTCCTCCGCGCCGCGTTGAAGTTGGCAACTATTTGGCAAAAAACGTGGATAAAAAGTCTACAATACCCTCTGTGAATTATCGCGAGGCCGTGAACTTTTATATTAAATTTCTTGGGCGAACTTCTTTGATAGGACCGATACAGACCGGACGGTTTAATTTTGTAGGTGCATTGAAACTATAACAGTTTGAATTTAATCACAGGTGCTACATAAATAGTTAAGTGATTTATTTATACGCAATGTGAAGACACTAAAATAACTGAAAATCTTTATTATTAGTGAAAGTAATTAATTAAAAGGTAATTTATTATTTTATTAGGTCAATTGGTGTGAAGTGTCTCATGATCATCATCATCTTCATGATCATCAGCCGGAAGACTGCTGAATACCTATATCAACCGTTTTTTATGTACCTACTCTGAAATTAGGCGTTTTGTTTAGGCAACATAAAAATTAGCAAAATTGTTTTATACTAATCATAACACGCTCATGCTTTCCTATGTGTTTTAAATGAGTACTCAGCACTTACTTGAGCTGGTTTCTCAGTGGACGAGTCCTTGGTGTCAGCGTATTCAATGCCGGGGGAAGGGAGCGGCGTGGGCAGGATAGCGGGCGCTCTCTTCTCCACTTGCCCTTCTCTTCTCTCTCTGTTCTCTTCCTTCTGCTTGCTTCTTGCTTCTTCTGCGTAGCATGCTGCTGCTAGTACCAGTACCAGCTGGAATGTTTTAATTTGTTAAACGTTACGTTTCTTAATGTTCGTTTGTACATGGGATTTTCGAAAAGCTTTCACTGTTTTGAGGAAGTTTGCATGGAATAGGGAATTCAACACGGTAGATCGATTAAGTGCGATATTTAGGAAAATGAGTTATTTACGCCAAGTCGCTTATAACCAAGTTTTAAATGTTTTTTGGCTGAAATAACAAATGAATTCTTTCCAGACAAAGTCAAGGGCAAGAGCTAATATGAAATACAGTAAAAGCTTTGTTTATATAAAGTTTTAGTTTTGTGGCTGTTTGCGGCTGACTGCCTTGGTCTTAGACGAAGATTTTACTTTAAGCTCTAGAGCATAAAAAACGTTTTATGGATACGAAATAAATATGAACTTTATGAGCTTGAGGAGTGAACCTTTCATGACATGAAGCTTGAAACTTTTCTATAGAAGGTGTTTTAAATTTAATCCAAAATGCTTCAAAAGGCGGTAAAAAGTTTTTGTTGAGAAAAGTCATAAAGTACCTAATATAATTATGTTCTAAGTGTATTGCCATACACTGCGTGATTACATTTCAAATAAAAAATCTAGATTTTTTTTTTCTTTACACGGGTATTTAGTAAAAATAATAACAGTTAAGCTGTCAATAGGCTTCCAACAAGATTGAGCGACGACCTGGTAAGATCGCGGGATCGCAGTGGATGCGAAAAGCACAAGATCGATCTGAGTGGAGAGCCTTGGGGGAGGCCTATGTCCAGCAGTGGACGTCTTTCGGCTGACATGATGATGATGAATAACAGTTGCCGAAATATTCTTTATTCAATTAAACTCAGTCACTATATTCATTTAATTTAAAATAATCTAAAGCACCATTTTTGAAGGGTCCACGGAAAGAACATGCCTAGTTATCAAAATGTAGAGCTCGCAAAGTACTATGACTTACTCTATTAAATAATCTGGAAACAATATAAAATGTATATTATTAACTTTTAAATAAATGGTACCTATATTAATTGTTCGTATTGACTAACTTTCAAACCGGTATAACTCAAAAAGTTGATTAGGTGACTAGATGCTTTCTTTCCTTTGACCCTTCATTTTAATTTAGACTTTCTTAAATTACTGAGTGATCTATGTAAATGACTTAACAACGGTATCATTTTGAATTCATACAGTACAATAGTATAGCAAAATTCGATCTTCGTATCTTGTCGTCCCGCTATTATTTATTACTAGCTTTTGCCCGCGGCTCCACCCACGTGGTATTCGGTTATGGCGCGCTGTTCCCTCGGGAACTGTGCATTTTTCCGGGATAAAAAGTAGCCTATGTCACTCTCGGGCCCATAAACTATCTTTTTGCCAAAAATCACGTCAATACGTCGCTCCGTTACGGCGTGAAAGACGGACAAACACACATATAAACACACTTTCGCATTTATAATATTAGTATGGATTTCGCACGAGAGTGAGAGGGGACGGTACGGTACGAATAACTTCAATTTTCGAAAACCGTAATAGCACCCAGTTGATTAGGAATGGACCCATTTGGGGTTATAAACCCATTTGCAATTATTTTTTTGGGGTCAACTGTTTTAGTAATCACATAAATTGGTTTCTCCATTGAATGGCTCGTTTTAAATAACTTCACTGTTGTGTGAAATTCCCAATCCGCACAGGTCTTGTTTGGGAACTAAAAACCCAAGCCCTCTGATCTTGAGAGGAGGCCTACCCAGCAGTGGGACGTAACTATACAGGAGATGATTAATTAAAGCACACACATCACAGTAAATATTCGATTCCTTATTTTTTCCGTAACCTTTTGTTTTCGTTTTGTACAATAAAGAGTATAAACAAACAAACATCACTTAACTAACCATAAACTTCATTTTCGCGTTCACTGATGCACTAATTAAGTAATATCTGTGTACTGTGTCTGTCGGTACGTGTAGACGCGGCGCGTATGCGGGCGCGGGCGCTGAGTGCGTGCTTTTATGCGCAGGAGTCGATCGCGGCGAGATTGTACAGTGCGCTTGGGCGCATTGGCAACTGCCAAAAGCTCAACGTATTATTTCTTTGAAAATAGGATGAGATAAAAGCTTGTTATATAGATACGCAACGGATATTCTTGAGTAAATACTTACATATTCAATATATTGACCCGGATGACTCACGTCTTAAATCGAGTGAAACTCGATTTTAAATATATTGACCCGGATAACTCAATATATAATTTAATATGAGTGAGCCTCACGGTAGTTTTATGTTTTAAATATTTACATACCTATCAAATAATCAAGAAGTGAATTAATCGTGTTTGTGTGTCTGCCTGGCATAGCGCCCAAACGAATAGACCGATTTTAATAGAGTTGTTGATTCCTAGCTAAGTTTCATTGAAATTGGTTTACCGACAACGCACTGGCATCGCTTAAAGCGTTGCGGGTGTCTATGGACAGTGGTGATCACTTAACATCAGGTGACCCACTAGTTCGTTTGTCTGGCCTCTATAACATAAAAAAAAAAAAAAAAGTTGTTTATGAGCTATTGAACTTTGAAATAACAATGGTGGGGAATTATCAACTTTTCTAAGTTTTTTTATCGAATTAGCATTTAGACACGCCAAAAACCGTTATTCACAATCCATTTATAAATCATACCATCAGCCAAAATGTGGTCTACCACCCTAAAGTTGATAATCGTTTGCATGTCATAAAACAATAATGCCAATAGACGTGTCTGTCAACTTTAAAGTTCGACTTTAGCGACATATTATTATATTTTTATTTTTTTTTATTTTTTTTTTATATTCATTTGATAGGAACTAATTTTAAAATTGATAGACTACCTATTTGTCTGATGGTATCTAATTTTTTTAACGATTTTATTATTATTTTATTACTATTATTTTGCTATTAATTTTTAAATAAATAGAAAACGATTTTATTAATACAAAATTACATAATACAAATAGACAAAGGTCAGACAAAAACACAATCAGTCAAATAAACCGCCCCGCGTCATACCTGGTGCACAGGTTTTTTTTAATTGCATTATTATTTTGTACTATTCTTTAAAGTTTTGTAAAATGTGACCACTTAAAAATAAAATTTCTTTCTTTGGACCTATTATTGTAACTTATGATGTAATATTCTTTTCAATGAATAATAAACGAAGGTATAAGCCAATTCACACCAGCGCCACTGGCCGGTCACATTTGCACAACGTCCGGCCGACAGCCTGTCTGCCAAGCGAACTTTTACCCCAACTCCCTTGCCCAATGCGTGAGTGTGTCACTCGCCTAACTGAACTGTCAAAACTGACAGTTATGGGTAGGGTTTCGACCAAAGAGTATAGAATAGAAACAGAGAGATGATAAAAAGTGATCTAGGTGCAATGCGATATGTTCAAGGATTTTGATTTCTGACCCATCACGGAACGTTTTCAAAGAAAAAATAGTTACAGTGCATGTTTTACTTCCCGGTTCTAGCGCTGAACCGTTTAGATAAAATAGTATAGAATAAAAAAAAAAAAAAATCAAAATCAAAATAAAATCATTTCATTTTTTTCAAAATATATTTATTTGCAAAGAATAAGTACCTAGTTACATAAAATATTATTAGGTGTTATTGAGACAATAGGCAGTTTACTCTGCTATTTCTAATTTATAGCACGCAAATATATATTTTTTAGTGAAATGCTAATGCCTATCACCAAAGCTCTTAAGGCTTTGAATGTAAAAGGTAATAAACAGAGTTATCATTTAAATAGTTGAGTACGAACCACTTAAACTGAATCCCATAAACGTTATTTAAGATTAATGAACCGCGACCTTGAGAGACATTTTTAACTAATGATTAGTTAAGCATTGTTTTTGTTGATTAATGAGCCCCGTCATATTTTTAATATTTTTGAATCTATTTTACAAAACGATGTGTAAGTAAGTATCTCTACAGATCGGCAGGTTGTTTTTCTCGGTTTTGGCATATATTTTTTTCTTATAATTATAATTATTTTTAATATTTATTCTTAGTTTCAAATTTTTATTTTATGGGGTTCCCTACCTCGGTCGATAAATTCAGAACCCCAAAGTTCACTTCGTCATATGTATGTTCCCCTGTCTCTAAAGACCCCTTTTCTTAAGAACACGTGAAAGTATCAAGCTTAAATTAATATAAAATACCTACTAAGGTCTACCGATTACAAGAGCGAAAAATCCTTTTTTTAAGACAACATAATCAAATTATACGGTCGTTAAATGGGTACCTATTTACGAGGAATCAAAATATAGAGTACTTCCGGTTATTCAAAAAAACTTGAAATAACAGAGTACGTCTGTATGTAAAACTTTCGGCCCGCAAATTCGACTCGATCTTGATCGGATTAAAAAAATTACATAATTAATCTTAAACTGACATTGTACCATAAGCCAAATATGTGGTCTACCACCCTAAATGATAATTGTTTGCATGTCACAAACAATAATGCCAATAGACGTGTCTGTCAACTTGAAAGTTTGACTTTAGCGACATATTCATTTGATAGGAACTTGTTTAAAAAATGTTAGATCACTTATTTGGCTGATGATACATAACTGTTATAGCACGTCAAGATTCACCTAAATTTTGATGATCCGAATATTGTTTCTCCGATTAATGCGAAATTATCCGTTAATTTCTATTGGAGTCACAGTTCTAATCTAACTTACAGCTTTATGTAGTACACTATACTAACTAACCTTAGTAGTATTGAAGCCGTGGTGGCCTAGTGGTTTGACCTATCGCCTCTCAAGCAGAGGGTCGTGGATTCAAACCCCGGCTCGCACCTCTGAGTTTTTCGAAATTCATGTGCGGAATTACATTACCACGAGCTTTGCGGTGAAGGAAAACATCGTGAGGAAACCTGCACAAACCTGCGAAGCAATTCAATGGTGCGTGTGGAGTTCCCAATCCGCACTGGGAATTATGGCCCAAGTCCTCTCATTCTGAGAGGAGTGTGCCCAGCAGTGGGACGTATATAGGCTGGGATGATGATGATGATGAATTAACCTTAGAGCTTAAATAAGCCAAATACCGATTATGCCAAATGACCCTGTGGGTATTTAAGCTATGAATCAAACCTCAAGTACCTTTGATTTCATAATTCTCTATAATCTTGCTGGAAGTCAGTGGCCGGTGCTGTGGCAAACAAAACACTGTCGCAGCTCTATCAAGATGCTGACTTAATTATAATTACTTAACAAGCAATTAATAAAGGCTATCTGATTAAAGTGACAACCTTGTGTGGTCAGAACACCGCACACCGCAAGATAAAAGTATAAGAAAGAAGGTTAGAGAACCTTTCTACGAGGCTTGGGGTCCTGCATTTAATTCTGGGTTGTGGCAGATATTTGTACGAAAAATTAACTAAAGAAATGAAAACCTGATTGTCTCAAAAAAACTTTAAATAACAATTAAAAAGAAAATAACAAGTTTAGTAAACTTCAACAGTCAGGACCCATTAGGAAATTTATTGTTAATTTTTGAGCGGGTCACGATTTTGAATGGGTCGCAAGTCGCAACTGTTAGTTCAATTTACTTAACAGAGAGTTGTTTTTCCTTTTTTAGTTTTTATTTAAAGTGTTTTTATATGTAGAGTGCTAATTGCCAAAGCCAAAAGAAGCACTAGAGTGTCAAGAAGGGTAAACCATACAGTAATTGGCCACGGTACAGTAATTGCCCACTTGAATTAAATAAAAATTTACAAAGAGAAGTGGTGATAAATCATAACAACTATCGTGCTAATTATAATAATCAGGTCGCTTTTATCATTAGGTAAATTATTTGTATGTTGTTATTTCATATAAAAAATTCAAGTGAGCCATTACTGTATGGTTTACCCTAGGTAGGTAATAAGGTTTTATATGCAGTAACGGAAGACGCCTTTACTATAAATTGCACGATGCTGTCGCGATACAAACTAGTTATAACATATGATAGTATAGTGAAAGTTGATCTTATTTTGGCAGGTTCGCAATTCACACTAGTTTGTTTGTAATATTTTAGAGCAAGTTACGTAACGGTGTGGCTTTTGTATGATCTCATCACCTGGTGTGGGTCGGCTACTAGTTTTGAAGAATCTAGACTACTAGAGCGTTGCAAGTCTTATAACAATAACTAGCTATTATCTCCGACTCTGCTAAGAATTTATTTATAGGTGTCCCACGGTAACTAAGTAATTTACTGTACCGTTTCAGTTTTTTTTTTTTTTAATTTTGTCAGTGGAAGCAAATTACACTTTCACTGAACGTAGATATAGTTAGTGTTTAGTTTTGTTACTAAGAGACCCCATACATCCCTGTATTATTATCACTATTATTTTTTGTATTTTTTTCCTTAATGGTATACTGTAGTTTTTAAGTATTTTATTTGTAATTATTTTATTTTGAAAAAAAAAGACTTTCTGCCAAGTTTCTTGTGGCGCATTCTTCTTGGCAATGATGGTCTTTCCAAAGCTTAGAAAGTGACATGTAAAAGTGCCCATTGCGGCCTATTTACTGAATAAATGATTTTGATTATTGATTTTGATTTTTGTACCTCATCTAAATTATTGCTTGCCGTAACAACATGCTGAGTGGGCCCTATTATATTGTTCTATTGGATGTTCTCGTTAATTACAAGCGTTTATTTAGTTTCACCTGTCCCATTGTCTGTCTGTGTGTCTGTAATCAAGTCGTGCAAGCTAAGAATTAGTTCATCGCTATCCTTGTGCAATTTTCCGGGATAAAAATTGGCCGATGTTCTTCCTAAGGTCAAATTACCTCCGTACCAAATATATTGTAAATCAGTTCAGTAGTTTTTGATTTAAGAAGTACTTACCTAATTAAAAAAGTATCATCATCATCATTCATCATGTCAGCCGAAAGACTTCCACTGCTGCTGGACATAGTCCTCCCCCAAGGCTCTCCACTCAAACAGGTCTTGTGCTTTCCGCATCTTCATCCTGCGCTCTTAACCAGGTCGTCGCTCCATCTTGTTGGAGGCCTACCGACAGCTCGTCTCCCGGTCCGCGGACGCCATTTGAGAACCTTCTGACCCCATCGGCCATCAGTCCTGCGAGCAATTTGCTCCGCCCACTGCCACTTCAGTTTCGCAATTCTTCGGGCTATGTCAAAAAAAATGAAGTAAAGTAATTAGGTATGAGCACGTAAGGTTCTTACAGATGGAGCAGTATGGATTAGTACATATAATACGCACATGCCATCATATTTATTACAAATTATGGTAATGTAATATCGTCTCAGGTACGTTTGTCATAAAAAAGTATTTTGAAATTCTTTCCAAAGCCATTTAAGACATGTCGCAAAAGACATAAAAAGTATTGCGTGCCCGAAAGACACTTTGCATAAGAAGTTCAAAAGAAAAGTGTATCGTGGGAAGTAATTCTATCTTATAGGTTACTCGTCTCGATTTATTGCTTGTGGAGCAATGACTTGGGTGTTTCGCGCTTCGTACGGTTATAATTACTATTGATTTATATTATGAACTAGCTTCAACCTGCGGCTTCGGCTGCGTTGGTAACATGAGGAACATTTTCAATTTTAGAGTTTCGCCTAAAAATGGGAAACAATAACAGACTTAAGTTTCGCAGGTGGTAGGAACTTGTGCAAGGTCCATCTGGATTGACCACCATCTTGCTCACTAATCCTGCCGTGAAACATCAGTGCTTGCACTTGGAATTAAAAAAAAAACCGAAAAAAATATTGATAATGTTGAAGTCCTCCGTTATAAAGATAGTGCTCAGAGGTTTCAATCAATTAAGAAAAAACTAGACCAGACAGTGTCGCGACGTTGATCGATCATTAACAAAAAACGATAGTAAATTATTCAGAAGATGTAAATGATTTAGAAGTGACGGTAGTTTAATAAAGTATCTCTATCTGTATCTCTCTCTAAAGTATCTCACACATCACACGTCTCAGTCCCACTGCAGGGCACCAGGACTCCTCTCATAATGAGATTAAATTAGCTCGTGGTGTCGGGTTAATTTCACAATGAATTTTGAAAAACTCAGAAGTGCGAGTCCGAATTTGAATCTGTGATTTTTGTTTCAGATGACATAAATCAAACCACTAGACTGCCATGGCTTAGTCGTATGTTTACTGTACTATTGCACTAACATGTAATTAAAAAACACTGCAAAACCGTTTAAAAAAAAACCTCGTCGAGTTTCTAGCCGAAATCTTCTCAACAGTGTTTTTTCTTCGGATCGGTGGTAGATTATCCATATTCAGAAGTAATTCTTACACCCGAAATAAAATTTATAATTGAATTATATTTATAAATGTGTTTTGATTTTTAGAATAACCCACCGGACCGGACTACGTTTAGTTAGTCACAGCAAGTATTGGGAGTTGCCAGTAATTACATCATGGAAGAATCGAACTACTTTGAACGGAAGCAATCGAGATTCTATGTGTAACTAATACTCATTATGCTTTCTGTACACAACCAATTAAAATAAAAAACTATTTATTCATCATCCCAGCCTATTTACGTCTCACTGCTGGGCACAGACCTCCAGAAAGAGAGGGCTTTTGGGCCGTACTTCCCACGCGGGCCCAGTGCGGTTTGGGAACTGCACTCATACAGTGGCGTGCAGTGGTCCTCAACGTAAGACCAGCTAAAGAACATACTAAGTTCAGCAGTGTTTATCAATAGGGTGGAAAACGAGCAAGTGGGTAACTAGATAGTACGTAAGCACCATGGATACCCGCAAAACAAACAGTTCGCCGTTGTGTTGCTAACCTACATATAGGTAGTGTTACATATTTGGAAACATGGAGTCAAAAAAATTAATGAAATTGGTTGTTTAGGGACTGTTAATCCGCCAAGCGAGTCTATGGTGTAGTCGTAGAATTTATTGCATATATTTCGACGAATGGTTTTTATCACCACGACTATCTAACTGAGTAATTAATACTCATACCATTGAATTACTTCACTTCCTTCACGGTAAAGCTCGTGGTAAATTTCAAATTTAATTTCGCACATGAATTTCGAGAAACTCAGAGGTGCGGGCCGGGGTTTGAACCCACAAACCTCTGCTTGAGAGGCGATAGGTCAAACCACTAGGCCACCACGGCTGTACCATTTATTATCTCTTTTATATTTAGCTCTCTCATTTTGTACACTGCAGTGGGTCGTAGATAGACGAAAATCCAACAGATTCCCGTATTCTAGAAAAATACTAACCATGTAAGAAATTTTCTACGTGCCATGTTTAGTATATTCCTGTATCATAAAACCTACTTAAGTGGATGTAAACTAAAACAACAGTGTTATATTTTTGGCTAAGAACAGCGAAAGTTCCCGCGCTAACTTCTGACATAAAAATAAATAAGAATGCACCGAGCATTGAAATAATGCGCCAAGTTTTAAAACTAAGTTTCGTTTGTTCAAAGCCAAATTCTTTAGGGGATGCTAAACTAGCTTTATTGTTACAAGGTGCCGTGTTTTGCGTTTGTGAACTGTGTTTTGAACAGTGATTCGGGTTAGTTTGGGGGTTGTTTTTAAGCGGACTTTTCGGTCTTGCCGCATTTACTATCCCTGATATTATAAATGCAGATGACTTGGGGTCGAGAAGTTCCCGTATGGAGACCACGTATCGGTAAGGGCGGCGTGCACGACCACCAACGAGATGGATGGATGTCCTGCCTAAAGTTGCGGTTTCACGGTGGATGCAGGCCGCTGCCAATCGAAACAACTAGAGGTCTATTAGGAGACCTATTTTTTTTTATTCGACTGGATGGAAAACGAGCAAGTGGGTCTTCTGGTGGTAAGGGATCACCACCGCCCATACACACATGCAATACCAGGGGGATTGCAGATGCGTTGCTAATCTAGAGGCCTAAGATCGGATACCTCAAGTGCCAGTTATTTCACCGGCTGTCTTACTCTCCACTCCGAAACACAACAGTGAAAGCTCTGCTCTGCATGATTAGCGAGCACGATGGTGGTAGCAAATTAGCAATCCGGGCGGACCTTGCACAAGATCCTACCACCAGCCAACCAACAGTCTAGTCGTCCTTACCGCTGATTGATGATGATTAGAAATGTGAAAATAGTAAGTAAATACATATATACTTATAGAGAAATAACCTATTTAGTAAAAAGGCAGAAATTCTATTTTTGGTCGATGCACGAAAAGCGTGTAAAAGCAGTAACATAAAAGCTGCATTTGCAGTCAAATTATTGAGTCGTGACACATTTTGTGGAACCTTTTCATAAATATTTGTAATAATGATACGGCAGTGCCGGCTAACGAAGTGATTACGGCATTTATACAGGCCATTTGAATAGTTCAAACAAAAGTAATAGGTACTCTAAGCGCTTATTTACTGAAGAATTCAAAATAACTAAAAAAACGTACTCTGAAATTATTTCATTATTTTGGGTAGCGAAGAAGCCAGTTGAAAATATTTAGTTTATTGATATGGGGGCTAATCTACTTTTTTACCGACACTTTAGGCGTCTCCTGCGTTACGAAAATTGTCTCTGGCGTTACCAAAAACTCGCACTTCCAACAAGATATTTCACGGTTCAATAGATTGAACTTACGTAGGATGGCATGTATCCATGTACACCATCTATTTCATTACAGAAAAAACATGTTTACTTACAAAAATCTGCAATTGTTTGAAAAATTTCGCGGACGATAAAAACGTTGATTGGCCCATGGACCAACGCGAAGTAACGGATGAATCAATTTAATTGCTTATTCATATTTGTGCATCAAATAAGTACCTACTATTAAAATTTAGTCTATTTATTAAGACTTCAAAATTATGGCTACATCACGCTAGCCACATTTTGGCTAAGTTTGTGGTTTAACAAGGATGCTAAGCTAATTATAGTAAAACGATGTACAAGTACGTAATTTGCAAACAGTTAGTACCTAGGTAGTTGGCGAAACTTTTTATATCCATCAAGGTTTGTGGATAAACTTTAAATACATCTACAAAATCATTTATTTGTTCAACACAGTTAATTACACAGTACATAGGATGTTAAAAAAAGAGTTGTCGCTCTATATATCGCGCCGCAAGGCATACAAATTGTAGACTTAGTCAATGAAGCTATCACATGTACATGGCAACCTTGTATTAACCAATTAATGATTAAACTGATCGAAAAAAAAACCTGTTTATTTCAATACTTAATAACAAAAACAGTACCTCTCCTTGCAGTCGGGTAAAAACTCTTCCGCTTAGACTCTAATCTTCATATTTAAAGATTCTATCGCATCTAAAAAAATCGAATATTCGAATATTCTCTTTGAAGGCGTGCCAATCTTAACAAGTTGTAGTCATCAGTTACTACAGCATCGAAGACGTTACTACATCTCCTAAGTTCTAAGTGTTACATAAAGGACGCTGGGAGGGAGGTAGCTTATCTCCGGGCAATATGCTACTAAAACACACGGTAATCACCGCATGCGGCTGTGGAACACGTGGCCGCTCGAATGCGGCCCGCTGCGCTTGTGCAACGTGCATTTTTTGCGAAATAGTTTCCAGACGGCTGCAAATTAACACGTCACTGTATGTGGCTTGCGGGTAGCTAAAATGGAGGTGTACAGGGTGATGATATGGTAGTTTGAAATTGAGTAGTAGCACTTGAGTGGAGATCCAGAACAGGACAGAAATGTTGGTAAACCACTCACATGATGGACCGATGATTTATCCCTTGTACCACAAAAGTTACAAGTGCAATTCGATTGCGTCCCCCACTGAAACGAACTGCTATTAGAAAAGTAGGTTAAGTTTGGTTAGAACTGCGTCCCCCACTGAAACGAACTGCTATTAGAAAAGTAGGTTAAGTTTGGTTAGAACTGCGTCCCCCGCAGAAACGAACTGCTACTGGAAAAGTAGGTTATACCATGCAATATTTTGGGAAGAGTGCTTTATGCCAAAAGATACATTTGACTAAATAATACTTGGTAATATGAAACATGACTAAGTAATTATTTTTCAAACAAAAATTTGCAAAAAAAAAAAACTAACTGTAAAATTGCAATAAGTTGAAATGATTTTTACCAAATGATAATTTGAATGGAATATTTTCGGGTTTGGGAAAAGTTTTTTGCTCATACATTAGTAATCCATTTCATTATTTTCTCGCAGAAATCCCAACGTCTCAACCCTACCTCTATCATACACATGGAAATTATTTCGTAAGCTAAACGTTCGTATGAAAAATTAAATAATACCTGAGTTAAGTAAAGCAACTCTCATACAACCGGTTGTATGGACGCCTGTTGAAACTGTTTAATGGCACTGGAATCTTGTATTAGTTCTAACATTTAACGTTTGATGTTACACAAAAGTAAAAATTTTAAGGTTCCGCAATTCTCAAGAAACTTACAGTATTGCATTGGCAGTCTGTCTTCTGTTTTATTTTAGAGATAGTTAGTTTCAGAAAGCTGTAATTTTGCGTCGATACGGCTGGGTGCGCCTAGATCTGGCAGGTGAATTGACAAGATTTCATTTTTTTAACACCTGTAAATTACTACAGGAATCGAAATATTTATTATAATTTATTTCCACATACCTATTTAAAAAAATATATAAAAAATTTAAAAAATATATCTGAATTTGCCAACACTACCACATAATAGATATTATGTTTCCTTTGCCTTTTTGACCAGAAAAGTAGCTGTCATAATTTTGACAACGTCTACGTCAGATTTACCTAAACTTTTTTTTTAAATAGAGTGTGGTAGTTTTGGAGTTAAGCCCCTTTTAGAATAAGCACATCTAAAAAAATTGTAATAAATTAATAAATATTCGTAGCGAAATTATAAAAATATCGGCCACAAATTTTACGAATGTAAATTAAAAATGTAACTCCTAACAGACATAAACTTTTCTATCTATCTATCCTCTCTTTCTTTTTCCAAACAGAATACAGGGAACAAATCAAATTACAGTCTTCGAAATATGAAATCTTGTCAATTAAAATAATGCAGCAATGTCGCAGCTCAGCTGTCTCAAAAATTAACAACGGACATCTACAAGCGGCCTAAGACTTGCGCCTTTCATGTCTCTAATCCTAACGGTTTAAATTCCGAGATTTTATCCCCCTGCGGGAATGTCGGGATTAAAAGTGTTATATCAGACGTCAAGTTATCTACTCATCAAATTTCATTCAACTCCGTTTAGCCGTTTTAGCGTGAAGGAGTAACAAGCATACATGTACATATTTAGCAAACTTTAAAAGAGAATAAATCACAGATATAGATCACACTAGATTACGCAGATGCATCTACTTCGTGTGTGCCAACCCCGACCAAACGTCGGGGTTGGCCCCATACAATGACTGACCGCTATCTGACTATTCATGACTGACTCGAGCCCCACGGCGCGGGCGGGCGGCGCATTTGAATCAATTTTGCACGGACATCAGGTAATTCACATCGTTAATTCGCTCTTGAGACGTCACAGTAGATATAAAAAAGTGACACAGTTGGTTTTCATACAGATTGAGGTGTTTGCGTTATCTAGTGTAATCTGTAATATATGTGGAAAAAATATAACATGCGATTTGAAAGGGGGGCGGGTTAAATCTCACGACATCTCATCAAGGGGGTTGAGAAATGACAAAATCGCATCGCATTCTAATGAACGCAACCAAAAAGAGCATCTTTTTTTTAATTTCAATTTGCTTCCCTCGACTCCATGTAACGTTATTTCGAGTTCTAAAATAACTAAACGCCAACGCCATCGCTCTCTCAGGCATTTGTCCCACCGCCGACGATGAGCGAGAAGCGGGAGAGCGAGTAACTAGAAACGAGAGGGCGAGCGAAGCGAGTGTAGTTTTGTCGCTCGGCTGTAAGCGAGTGTTTGAGTGTGACAGACGATTACTCGCTCCAATCGCTCGAGCGCGGCGACCGCCAAGCTAACATCGCTGAGCTACTTTTATAGCTCTTGTCGCTGCGACAAAAGATGTAAGAGCGAGTTCTCACCGGCAGTGTGAACAGCCAGCGATCAACTCTATGTGTTTCTTTTACTCACATAGGATCTTATATCTTTTGTTCGTTTTTTGAGCGAGAAAATAATCGATAGCTAGTTCCTCGCCGGCGGTGAAACAACTGCCTAGAGCGGACAGCGCGTCCAAAGCTGAGGTCACGCTTCACCCAGGTCCTTGTTTACTTAGGACTGTCGCGTCCTGATTTTGGGGAAAACAATACGATTGGAAGGTCTAGCACGGACCTGACATCCATCGTTCGTGGGATATAATATAACTTTAAAAGATGAAAATATACCCACATTATCATTTCACTCAATATCTCAGTAACCGATAGCCTGAGAAAATTAACAAAATCAGGGGAAAAACTCGTGTAGTTTTGAAAATTGGTACAGTTATACCTTGCGGTACCTACTCAGATGAACTTACTAAAAGTCCTCAAGGGTGGGGGCTGTTGGTGAAAGTGTGGGGGGCGGGGGGTTGAAGGTACCTATTTTCAGGTTTTAGCTCATATCTCGAATATTTGTTGGAATAGAATTATGATTCTTTCAGACAAAAGGTACTTTTTCAAAACTACACGAATTTTTCCCCTGATTGGCCATATTCAAAGTCAAAGTCAAAGTCAAATCATTTATTCAGCAAATAGGCCGCAATGGGCACTTTTACACGTCATTTTTTTAATCTACCACCGGTTCGGAAAAAAACCTCTGTTGAGAAGAATCCGGCAAGAAACTCAACGAGGTATTTTTTTTTTTTTTTAAAACAGATTCACAATATTTATAAATGACATCTATGTACTATACATTACAAGTATTTAACACAATTTTATTTTTAACACAGTAGGTTCACTATTTGAAGGGATCGCTAGTGCGGATCGGAATTATTTCCAAATATATATTCGGCTTTATTTGAAGGGTCCACGGAAAGAACATGTCTAGTCACCTAAGCAACTTTTTGAATTATAGCGGTTTGAAAGTTAGTCATCACGAACAATTACTATGGGTTACCATTTCTTTAAAAGTTAAAAAAATACAATTTATAATGTTTTCAGATTACTTAATTCAATGGTAAGTCATAAGTACTTTGCGAGCTCTACATTTTGAGATTAAAATCTCAATTAAAAAAAAAAGTGACTAGATATGTTCTTTCCGTGGACCCTTTTGACTCTATTCAGTCTTCGTGGATGGCCCTAGGTAACGTGGCCAACAGCGCGTGCTAGCCCTGCCAGCCGCGTTGTTTATTTGTTTATACTAATTTTATTTACCAAGAAAATGTTTTGGGCGAGGAATAACTCGTAGTTTTCGTTGTTGTTTTATACATATTCAGCTCGATCCGCTTGTGTTTGTCTCGAAAAGAAAACATTTATTTATTCTGGATACAAAAAAGTTTTTGAACTATTATACATATGAGGTTAGTAACCGACTCTGAAGGATCCGTACATCAAAAACTAAAAAACTGAATCTTTATTATCACTTCTTATTTATTCCGTTTTTCTGTTATTCTCGTCTTTCATAATTTGTTTCCCACTGAAACCTTAATTTATTCTGAAATTTTTAAATGGTCGTCCTATAGAAAGCTATAGGTTAGGTTAGGTTTGTTTTACAACAATTCTGAAGAATTATTGGATTCAAAGAAAAAAAGAGTAATGACAAACGATCATTCTGACAAATATAACATTCGGACTTTCAACAAGACACGAAAACAAATATTCATATTATTCATACAAATATCTGCCCGGCTGGGGATCGAACCCGGGACCTCAAGCTTTGTAGTCAGGTTCTCTAATCACTTGGCCATCCGGCCGTCAAATGATGACAAACAATTTTATTAATAAACGCTTTTAGAAATGATAGATAGATAGATAGATTGCTCGTTGGCCAATCATTCGAATAAAAAAAAAACTAATTTAAAACAACATTTTCCTCTGAGCCACCTCAAGATTAGCCAACAAAACGTTATACTTTTACTCGAACCATTGAATATGCATGCCTCTTACTTGGTAATCTTTTTGTCTGCCCGTGCAGCCAAAGGTTCAGATCAAAAGCCTTATCCCCTGATGTTATCTTTCATCTCACTCGGTCCACACATTGTGCTTGTGAAAGTACTGTTAAGAGGGCTTGAGTTGAAATTATAGTTATCGAAAATATAATCATTTAGAGAGTTGGGCCAATCACTTTTTTGCCCACACTAATCTGTCCGCGACATTTTTCAAACAATTGCAGATTTTTGTAAGTAAACATATTTTTTCTGTAATTTAATAGATGGTGGACATGAATAAATTCCATCCTAAGTAAGTGCAACCTATTCGCGCGAAGCGTGAAATATCTTGTTGGAAGTACGATTTTTTGGTAACGCCAGAGATAATTTTGGTAATGCAGGAGACGCTCAAAGTGTCAGTAAAATAGTTGATTGGCCCAGTTACGTTGCGGAGGTTTTAAATAAATAAATATCACCAAAGCAAAGCTCGTATTATGGACACTAGGCAATACTTATACATACACACACACAAACATCATGCCTGTATTCCCTATTGGGGTAGGCAGAGCACACGAAACGTTATTGTTTCGGAGCCACATTTAGCAATTTTAGGTTTTAAGTTTGACAAAAGATTGATCGCGAGATCGCGTTGGATGCGGAAAGCACACGGGTCTGAGTGAAGAGCCTTGGGGGAGGTCTATGTATGGGTTCTCTATCGTTTGCCCGAATTTCATATGCCCGAATGTATCATTTTCTAGAATTTGCCATAAAGTAATTTATTTCTGAAATAGTAATTTCTTCAGAGTTGATAATAAACTAACCTAAACTAACCTACTGCATTCTATATGATGACATTTAAAAAATCCTGAAAAAAGCACGGTTCTATATATTTTATGGCAAACGTTGGTATGGCAAGTGAAATTCGGGAAAATGAAATTCGGGAATGTAAAGGTATACGCTATGTATGTCCAACAGTGGACGTATTTCGGCTGACATGACGATGATGATGACTGGATATTGCTCTAGCTACCTGTTTTTCTTTATTTATTTTCTATGTTGGGTTTAATGAAGAGTTATCTTCTTCTATACATCTATCTATCTATATCTATACATATAATAAAGCTGAAGAGGGTCGAAAGTCTGTACATGGAAGATATTCGAAAAAAAGTTGGCTGGGGGTACTTAGAATCGATAACAGAATATGTTCCAACAGTTTTTAGAATTTTTGTCTGTTTATCTGTTTATCTGTTTATCTGTTTGTCGTTTATTTCACCGCGCATCACGTCGGAACGGCTGAACAGATTTTGATGCAAACTATACTAATCTGTCGAGAAAATTCCCGTCCAAATTTTAGGCCATAAAATTCAACCCTTAGGCTATAAAAATTCAACCCTTAAAAGGGGAGGTAGTCACTAAACCCGATTGAGTTTGTACCTTCAAGTTTTCAAATACTGCTATGACTATCGAGTACCCCGCTATACTAACAGATGGCGCTAAAATTAATAACGTAAGTCGTTGAGTTGAGTTAAGTCGCTGAGTAAGGATTTTGCCAAATTAAGAAAAAAAATTAGAAGAGGGGGTACGGATATCAACAAATTTAATTGAATAATTTAAATGATAATGAACAAAATTAAATGATAGTAAATTAATTGCCACACATTGCAGTGCCATCCTTTGGAAAACTGAGTAAACATTAAGTAATGAAGAATAAATGGATTTACACAGTTACATAATGTAATATCGACACACATATAATTGCATAGTTATTTGATATCATTTTATTACGATATAATACAAAATTATGAATTAACTCTGTCATGAATTATACCTATGTTCTATTTCTTAGACCGAGTCACTAAAATGACAGTCTGAAATGTCAAACGTAAAAATAATGTGGCCAGCGTAAAACGAACAGTGCGGCTCCATGATTTCGGTTTCGTAAATAACCGATAAAATGTATATAATTACGATACCAAAAATAACATTCAAGAATTCAATGTTCTACTTCCCATTTTAAAAATATAAATGCACTTTTACGATAAAGTGATAAAATCCAAGCACAGGTACAAAACAGGTAAAATACAGTGTTCATCACTTAGTGCCAACGTAAAAAAATATAATACAGAGGGGGCTACTACAAAACTAGAAAAACGAGATTCGTATGGCGCCGTCCCTTTCGCTCGCGGATTAGATGAGATAGGCGTCAGCGGGACGGCAACATACGAAGTTCGAGTTTTGCATTTCTGCTGCTACAAAATTCGAAAATCGAGGTCCAAAATAGTCGCATTTTTATTAAACCTATTTTACCTTTTTATAGAATGTCCTAAGTGTCCTACATGTTAGTACATCACGGATCCGTTCATATCTTAATATTTTACGACATACATACATTGGTACACAGTACCTACAAAATCTTTCGGTGATTACCGGTTGCGGCACATCACTATTTATGAGACGCAAAGAACAGGTAACACATGGGACGTCATTTTAGTATCTCGAATTATGAAACAGACCATAATCGTAATTATATCGCATTCATATAATTATATATTTTTAGCACTTCTCTTTTAAAATATGGCTTTTCTGTCCTAATTAATAGGACGAATTCGCCAGTGTCTAAGTATTCTCATTGCGAGGCAACGTTGTAAGGTGATTGTAGTTTTACTTAATAATGGCTATGGAGGGTGGGTACTTAAAAAAAAAAAACATTTGCGGAGTAAATGTCAAACGATTTGGGGCTCAACTTTTATACGCGTTACTTTGCCTTTCTGTATGTAAAATTTTATTCTTTGAGTATGATACATACCTATAGGCATTCCACCTATCTACACACATCTACCGCTGTACCCTGTATCTCTCCGATTTCAACAAATTTTGGGAGGTAGACTCAGTCCATGATTCTGAGCTGTAAAACAGAGTCCCCAGATGTGAATGTGAATAGTAGATAGAGAGAAATGCCCATAGATGAGAAACTTAGTGAACAGGTTTTTCAGTTGATATTTATCCGCAGTTTGAAAGAATTTTTCGAAAATTCCATGGAATCGGATAATGTGGGACACTGAAGTTTGTGAGAAAATCTGATTAGGTACTCTCGAACCAACTGTATCGTAACCAATGATATTATATTATGTTACTATCGTAACGTATGTAGAAGCTCACTGATCGTAACCCACTGTGAAGCCTTTTCGTAGAAAAAGTCATAGTGACATCGCATTGCTTTACAAACAAGGGAATTTATTATAACACTTTGATAAAACTCAGCTGTGCGTCAGGACTCAAAGGTTTACAATACAATACAATACAAATACTCTTTATTGTACACCAGAAACTACACAACTTTGTTGTTTACTAATGTTTCGGGGAAAAACGTTTGGCAACCTGATTCATTTCGCCACTTTTCATTTCCCAACTGTTTAATATTTCTGAAACTGTAAATATTTCATGATTTTTGGGGTTCTGGAGACAAAATGGCAAAAACGGAACCCTTATAGTTTCGCCATGTCTGTCTGTCTGACTGTCCGTCCGCGGCTTTGCTCAGGGACTATCAATGTTAGAAAGCTGTAATTTTGCACGGATATATAGGTAAGCTAGGCCGACAAAATAGTACAATTAAAAATTCAAAAACATTTTTTTTAAGGGTAACTCCCATAGACGTAAAGTGGTGGTGATTTTTTTTTTCTCATCCAACCCTATAGTGCGGTGTATCGTTGGATAGGTATTTTAAAACCATTAGGGGTTTACTAAAACGATTTTTCGATCCAGTAATTTGTTTGTGAAATATTCAACTTTAAAGTGCAAACTTTTATTAAAATCGAGCGTCCCCGCCTCTAAAATCTAAACCGGTGGGTGGAAAAAATTGAAAAAATTCAGGATGGTATTCAGTATAGGTATCAAACTTCCAAGGAAAACTATAACGGCTAAGTTTGCTTGAGAATTATTAGTAGTTTATGAGTAAATAGCAGCGTAAGGTATATTATACCTAAACTTGGAAGATTCCCTACAAAATACGAAATCCTTAGAAAAATGTTACTTAATTTTTTCGTAATGGCTACGGAACCCTATTTTGGGCGTGTCCGACACGCTCTTGGCCGGTTTTATAAAACTAATCTACACGATGGCCCTGAAAAAGTCCTGAAATATTTAGTTTTAGAGTTGCGAAATGAAAAGTTGCGAAAAGGCAGTACCCGGAACTCAAATGGTTCGACTAAAGGTTCCACTGTACTATGGAGTACTTTCTAAACATCGAAATCTACGCAGACGAAGTCACGGGCAAAAGCTATAATGTAATAAATGCGAAAGTGTATGTGTTTGTATGTTTGTGCGTTTATCCGACTTTCACGTTGAAACGAATCGACGTGATTTTTTGCATAGAGATACTATTTTATGGACCACAGAGTGACATAGGCTACTTTTTATCCCGGAAAATGCACAGCTCCCGAGGGAACAGCGCGTGACAACCGAATTCCACGCGGGCGAAGCCGCGGGCAAAAGCTAGTTTATGAATAATAATATGTCGGTGACCGATCCTAAAATCCGCCAGATTACGAAATTTTAACGTTTAAAGTTTAACGATTTGCCCAGTGACGTTTTAGGCAGATCATGAAATTCCTAGGCTATGCATGGTCAACTTTTAGGCATATCATGAAATAGCGCCATTTCACGATATGCCTTGGAATATCGTGATCGCGCGGATTCTACGATCGGCCGCCGACGTATCCATCAACAGTTGATATGTATCGTAGTAAACCAGCGAAGGCTCCTTAACGCTGTCCGGCGCTCCCGGGCGGGCACCGGCGCGCCGTGCGCGTACGCACATGCTGCGGTCAGCCACAGCCAAATGACTAACAGTGCTTCAATACTTTTGGAGATGTGATCGAAATTAAACTTTATATACCTAATTTACTAAAATTTTAACTAAAACTTTTATCTCCCTATTTACATACGAGTACGTGAAAGATTCACATTTTTATCACTACATCAATGACATTTAAACCCTTTAAACTATATCGCTTTCTCTGTCCCTATATCCCTATGTATGCTTAAATTTTTAAAACTACGCAACGGATTTTGATGCGGTTTTTTTTTTATAGATAGAGTGATTGAAGAGGAAGGTTTATATGTATAATAACATCCATCATCATATTTAGTATCAGCATTGCACCCGTGCGAAGCCGGGTCGGGTCACTAGTTGTTTGATAAAAGAAACTTAAATAACTGTAGGTACGGCACTAAACTTTGTAAGGACATCCCTAATTTTTGTTTAGTTTTATTTTTAACTAGCATAGGCCCGCGACGCGACTGGTCTGCGCGGATCTAGGTTATCGCGAGGTGACGCCCTCTATCGGAATAAAAGTGTTGCCACTAGTTCTATTGACAGTACTATTTTAGAACTCTATTCCAGTACTATCAATAGAACTAGTGGGAACACACCATCCTATGTTGATCCTTGGGGTTCAAACTACCTTTATACCAAACTAGCTTTTGCCCGCGACTTCGTCCGCGTATTTTTTAGTTTTCAGGGCATATGTTTCAACTAACCCCCGTTATAATTGTGACATCTGTATATCTGTGTGTATAGCGAAGTACTGCCGTAAACGATAGGTGACAGTTTACTATAGTACTTACTTCGCTATAAGCAATATTTTTTACCAGTTTTGAAGCTAGTTTATGAAAAGTTCTAGGCAAAGCGCGAGAGTAAATTAATTATTCCGTATGCTTCGGGCGAGAACCGAATCTTACTGTAGAACCCGAAGTATATATTCGAAATTGCACTTTACACAATATTATGTATATTAGGTAAAAGATAAATAAGAACGAATAATCACAGATAAATTACGCTTCCTTAATATTATTGATTTTTAATGCACAACCCGGTGAGTAATTTTTAAGTTAGGTACTGCATAATTATTTGCAAATTTATTTAACACATCATTTTAAATATCAATTTAATTTCCACATATTAGATGTACATTTTGCATAAAAAACTCCCTCCTTTACTGAAGTCGCCAACACCATACGGATCATTTTAAATTGTGACCAGCCATATTTTTAGTGCAGAAATAAGTAAGTCTCATGGAAACTCCCCCCTAATAAATCCAACGCTACTTTTTCTTTCTTTATCGTTGCCTACGCAGATCATTTTCATTTGTTATCAGGACCATGTCAGTATACCAGTTTTCATACTGCTAAGTCCAGAAACTATACAAACTTTACCCCCCATTTTATCCTTTTCGTACTTGAACTATTATCTATTCTGTGCTTTTAGGGGGGAATTTTATCCATTTCATATACGCAGATAATTTTTTATTGTAATCGAGAACTTATATACCTATTTTCATAGTTCTAAGTCTAAGTACAGAACAACATAGTTCTAAGTACAGAAATAAGAAAATTTCCATACAAACTTTACCCTGCATTTTACCCTTTTAGGAGGGAATTTTATCTATTTCACCAATACAGATAATTTTTGATTGTAATCGAGAACTTACACACTTATTTTCATACTTCTAAGTTCAAAAATGAGAGAATTTCCATAAAAACTTTACCCCCCCATTTCACCCCTTTAGAGGGGTATTTTATCACTTTCACCTAACAGATCTATTTAAATTGTGATCAAAAACTTATACATCTATTTTCATACTTCTAAGTTCATAAATGACAAAATACTAAACTTCACCCCCCTATTTCACCCCTTTAGGGGATGAATTTCCAAAAATCCTTTCTTAGTACTCACTTACATCATAAAAGGAACCCCTGTACCAAATTTCAAGTTTCTAGGCCCAGCGGTTTGGGCTGTGCGTTGATATATAACCCAGTGAGTCAGATTTGCCTTTTATATATATAGATTTCATCAAAATCGGTTCAGTGGTTTCGACGTGAAAGAGTAACAGACAGGCAGACAGACAGAGTTACTTTCACATTTATAACATTAGTAGGGATTATTAGTTTATTTTATATGAGTAGGTAACAATAAAGTACTAATTTACCTAATTTATTTTCATTGTTTGTCATTGTAGCGACAACAGAAATGTACATCCCGCGGGAACTATGCAATATTCCGGCATAAAAATTATTTATCCTTCCTGGGGACATAACTCAGCATATTGCTACGGCAAGCCACAATGCTGTTTTTCAGTGGGACCCATTTAAAAACTAAAACATATAAAAACATACAACAAACTGACGAAACGAACGCCAGCGGAAAGAAGTTCGTAAAGAAACTTTCAATCTGGAAGCATGTATGGCAACACAACACTCGATCAGTACGATCGATTCGAGTCGATTGTACGCACTGTAACTAGTTTGCTATCAGTACCACTACCATGAGTTTACAGTGACCGTACTCGGTAGCGACGGTGTAAATTATTTGTAGAGGCGCTGTACAATTCTCCATACAAATAATTTACGCCGTCGCTATCAAGTACGGTCACTGTGAACTCATGGTAGTGGTACTGACGTCTGTTCCGATAACGTACTGCGGCCTATTGTTGAGTTATTGCGCCCTCAAACTGTTAAACTGATATCTCCAGCCCATTAAATAGCGAACGGCGTTGCAAAAACTTATCTACGAACTGCGAACTTTAATACAGCCGCTCAGAAAACCTGAACACTTATGAATGGGTAAATGAAATAGTTAAATATAGGTTATTGTTAATGATTGGTTTTTTGGAATCTTTTTTGTATTTTTTATTTCAATTCCAAATTTTTACTTTTACGGTCATCCCGTGAAACCTAAATCATAAATGATTTGATATATTTATGATTTAGGTTTCACGGGATGACCGTAAAAGTAAAAATTTGGAATTGAAATAAAAAATACAAAAAAGATTCCAAAAAACCAATCATAATTTGATTGCTTAATAGCGACATCTCTTGTTCGGGTGAACGGTTAGTTCCGAAGGAGATATTGAAGGCTTCTCGTTGAGAGTTAGACAATATAGATGGCGCTAGGTAACTGCTAAAGTTACAAAGTAAAGTAAAAACAAGCTGAGATATGTGATGCATAGGGAAATTCGTGTCTGTGCCGTTGACCAGCAGTGGTGTAGGGGTATAGCACGCGGCACGGAATGCCGAGGACCTGGGTTCGATTCCCAGTGTTGGTCTTATTTTTCTGGTTTTTCTGTGCATCTATGTTTCGGTTTGTATTTTCAGTTATTGTTAATGTAAGTGAGTTGATTGAATGCAGATTTAAAAATAGAGGAATTAACCAAATCGGTCCACCCGTTTAAGAGCTACTGTGTCACACAGGTCAAACTTATAACACCCCTCTTTTTGCGTCGTGGGTTAGTAAAGGCATGGCGTAAAAACTGTTCTCCAAAGTAGCCCCTGCATTATAAAGTAATCTCGTTTTACTTTTTAAATTTTGATCTAATATTATTATCATTTTAGGCGATTAATGCATTATGAAATTGATGACAATTTTTAATTTTGTAACAAATGCAAACAGATCAATTTATTATTTTATGTATGGAACTCTTGTCATCTAAATCAAATAAACATTTTCATTTTTATTTCCTATTTGTTGGTTCCTCAATGGCGTTATGAAACAAATCACAAAGTACCTGCGCAGCAGACCGCGTAGAACAAACGAGACGCAAATTGCCTTCTCTAGCGTTAAATTAATTAACTAGCATTGTTTTATCCTAGTATTATTAGAATTTTTCAAACTTTTGAGGTTCCGTACCTCAAAATAAAAAAAAAACGGAACAAGTTTCCCTTTGTCAAGGCCCTTTATCTCAGGAAAGTGTGGAGGTATCAAGGTAAGTAAATTTATATTAAACTACTAGCTTTTGCCCGCGGCTCCGCCCGCGTGGTATTCGGTTATCGCGCGCTGTTTCTTCGGGAACTGTGCATTTTCCGGGATAAAAAGTAGCCTATGTCGCTCTTGGGCCCATAAACTATCTCTATGCCAAAAACCACGTCAATCACAAACATATAAACACACTTTCGCATTTATAATATTAAGTATGGATTCGGTCTGGTATTTACTCGTACAATTGAATATCCGGAATTTTACAAAATTTCCCCGGGAGTTCCCAAAATTTACATCATTGTCTTCATTGAGGTTGTGTTAAGAACAACCTGTACAAAATTTCAAGACTCTGAACCCAACGGTTGAGATTTTAAGATTTTAGCCCTATCCCGTGAGTCACGTATCTGAATATCGAATGTTAAAATTCCGAATGTATTAAAATATCGAATGGCTATATCTGTAAAGACTGTATTTTTTTACATTGTTATAAATCTAACCTAACCTAACCTAAGGGGTTCTATACGATGCCGTTTTAATCAATCATGAAAAGTTTTCTGTTTCACAAAATAAACTTTTCGATATTACGACCCATTCGATATTTCAATATATTCGATATTTTAACATTCGGTATTCAAATGCGTACCCCCGTGAGAATATCGGGATAAAAAGTAGCTTATGTGTTATTCCACAAGAGCTACCTGTCCTACATCGTCATAGGAGATGATACTTATTTACTTTGAATTGCTCGACTCTCAGGGTGTAACCCAATGGTACCCTACCAGTGGTCCGTGAACCACCAGTGGTCCGCAGGAACCAAATATGGTCCACAAACGCTTCCAAATTTCGCGGCCCATTGATTAAAATTTATTTTCGGATTGATTCACTTTATTTTTAATAGACTTCAAAAAAGGAGGAGGTTCTATGTTCCAATGTTTGATTTTTTTTTCTTGTAACTTGTGGTCCCTGGTCAAAAGAAGGTTGGGAACACTGTAACCACTCTTAAATCGAACATAATCTACGCTACGATCTCCTTAGCCTTCATATGGCATGTACCTAACACACAAAGACATACAAAGTAACCATCCCAGTTGCAAACCATTAAACATATCTGGTACCCTCCCGTTATCTATGAGAGATCGTTAATCGCTCCAGGCTCGGTTTATGGTGGAACTTGGGCTCACGTGGGCGAGATACGTCGCGTACAATACATTACTAAACTTGGATGCTAAGCATAATTAATAGGAGCTGTGTAGCTGATGGTTTTGATCTTCGGAGTGAAAAGCAATGAGTTCGAGTTTGGACATGACACGGTTCTTGGATTTAATTGTCTGAATGTGATTAAACTGATCTAGTGTTGCCATAATAATTATGTTTTCGGTTTGTACACTCGAACCAGGGCGTTTTAAAAAAAAGTGTATTCTTTCTTTTTTTTGAAATTTTGGATAAAATATGGTTTTTCCTACTCAGGATTGTGCTCTTGATTCTGATTAGGAAAAACCATATTTTTTCCAAAATTTCAAAAAAACAAAAAGGGTACACTTTTTTTTTAAAACGCCGTGACTCACTATGGAAAGTTTTCGTAGAAAAAGTCAGTGACACCCCATTTCGCTTGACAAGGAAATTGATTAAGACTCTGACTGTGAGATCGTTCTACCATTTACGGTGGGTCAGGAATCAAATGGTTTGACTGTACCCGACATTCGCTGTAAGCTTCACTTTCCGCTAGCGTTCATTGTTTTCCAAGTAATTTTGAACTAGCTTATGCCCGCGACTTCGTCTGCGCGGACCTAGGTTGTCGCGCGGTTGCGCCCTCTACCGGAATAAAAAGTATCCTATGTTGATCCTTGGGGCTTAAACTATCTCTATGCCAAATTTCATCTAAATCGGTTCAGCGGTTTCGACGTGAAAGTGTGACAGACAGACAGAGTTACTTTCGTAATTACTCGTATAATACTTATTAGTAGGGATTTGTTGGCGCCTGATTGCCTTGGTTTTAGACAAAGATATCATTTTAGGTAGGTACTAGAGCATAAAAAGTTATTTTATCTCGCATAGATGTCTAGATCCAGCATAAACACGAACTTTACAAGCGTGAGATGTGAAATAGTAGATTGTACAACAAGAGCATAAAACGAGCCATTTTACCCGATACAGCCACCCGAGCCGGTAAGGCGAGGGTGGGTAGACACGTCGAGGGGATAATGGGTTTAATGCTTGAGTTTTACACTCTCCTTTTCACTTTGATGGCGAGGAGATGAAATAGCATCAGTGTGCATGTTGCAGCAGCCGCCGAGTCGCGTTGCTCCGAGGAAGAAGGGCTACAGATTAGCCCGAAACATGTCGAGCTAAACTCGATTTAAGACGTAAGTTATACGGAAAATATATTTAATATGAGCAACAGTGGAAATAATTGTTCACTACTATGTACGTATTGTCCATGCATTACTAAAGTAAATTAAAAGATATTAGAAACATTTCTGCTTTGTTGGCTGTTTGCACCTGATTGCCTTGGTCTTAGACGAAGTTTACTTTATGCCATTTTATGTCACCTAGATCCAGCATAAACATGAACTTTACGAGCATCAGAAGTGAAATGATTATTTGTTCAAAAGGTAAATAGTAACCTGAGCCTCTTTCTACGCCTACGAGTCTCATTTTAATCGTCTTCATACGTTACAAGTAAATTTTTACGGCCTTAATTCTATTTAAGTGCCTTCCCGACTTGGCAGAGAAGACAGACGATCAAATTTAATTCCCCATTCGACGTAAATCGACATAAATAGCGTGTAATGCGACACTGACGATGGAGACGGAGGCTTTGAGAGGGTGGAAAATGAGAAAAACATGAGCGCGGAAATGCTATGATTGAAAATAATTTTTCAGGCCGTTATATACCTATATGATTTGTAAGAACTGTAAGTAAGTAAGTGTAAGTTTTCGGTTGCAAAATACGTCTCGATCGCGTTCGCGTAAAAACCTCAATTTGTATGGAAACACGAACATTGCAAACGTTCCGCTAGAGGCCGCTGTTGGTGTTTCCATACAAATTGAGATTTTAACGCAAACGCGATCGAGACGTATTTTGTAACCGAAAACTTACACTAAGGGTATTAGCGTTGAATTTTTTGTCGTGCTACGTGAGCACGTCTGCTCTGCCAAGAGTATCCCACAAAAAAAGAAGAGTTATAATAATAACCTGAGGTATGTACTTGCGCTCCCGGGTTCGATTCCCGTGTCAGGGCAGACATTTGTAAGAATACGAATGCTTGTTCTCGGCTCTTGGATGTTTAATTATGTACTTAAGTATGTATTTATCTATATGTATAAGTATGTTTATCCGTTGCCTAGTGTCTACAGTACAAGCTTTGGTATCTACCTGTTGCCGTTATTTAATGTCAAGCATAAAACGGCAAAACAATCATGTTTTTTGTACGGAGCCCCCTTAAAACTATTTTATTCTATTTTTAGACAACGGCCACATTAACACAATCTGTGAAAATTCCAAACGTCTAACTATAACGACTCAGGAGATAGAGCCCTGTGACAGACGGACGGAAGACAGCGGAGTCTCAGTAATAGGGTTCGGTTAGAACCCGTTGGGTACGGAACCCTAAAAAGCAAACTCAGTATCGTATTAGGTAACCTTCTCCGTTGGATTCAAGCCCCATCAAAGCAAATAAGTACCTAATTCAGCACCCCGGTAAGTAGCATCCCTTATAATACCAGAGGAAAAATACCAAAACCCCTTTTTGAAGTCCGTTAAATATTCCGTTAGAAATGTTCCTGAGATGATACGCAAACAAAGGTCTTGTTTTTTCTCCAAATGCAGGTGCTTCGGAGGTAGGCAACGACAGAATCTCATTAGGGAGGGGTTGTGGATCAAAATGGCGATGTATGCGTCAGACTCGAAATATATGTCACCGCGGAAAAATAAGTTTCTTGTACTTCAATTTCAACCCCCCTCAAATTCTTCTTGGAGACTTCATCCATACTAATATTATAAACTAGCTTTTGCCCGCGGCTCTACCTGCGTGGTATTCGGTTATCGCGCTCTGTTCCCTCGGGAACTGTGCATTTTTCCGGGATAAAAAGCAGCCTATGTCACTCTCGGGACTATAAACTATCTACATGCCAAAAATCACGGCGATCCGTCGCTCCGTTACGGCGTGAAAGAGTAACAAACAAACAAACTCACTTTCCCCTTTATAATAATAAGGAAGGATGCGAAAGTGTGTTTGTATGTTTGTGTGTTTGTCCGTCTTTCACGTCGTAGCGGAGCGACGGATCGTTGTGATTTTTGGCATAGAGATAGTATATGGGCCCGAGAGTGACATAAGCTACTTTTTATCCTGAAAAAATGCAGTTCCCGAGGGAACAGCGCCCGATAACCGAATACCACGCGGGCGGAGCCACGCGCAAAAGCTAGTGGAGAAATAAATGGACATAACCTCCTTCTTATCTTCGAAAGTACTGCTGTTATCAATTATTTCACCCTATTTCGAACCCCGACACAAAAAGAGGGGTGTTATAAGTTTGACCGTTATGTGTGTCTGTATATCTGTGTGTTTGTGTGTCTTTATGTGGCACCGTAGCTCTTTAACGGGTGGACTGATTAGAATGCGTAAAAACATAACACCTTCAGCCAGTCGGGTAAAAAATACAACTTTATGTTCCAGCACTGGTTACTGACATAGCCCGAAGAATTGCGAAACTGAAGTAGCAATGAAATAAATGTATGTATGTAATGTGTAATGTGTATAAATGTTTTCTTTCTTTCTTTCTTTCTTTCTTTCTTTCTTTCTTTCTTTCTTTCTTTCAATGGGCGGGGCACATTGCTTGCAGGACTGAAGGCCGATGGCGCCAGAAGGTTCTAAAGCGTCCGCGGACCGGGAGACGAGCTGTCGGTAGGCCTCCAACAAGATGGAGCAACGACCTGGCTAAGATCGCGGGATCGCGGTGGATGCGGAAAGCACAAGACCGGTCTGAGTGGAGAGCCTTGGGGGAGGCCCATGGCCAGCAGTGAACGTGTTTCGGCTGACATAATGATGATGACTTTCCAGCAAGATTCGTACTAGGTTTTGCCAACTTAAACATCAAGATTACTATTTGGAGTCTTTTTGTATTTTTTATTTCAACTCCAAATTTTTGTTTCTTTTACGGTCATCCCAATACGGTCATCAAATGTTTATATATTTCACACGAAAACACAAGCCGAAACACGAATGCACAGAAAAACCAGAAAAATTGACCAGCGCTGGGAATCGAACCCAGGTCCTTAGCATTCCGTGCTGCGTGCTATTCCCCTACATCACCGCTGGACTGGTTTTTCTGTGCATTCATGTTTCGGCTTGTGTTTTCGTGTGAAATATATAAACATTAAATATGTTAATAAAAAGCATTTCATCTGTCTGTCTGTTGTCTGTCTGTCTGACACATCTCCTTTGTTCCTTTATAACTCCTGTCTTGTAATAAACACGTAAACAACAATTTCATTTACTAACGATGAAAAAATTTCCATGAAAATTACATCTGACGTCACTTGATAGGTACGGAAAGAAGTGCGTTATTATTTTTTCCCGAAGAAAAGCCGGTAGAAATAGAATTATTATCATCATCATCCTAGCGTACATTTTTTTTTATTCGACTGGAAGGCAATCGAGCAAGTGGGTCTCCTGGTGGTAAGAGATCACCACCGCCTATAAACATCTGCAACACCAGGGGTATTGCAGATGCGTTGCCAACCTAGATGCCTAAGTTGGAATACCTCAAGTGCCAGTAATTTCACAGGCTGTCTTACGCTCCGCGCCGAAACACAACAGTGCAAGCACTGCTGCTTCACGGCAGGATTAGCGAGCAAAATGGTGGTAGCGGTGTTCTGCCTTTTCGCAGAATTTCATTTGGCCGAATATCACTTGCCAACCAACGTTTCGCCGAAGATTCACTTTGACAACTAACGATTACCAACTTTTTGTATGGCAACGTATCATTTGGTCGAATTATTATATAGCAGAATATCATAATGACTCAAAACGTTTGGAAAACTTATCATTTGTCAAATCTTTTACTAGGTCAAACAACGTTTCGTCAGTATAAGTGTCAGTGTATGTGTGTGTTCTTTTTATACATAAGTCAACTTTTTACTAAAAGTAAGTACTTAAGAGATACACACCATTTCATCAATTGACAATAAGAGTTTAATGTGTTAGTTAAATCTAATGTGTGGAAAAGTCCAGTTAGGTGCGACGACGAGCGAAGCGAGGAGGAGCGTGTTAGGTTAACAGTGAGCAAACAGCGCACGAAGCCGAGCGAGCGAAGCGAGCGTGCCGCGGCAGCGGCCGGCGAGTGCCAGACTCGTATTTTTATTTTTTAATATATTTCTTTTTAAATATCCAAATCATGAGTCTAATGAAAAATCATATTGAGCTGAAAATGGTATCCTTGTAAATAAATGTTTTCAAAATTTGACCGAAGACTCAGTAAATGCCGGTTTTTCGAAATCTAACACACACATTTGGTACAAGATTGATACCATGATAATTGCCGTATTGTGTCAAAAAGTCAAACATTTTCATATGGTTATTAGTGCACAAACAAAAACACAACGGAAATGTTGCGCTTACCCACATTACTTATTATATTATAGTTAAGTACTACACGAAACCCTTATTCAATAAAAAAAATTGGGAAACATTGTACAACGAAATGAATATTACGCCAACCAAAACATTCTGCTAACCGAAAGTCGGCATTTTGAAAAGTGACTTTATACGAGTAACAATTAGGCCAAACGTACAGTTGGTAACTGTGAGGTTGGGAAATAAAACTAAACATTTTAATAAGTTGGCGAGTGATCATTCGGCGAAATGAAATTCTGCGAAACGTTGGTTGGGAAGTAACATTCGGCGAAACAATTTTCGGCGAAAAATTAGAGAACCCTGTGCTATCAGTCTGTCCGTCTGTCTCCACGCTAGACATAGCTAGAAAAGTTACATTTTCACAGATTCTGTAAACTGTGGCCGCTATAACAACAAATACTAAAAACAGAATAAAATAAATATTTAAGGGGGGCTCCCACACAACAAACGTGATATTTTTTTGCTAATATCTAATATTGTACCTACCTATAGAAAATGGTACGGAACCCTTCTTGCTATTATAATAATAATAATATTTATCTATTGCAGATTTAAAGTTTAGTTTAGTTCCTTAGTTTAGTCATCCAAGAGAAAAATTGTGTTCCATGCATCGTACCGTCGCGTCTGTGCCAAGACGATTACGGTCACCGTCCACTCCAGTGAGCTAAGAACTTTAACATTAAATAACTTAATTTAGTTATGCATGAATTTCGCAAACTTTGTGGACATTTTTCAGCTGGAAGTAGCTTGGGCTCGTAAGTTGATATTGCGAAATCTTTCTCATACGAGTTAGTGATCTGAAGCGTGAAATTGAACAGCTGCTTAAATGATCCACCACACTGGTACGGGATCCCCTGCTATCGCATATTTAAATAATAATAAATATCATGAGACACTTGACACCAATTGACCTAGTCCCAAACTAAGCAAAAGCTTGTACTATGGGTACTAGGCAACGGATAAACATACTTATATAGATAAATACATACTTAAATACATATTAAACGTCCAAGACCCGAGAACAATCATTCGTTCATCATACAAATATTTTCCCCGGCCGGGATTCGAACCCGGGACCTCAAGCTTCGTAGTCAGGTTCTCTAACCACTATTATTGTTTCGTACAATACAATACATTACAAATACAATACAAATGCTCTTTATTGTACACCAGAAATAAGCGATACAGAAAACAGGTACACAGAGAAAATTACAAGGTAAGCAATAGGCGGCCTTATCGCTTAAGAGCGATCTCTTCCAGGCAACCTTTTTACAGAAAGAAGGAAACACTAGTTTACAGCAGGTGGTGTTTACAGTAGATCAGAAAATGAAAAAGCAACAAAAACACATCTACACATACACATTATTGCACATATACTACACGTCTAAAATAAAAACAGGTAATGGGATAAACAGTCACATATGAATAAACGAATAAATTAATAAACTAATTAGGTATAATTGATTTGGCATAATTTGTATTGCCATAGTACCTACTGTCGCATAGTAATGCTTTGGCCTACTACTTTTTTGGCATATTAAGCTATTAGAATAATTTCAGTTGAACTCATTTGTATTAGACTAATACACATTATGCATATTATTGTTTGGGCTATTGATTGTTTGTTATAAATGAACAACAAAATATTAGGTTAGTTTAGATCACGTTAGGTACATTAGGTTAGGTTAGGTTAGTATGATATCAAGACACAATGCACTATATTTATGTAGGTCATGCAAAGTATTACTATGAAAGTAATTTAACACTAAAACGCTCGCAGGTATTGCGGTGAAACTGCTCAATACAGAATTTATGTGATCTTCTTCAATGTTAATGAAAGTTCCACTTCACCGCAATATAGACCTTAATTGGTGCATACAAGGTGCATATTGCCGTAATTGAGGTCAAGCAGTGATACTATGGTTAGTGTTTTTGTGTGGTGCAAGTTAAAAAAATACAAGCTTTTATTTAACTTGCCCGCTTATTGTCAATTTAAAATTTAGGAGATAGAAATAGGATAAGCCTCGCCTCTCAAGCAGAGAATGAATAAATAAATAAATAAATATCACGGGACAATTCACACCATTTGACCTAGTCCCAAAGTAAGCTTAGCAAAGCTTTTGTTATGGGTACTAAGCAACGGATAAACATAATTTTAAGATAGATATATATACATAAATACATATTATATTAAACATCCAAGACCCGAGAACAAACATTCGTATTATTCATGCAAATATCTGCCCCGACCGGGATTCGAACCCGGGACCTCAAGCTTCGTAGTCAGGTTCTCTAACCACTTAGCCATTCGGTCGTCAAATGAATGAATTTGTTCTTAAAAAAAAATACCTCGTTGGGTTTCTTGCCGGATTCTTCTCAACAGAGGTTTTTCCGAACCGGTAGTAGATTTTTTTAACGTTCATAAGAGCTTGATATAGCCTAAATTGAAAAAAGAGATTTTGACTTTGACTTTGAGAGGGTCGTGGGTTCAAACCCCGGCTCGCACCTCTGAGTTTTTCGAAATTCATCTGCGGAATTACATTTGAAATTTACCACGAGCTTTGCGGTGAAGGAAAACATCGTGAGGAAACCTGCACAAACCTGCGAAACAATTTGGTGCGTGTGACGTTCCTAATCCGCACTGGGCCCGCGTGGGAACTATGTCCCAAAGCCCTCTTGTTTTGAGAGGGGCCTGTGCCCAGTAGTGGGACGTGCTGGGATGACGATTGCAGTCTCAATCGTTTCCGCTTGTCAATTGCGGCACATTCTTAGATGCTAGCGAAAACGTAATAAATAATAGGGAATGCAGGCGACATCTAAATTAGGTAGCTAGTGTGCTTTATGGGGCGCGCGTGCGCATGCAATGACGTTTCAGGAGGATGACATACAATACAATACAATACAAATACTTTTTAGTCAAAATACCATATACGGGACTTATCACGTTATTTTTACACAAGTAATATATCGACGTTTCGGCAACGTTACAGTTGCCGTGGTCACGAGTAGACTCAATATGGTATTTTGACTATCAGTGAGAACTTAGGTAACCATGGTGTCGATGCAAAATATAATAATACCTAACCTAACCAACAAAAAGTTGGAAAACCTCCGACTTTGTCACTTTAAAGTTCAATATCTCAAAAACGGTTAAACCGATTTTGATGAAACATGTCTAAGAATCATCGTTAGAAAACCTGACTTCAAATAAAAAAAGCTGCATTCAAATCGGTCCAGCCGTTTAAAAGCTACGGTGCTAAAGACAGACACACAGACACAATACAATACAATACAATAACTCTTTATTTTTTATAATTTTTGCTATATTTTGGTGCGCAACCAAAATATAGCAAAAAATTACAGAAAACAGGTATACACGCGGCCTAATAGACACAAATAGCGGTCAAACTTATAACACCCCTCTTTTTCCATTGGGGGTTAAAAACTATGTGTACCACGAATATTATAAATGCGAAAGTTTGTAAGTCTGTTTGTTACCTTTTCACGTCTCCACCGTTGAACTAATTTAGATGAAATTATCGGTATACAGACAGTTGGAGTCCTGGGAAAGGACGTAGGATTGTTTTTGTGCCGGATAAATGCATGATAAACGAATTCTACTCGGAGTCGCTAGTATTATTATATTACCAAGTCCTCATCAAAATAACCTAAACATAAAAATGTCTTGCTTTTGCTTTTTTTGCTGACTGTACTTGTATTGTCACCCAAACTACATTTGCGTACAAAATTTCAAGTCGATGCTATTAACCGTTGAAGAGTTCCGTCCTGCGGAGACGATCCTGGCTGGACTACCAGGATGTCACTACTAGATTATTGTATAGTCACGCGATTAACAACGCCAAATTTCAAATCAATCCGACTACTGGAAAAATTGGATTTGATTTGTGGCATTCGAACATGGCGGATGTAGACAATATCTAATTTTGCTATTTCTGTTTCTTTGGCTAGTTGAAGTATAATTTTGATAGTGTTTTATGCGGCGATTAACCTTAACAGAGAACAGTGATCACAAAATTCAATATTGCTCTCGTGTCTGACATTTTTTAATGCGCAAGTTGTCTCCACGTGGTTTCTGGAATTTGACTATCAAGTTACAAAACCTACAATAACCGTACAACGTTGCCTCTCGAAAGAGAATACTTAGACACTGGCGAAATTGTCTTATTAATTAGGACAGAAGCTATATTTTAAAAGAGAAGAAGAAGAAGACTACTGGAAGTTGGTTGAATTTAACTTGCAAGATTTGACTACAGACAGGCATCAATATTACGAGTACGTTGACACAACCCCTGCATGGCTACTACGAATCTCGAAACTCGAAGTTAGTGTCGTGCTGTCCCTCTGACACTTATACTATTTAATACGAGAGCGAGAGGGACCGCAGGACACTAACTTCGAGTTTCGAGGTAGCCCTGCTGTTACGAACGTCAACAAACTGTAGTGAAACCTTCTGAAACCCGCGCTGTAAGCTAGTTTTGTGCACCCTTTAGATGTCGATGTTTTTAACTTTGTGTGGAACCTACACTCCGAACCCTAGTCACACTGCGCCTGCAGGGCTATTCTGAAACTCGAAGTTTGTGTCGTGCGGTCTCTCTGACACTTAATACTATTAATACGAGAGCGAGAGGGACCGCACGACACGAACTTCGAGTTTCGAGGTAGCCCTGCTATTACGAACGTCATCAAACTATAGTGAAACTTTCTGAAACCCACCCTGTGAGCTAATTTTATGCGCCCTTTAGATGTCGATGTTTTTAACCTTGTGTGGAACCTACAGTCCGAACCCTAGTCACACCACACTGCGCCTGCAGGGCTACTCCGAAACTCGAAAGTCGAAGTTCATGTCGTGCGGTCTCTCTGACACTTAATACTATTAATAAGAGAGCGAGAGGGACCGCACGACACGAACTTTGAGTTTCGGAGTAGCCTTCTGTGCTTCTGGTAGAGATACGTGGGCTCAGAAAAACCTTTTGCCTCTGTGTACTATAAGTCCAACTCACACATAGCCGTTTCTGATTAATTTCATATCTTCGTGGTTTCTGACCACAATAAACTAACTATACGTCACAAATCTTATTATGTAAAATTGAATATTCCCGAGTACTCCAATATTTTGCGGTTTTTTTTCCTGTAATGAGCCAATACATTGTTAATTTATATTTACCACAATTAATTGCAAAAGGTATTTAGCTGGTATTAGTGGATGCGGTTTCAACGTAGCATGCAGTAACCAAAATTCTGAATGGAGACTGCAAACAAAAATTGGGTATTTTTTTAGCCTATTAGGTCTCCCACTGCTGGGAAACTCCTTGTCTTTTTTAACCCACTCTCTCCTTCGCATTTGGCTGTCAGTTTGAGTCAAAACGTTCAAAGTCGTCTGGCCATAACACTTTTTTTAAATCAGTGGCGAATTTTCTGTTGCAAAGTATTCATATTGTATACTCAGATCTGTTAAAACACAATCTTATCCTACAATATTACCAGCTAAATCGCGAGAAAAATATCAATCGATATATTGTGTTTTCACAGGTGGAAATGAAAGGTATAAATTTTCCGCGGGCGATATACTTTGAATTACTCGCTGCGCTCACGATTCTAGCTTAGAATCTCTTGCTACGATCAGGATTATACTCTGGGAACAATTGATACGAATTCACTCTGCATTCAAAAAGCGACCCTGCCGTAACAAATATTATTTTGTTCATTTGTGAAACAATATATTATCATTACCTTGCTAGGGCCTCAATCAATGATTCATTAAAAATAGTTGAAATATGCATCTAGCCTTGTCTCCCACTGCGATAATTTATGTAGTAAATTACGTAATTAAAAATACATAACTTTTATTCGGATAATAACACAAGATACAACAATATGATAGGAAACAAAATAAATAAAACTATATAAATATACCCAACTATAAAAAGAAAACACCATCTAAGAGGCCCTCCTGCGGCGTAGACCCCAACACACTGGCGGCATTACCTCTCTGTACAGTCAGAGAAATTCGCTGGGAGAGGTAAGCGCCAGCTCTGGGGTCTCCTGAGGTCTCTATCAGCCGGGACGACAAGGCCCCAATGAAAGCCTTCATGTCAGCCGACCAGGGGCCCAGTGTCTCCACAGCGAGCGCCGCAAACTCATAATCCTTAATTAAAAATACTGTGTATTTGACATGTTATTATGTTTTTCTTGTAATAAGAAACAAATCAACTATTGTTGGTCACAGTGCGATATTTTTGTATCAAAATATATTTGTTCAAATGAGTCAGGGGATAAAACAAAAGGAAGAATGAATTGTATATAAAGTATCGTCTTAAACTTCATTCGCATTTGGTCTGTGAATTTGCGTGAAGAGAAAAATGATTAAATATACATTTATAATATTACTGTTCTCAACAATATCTCTGGCAACTAATCGTCTCGCAAAAGGTAAGTTAGATTGAACTGTTTAAGAAATAAAAAAATAAAAAAACCCGACTGCCTTAAAAATACTAAAAAAAGAAGAAAACAAGCCTAGTGGGCTAGAAGTCTGTTTAGTAGCAAACTTAAAGTTCAACAGTCGGGACCCATTCAAATCTTGACCAGCTCAATAATTCTTACTAATGGGTTACTTTAACATTAAGTTTGCTACTAAACAGACTTCTAGCCCACTAGACTTGTTTTCTTCTTTTTAGTATTTTTAAGGCAGTCGGGTTTTTTTATTTTTTAAATTAATTGTTTTATTTCACACTTTTTTAATATTTCTGTGAAAATGGTACCTTAAAACTATTATAACCCATATATATTTCGAATGGGCTAACTATTACCTTTAATTTGATACTATACTCGATAGATTTGAATAAAAAATATTTTTTGAAAACCTACAATTTGGCGCCAAAAATCTGCCATTTTGATTTTTTAAGAATTTTATGTATCCAGTGTCACTCGCGTCATCAAAATGAATCCAATGACGTATCAATTATGAAAATCGGTTCAGCCATTGAGTAGTTACGAGCGGACATAGGAATAGACATAAGTACATACATACTTATATACTACATACATACATATATACGAGGTAAACACATAACCCTCCTTCTTCGAATTCGGGTAATAATTCGAGTCAGCAAGAAAAATATGAATACAGCCAAAGTGCCAAAAATAAGTATAAACGACCTTAATGTTCAGGCAATTAAGTCCTGTCTTCTTCTTCTTTGTCGGTTACTTTTGGCAGAGCAGTCGTGGTCACGTAGCACGTCGAACCATTCTACGCCAGTTCTCCCTGGCTGTCGCTTCTGGCGCAAGTGTTGAGAGGAGTATTTCATGATCATCATCATCATGTCAGCCGATAGACGTCCACTGCTGGACATAGGCCTCCCCCGAAGCTCTCCACTCAGACCGATCTTTTGCTTTTCGTATCCATCATCATCACCATCATCATGGCCTGCCCATTGCCACTTCCCATTGCCGCTTGGCTATATCGGTGACACTTGTTTTTCTACGTACAATTTCATGTAATTTGTTAAAATAATAATTAAGCTCTCTTTCACAGACAATACCAATATCACTTCAGAAAAAACAACTGACTCAATTAACAAAATGTCCGAAGACAATTTACAACAGACAGAAACAACAACGACTGTGGAAGCAACAACAAGAATCAATCTTATGCAAATCATATCGAGGGTGAAAGTAGCCGCCAAAAAATTCAAATTTAAGATCAAAAAGCCGAATATAAACTTGAAAACATCAAAGAAAACTACAACTGAACGAGTTTGGCGATCAAAACAGACGGCAAGTGTGCCATCAATCTGGATCACACAATATTCGACACTGAAGCCTCAGAAGACTACAAAAACGACAGCGAAATTACCTCAGCGAACAACATTAACAACATCAATGCCTCAAAAGGCCACAAAAACAACAACGACGCCATATCAGCGAATAACATCGACAGCAGTAAAACCTCAGATGACGACAAAAACAACGATGATGCCACCTCAGCGAACAACATCAGCAACTATGAAACCTCAGAAGCCCATAAAAACAACAAATAAGCCACCTCAGCAAACAATACCATCAACATTGAAGCCTCAGAAGCCCCTAAAAGCAACAAATAAGCCACCTCAGCAAACAATACCATCAACATTGAAGCCTCAGAAGCCCATAAAAACGACAAATAAGCCACCTCAGCAAACAATACCATCAACATTGAAGCCTCAAAAGCCCATAAAAACAACAAATAAGCCAACTCAGCAAACAACATCACCAACATTGAAACCTCCAAAGACAACAACAACAATTAAGCCATCAACAACAGTGAAGCTCCTTCAGAGAACAACACCATCATTGCAGCAAACAGAGCTCAACTCAGCGACACAAGCAACGCCTACATCAAGTCCACGAGTAAGTATACCAAAAGCTCAAAAACTAATGAGGATGTATACCTACCGTCTGGAATTGGTTTTGTGCTGGTATCAGATGGGTATATTTAGGGGTCCTGATGGGCACCTTTGAGAGCGTCTGCCGAGCACTTCCGGCAAGAAAAATGATGACATATTTCGCTTTTCTGTATCTACCAGTAATTTCCTAATTGATGCCATGACTATTATTTCGGTATCAGATGGGTAAAATGACACCCCTTTTTTCGTACCGGAAGTGACCATTTTTTTGGTACTTTCGGCAAGTTCCGCCGTGGCAGACTATTACATTCGGACTTAGCATCAGTTTTATGGGAAACCATTGTACATTTCATCGCGGTATCAAGTAGGTCCGAAATTTTGCAGTCCGCTCTCCGTCTAAGAACTTTAAGGCCCCAACGGCCATCTGTTCTCCGTGCTATATGGCCTGCCCATTGCCACTTCAACGAGTTAAATTATTTAAGTTATTGTTTTATTAATTAAGATTTTTGTGGGTTGTAATTGTAATTTTTTTGTAGTTTTTAATGAGCTTTGCAGCTTTTATAAAACTTTATGTTCTATGCATATTCCTTATTTATTATCCTTCATCTTGATTTATCGCAGGGATCGGTGGCGGGCATTTCTGGCGGTAGAAACAAACTTGTGATGGTTATCATCGCCGGAGTCGTCATCGTTACTGCTGCTGTCACGGCCGTGGTGGTGCCCATCATTGTCTGCGGCAGAAAAAAAAGTAAGTAATGTTCTTTTTCAATAAAAATCGTCGACCAAGAAAGTGCTTTACCAATCCATACTAATATTATAAATACGAAAGTGTGTGTTTTTCTCCGTCTTTCACGCCGTAACGGAGCGACGGATCATTATCCCTATCAACCCCGTAATGTATAATCCGGCATTGAAACAATTTATTACATTATTTCCAGAGAAAACCGTTACAAAAAAAGAAATGCCTGATAACAGTAGCTTCCAAGCTTCTTTAGGTTTTCCTCGTGAAGCTACTCATGCAAGTAAGTACTCATTTTAAGAAGAAATATTTAAGCAAGAAAGTTCGTGAATATGGAGGTTAATAGTACATTGTGTCTCAAGGGCGGTAAGTAAATAATTACGAACGAGACTCTATTCAACTCTATTGGAAGCCTATTTAGAATCGAAAACTGAGGGTTTTCTGAAACAAGCTTTGTTTTTCTGTGCCCGCCCGTAAATCATAACAACAGTGTTTTTCATCAGAATTATGAGAAATCAATGGATGTTTATAGATAAAATTATAAAATAATATAAAACGTTCCTAATTGCTTAGGAAATTGATCAACGTTATGTATCGATATGATCCGATTGTCTTTTACAAAGCAGACAAAAAGAGGCGGCGTGGAGTGGAAGCATAAATTGAAAACTGCCATATTTTTTTATTAAAAAATAATATTATAATACCGGGTGTGGCCTGTAATACGAGCAAAAAATTTAAACATAGATCGTCCTCGTTAAACTAAACAATATTAGTTCAGCGATTTTTAAAAATAATTGAGTCTTTGAATTTTCCTTTTTTCATACAAATTAAATACTGCCATCAATGTACGCCATCCTAGAACACAACCGACGTCGCCTGTCACGCTACAAACATTAAGCATTTTGCTTTACATTGCTTCTGCGAATAAATTTAAAAGTGTAATAAAAAATAAAAAAACAATTATTTTTAAAATTCGCTGAACTAATGTTGTTCAGTTCGAGGAGTATGATCTATGTTTTAATTTTTTGCTTATATTACAGGCCACACCCGGTATACTGTTGAAGCAAAAATGATGTTACATTGCAATAAAATTTCTGAGTAAACAAATTTGAAATAAAAATTTTATACGATTTACAAGTCACTAAATTACAAACTTTCTTCATTGCAGACGACATATCAGTACAAATTTATAAATAGACATAAGATCCAGGGTAGGTAATTGGGTCTTTAAAGTTAAGGGTTGGTGTTTAAGCACAGGGCGGCCACGCCGTACAAAATACGCGTTCTTGAATTTACATAGGTATAGGTAAAAAACTTAAATAAAGGACCTGAGGCCTTATTGCCTAACGTTTCTGATGCGATCGCAAGTGTCAGAAACGTTAGACAATAAGGCCTCTGTTGTATACTGGTGCACAGAATTGTTATGGAGCTTAAGTCATTTTGCGAATTTGGAACGTCAATTTGTTTATATGGACAAGTTACTACTACATACAACAGGTCCTTTACTTAAGTTTTTCATCTATACATTACGACGACGTCTGTAGTACACGCGTCAATGTGTGAGTAAGATACACAGGGTTGATTGCAAATCCCTAATAAGTGCTACCAATGACATTTCAAGGTACTTATATGTAGGTGGGCGAATATTCAGCGTTTTTGCAGCGTTTTTTTTTCGTCATTAGTGTCTTCATGGGTGTTATTAAAAGAGCTAATGCTCAGGGTTGTTTTTTAATGAAAATTTAAGACACTGCCGATGCTGAATTTAGCTTGATTAAAATTCTTGTGACTTGTCTTTCCGTTGTGCTATAATAAACGTGGGACGCTAATGACGTTTGACCGCGCGGTCAAAACGCTCGAATATTCGCCCAGGTATGGCTTAGATCCATACTAATAATTATAAATGCGAAAGGATGTTATATGTTTGTGTGTTTGTCCGTCTTTCACGCCGTAACGGAGCGACGGATCGACGTGATTAAATGATATGGACTACTTTTTATCCCGGAAAAATGCACAATTCCCGAGGGAACAGCGCGCGATAACCGAATACCACGCGGGCGGAGCCGCGGGCAAAAGCTAGTTGCTAATAAATACAAATTTTATTGTTTCAGCTGTCTACGGTCTCCGCGTTGGATTCAAAAGGCTCACCACGAGAACAAGACCTGAACAAAACTTCTACGTCTAAGTTGCCCACAATTGGGATGTCCCAATTTTTGACATCATCATCATCTCAGCCTATATACGTCCCACTGCTGGGCACAGGCCTCCTCTCGGAATGAGAGGGCTTGGGCCATAGTTCCCACGCGGGCCCAGTGCGGATTGGGAACTTCACACGCACCATTGAATTGCTTCGCAGGTTTGTGCAGGTTTCCTCACGATGTTTTCCTTCACCGCAAAGCTCGTGGTAAATTGCGCACATTAATTTCGAAAAACTCAGAGGTGCGAGCCGGGATTTGAACCCACGACCCTCTGCTTGAGAGGCGATAGGTCAAACCACTAGGCCACCACGGCTTTTTCTAAATTTTTTTTCTTTTTCTAAAAATATCATTTGACCCCTGCAGTGTTACGTCACAAAGGCAGTTATAAAGTAAGTCTACACAAAGCAAATTGACAGTTTGAAATATTGCTGTCCTGCTTATAATAGCAAAGAGTGACAAAGATAGTTTAATCACATCACCCGGCTTTAAACGCAATACTCCACCTAGTGGGAGGCTTGAAAAAGCAGCGAATTCCGGTGGTGACCACTTGAAAACTCATTTTCCCCAACGGTTACCTGTTCTTCAAGCGATGCAGCCCCTTTGCCACTTTAACTAGGATATTCTTAGAGCTTTGACTGTGTTCATCATCATCATCATCATCATCAGCCTATGGTCGTCCACTGCTGGACATAGGCCTCTCCCATGGCACGCCACCGAGCATGATCCTCGGCCACTCTCATCCAGCTCTTGCCAGCCACCCTGCGAAGATCATCGCACCACCGAGTCTGAGGGCGTCCTACGCTACGTTTGCCGATCCGTGGTCTCCACTCAAGAATTCGCCTACCCCAACGGTTATCGGTTTGACTGTGTTAGTAAGGTGTTAGTAGTTCTTCAGCGATTACCGTGATCCGGATTCTACCACGCAAAGAAACTTTTTTTTTTATTCGACTGGATGGCTAGCGAGCAAGTAGGTCTCCTGATGTTAAGAGATCACCACCGGCTATAAATATCTGTAACACCAGAGGTATTGCAGATGCGTTGCCAACCTAAAGGCCTGAGATGGGATACCTCAAGTGCCAGTAATTTCACCGACTGTCTTACTCTCCGCGCCGAAACACAACTGTGCAAGCACTGTTGCTTCACAGCAGGATTAGCGAGCAGGATGGTGGTAGAAATCCCGGCGAACCTTTCACAAGGTCCTAAATACCACCTGCGTAGTACGTATGACATTAGAAATAAACAACAAAAATTTAAAAAATGGCAACATAAATCCCACTCCGTGATAACTGAGTTCAGCAAACGTTTTAAAAACATTTAAAAAGGTTTTACAGAAAGACTAACAAACCTTTCAAAAGTTAAAAGCCAACAGTGATTAAGTTACAAAATTAACCTTTCAAATTAATTTTTACTTTCCTATCTTCCAGCGTAACATTAACAAAGGAACCACGAATATCTTTGATCTTCAATTCTTTCGACGCTTTGAGAACATTTTGGAAGTTTTGTATTCGCTTTGAATTGAGATCAGAACAGAGTGAATGCCTGACGTGCTTACCCTGAACTGTTAAGCTTCATATTTATTGAATTAAATAGGTACATAGATTATAATCGTCTTACCAAGTTAGAAAAGGTGAAAAATCTCCAACATTGTCATTTCAAAGTTGAAGCATGGGTAAGAACTAGGTATCTTTCTTCTCTAGGACTATTTTGATTGCGTTGATTTAGAAAGTTTTCTATAGTTAATAATATAAGGTAAGGGTCTTTGTACTAGGCATTCTAATATCCAATAGATGACCTTTTGTATCCTGTAATGTTAAATTCCTATTATAAGACTAATGAATAAAAATAAAAAATACTTTTCATATTAGCTCTGAAAATCACATTAATTTTCAACTAAACTGCAAATTATATTTTAAGTTGTTTTCACAGAAGCCTCTTTTAATCATCATCATTAATAATAAAAAAAATAATAAAAGTAAAAAATGTGGTCTGATGGATAAAGTAAGTAGAATAAGAATAAGAATAATTTATTTGTCAAACATAGGTACAGATGTAAAGATGAACAAAACAACAACTCAAGAATAACATAAGAATTACAATTACATTAGAATAACATAAGTTAATGTGTCTACTCCAATAAGTATGCGTGATATTTGATTTTTATTTTGTTTAAAAACCGTTATTAAAAAATTGTTCGTTTTTAAAGAATGTAAAAGTCTATCCCGAATTATTATTGGAACAGACACTTTAACTTACATATTAAGAACAGTTCCATCAGACCACATTTTAAATTTTCATTAAATTTTTATGGGATATCGAGAAAAACTCAGACCGGTCTTGTGTTTTTCGCATCCACCGCGATCCCGCGATCTTAACCAGGTCGTCGCTCTATCTTGTTCGAGGCCTACCGACAGCTCGTCTCCCGGTCCGCGGACGCCATTCGAGTACCTTTTGACCCTATCGGCCATCAGTTCTTTTTTTATGGTATAGGGGTAAACGAGCAGACGGATCGCCTGATGGTGAGCGATTACCGTCGCCCATGGATACCTGCAATACCAGAAGAGTCACAAGTGCGTTGCCGGCCTTTAAGGTAGAAGTACGCTCTTTTCTTGAAAGCTTGAAGGTTATCCCTGCGAGCAATGTGCCCCTCCCGCCAAGACCGGTCTGAGTGGAGAGCCTTGGGGAGGCCTATGTCCAGCAGTGGACGTCTTTCGGCTGACAAGATGATGATGATGATTGCCAGCTCAGCAGGTTAAACGCTCTCAACAATTCCATGATAATTTTAATCCAACAGAAATTTAACACTATTCCCGTTTGACAAATCATTTAACATGCGGAAGTAAACGTGAATCAAACTTTTAATTAAACCGTCATTCTAGGGAGGGGGTGGGAAGGGTTGATATAGTGCTTCATTTGCCCGTAACTTAATAAGACAAGGGGGATTGGGTTTACGGTACATTAGGGGGGTCAGGGAGTGATTTAGTTCATTTATGACGTGTTTAAAGAAACAATTAAGCCTTTTGACATGCCGATGACGTCATTACTCCCGCGTTTCCACCGAGGGCGGAGTGGACACACTAATGACTTAGTTTATCTTGGATTCGATTGGAGGCATTCGAACATGGCGGATGTAGACAATATATAACTTTGTTATTTCTGTTTCTTTGGCTAGTTGAAGTATAATTTTGATAGTGTTTTATGCGGCGATTGACCTTAACAGTGAACAGTGATCACAAAATTCTATACTGCTCTCGTGTCTAACATTTTTTAATGCGCAAGTTATTTCCTCGTGGTTTCTGGAATTTTACTATCAAGTTACAAAAACTACAATCACCCTACAACGTTGCCTCTCGAAAGAGAATACTTAGACACTGGCGAAATTGTCTTATTAATTAGGACAGAAGCCATATTTTAAAAAAAGAAGAAGAAGACTTAGTTTATCTTACATCGACCAATATAATAGGGGTCCGGTATAAGTTCTTTAATGCAGCTGATCATTGTACAGTTAGCGTCAAAAGTAGCGGACCACTTTTTGACTTTATCGTTTTACATTTGAAATTAGGTAAGCTTTGGGTATGTCAAATGTTTTTTTTTTGATCTGCTATCGTCTTATATTTTTAATGTACTTTTCGTAATCCCCGTTGCTTTTAAAACTCGGTTTTAAACCTCGTTAAATATTTACAATCAACACATTTCTTGAAACTTTCAGCTTCTCTTAAAAAGATTATGCATTATAATTTTAAACAATCTCTTACTGGCTATTTACTGCCTGTTTAAATTGACTCCCCATGGAAATCCATTTCCGAAAACCAACAAATTAAATAAATAAATAAGTGGTGGTTTTAACTGCTCTATAATATAAATCTATGAAAGCACAACGAGCGCACTCTTCGCGTGATGGATTGCTACTAAGTCAAAAAGACAATTGTCATTTTCTACTAGCGAATCCTTCCGATTTCCCCCGAAACCCGAAGGTTTTTCTAAGAACTCACGGATTGTACAATGAAGCAAAGCAAATACAAACGAATAACAAAATGAAGTCGATCGTCCACTCTTATTAAACCACTAAATTCAACCTCCGTCCTGTCCTTGGCACAGCCTTAAGGCTAGGCTATGGTTACGAATGATAAGCGGAGCGGAGAGCGATTCCTTACTCTTCACACTAGTGGGACTGTTAACCACGTAATGGTTTCCTGAACACGATTCAATAATAGTAATAGTAATCTATTTCTTTGTGCTAATTTGTTCATATCTTCCTCGCACAGCGTTTTGGCATCGCCATTCAGGTGAGGAAATGGTGCCAGCATTCTTGGAACTATGCCACAGGGGCCTTTTTTAGATTCATATTAGTTTTTAAATTGTTTAAATCATTTTGTTACCATTATTTGTTCCAATTAGAATTAATAAATACGACAACAATACTATATTTCGACCAATATTTTCTTCTAGTGTTAGTGACGCTACACCTTAGTCAGTAGGTACACGGCCCTGCATAAGTGGATGGACACCTTACGTTCTATAATCGCTTGCACACGAGAGGCGGCGATTTTGTTAGTTGTTCACCACAAATGCACTAGATGGCGCGCTTAATGCACGGTATGAATATGATTGATATTTTGTCCTAATATTGGTATGTGCCGATAGCTCAGTTGATCGGCTGCTTAGATAAATTCTTAAATGAACTCGAGTTCGTATCCTACAGTTCAGAATTATGTTTTCGTTTTTTATTTTTTTATTTATTACTTTATATTTTAATTTTGTAGATAACTAACATGGAAACAAAAAACAATCTGAAAAAGGATAAGGTTGCAACAAAAATAATACACGTTTTGAAGTTTAAAATATAAAAAAAATTTATTCCTAAAACAATATTTCTATTCATTAAATATGGCAGTGCTGTTACTAATATTATACTAAATATTATTATTAATTAAATAACTGAAAACCAGAAAGTAGTTTACTCAGAATCCAGAGTAGAATCGATTACACGATGTTTTAAATCAGGTTGTGTTTGTGCCCAGTCTAAATATTACGAATGCATACGCCAATTAAAAATATTTTACGAATGTTTCATACCCCGTAGATAATTTAATACTGGCCGTTTGGCAACAACTGTAAAGTTAGAAATGAAGTAGAACTACTGATACAATTATTTTAAGAAATAATGAAGGTTTTCAAAAATAAACGCAAACAACTAACTTAAAATAAAATACAAAAATATTTTCGGGGTGTCGTGTGAGGTTTTTAGTTATTTCATTAGCACTTGACCAAAATTTGTATTTTAAGATTTTATTGAGGTATTCGCTTAAGTATTCATTTCCGTTTCAGGAAAGAGGATTGAAGCGACCACAATAAAAAAAAATGTATTTGAAAGTATATATATGTGAGACCGGGTTATCATAAGACTCGTAGGCGTTATTATAAATTATATATAAACAGTGAAGTTTTCCAGTTTTAAACATAACAATAATTGATGGCGTAGATCCACTGTAGTGTGTTACTGACAGTTATAATGAGATTACAGTCGTATTATATTGAACTTTCACACTTATCTCACAAAAAAAAACTATTAAGGCATTGGTAATTAAATGTTTTGTTCATAATAATAAAATAATTACTTTTTGTAACAAAGTGATACTACAGGATCATAAATAAAGATAATTATTTTGGTTTCTATAATACTTATATATAACATGATTGTTTGAGTATATAACCCGGTCTACACGTAAACTATCAATTTTATTTTAATAACTAGTTTAACCACCATGATTGTCGATAACTGCTTGCAGACGGGAACACATAGATGCAACTAGATTTTCACACAGATTAGACCCGCGAATACTGTCCCATATTTTTACACAGTGAGCTTCTAACGTTTCCGGAGTTCGCTCATTTTAGTTATCTCAACGTTGGACAATAAGACCCCATATATTTTCAATGAGATTAAAATCCGGTTATCTGGCAGGACAAGAAACTACTTTAATATTATTTTTGTGTTGATCAAACCAGTCTTGCATAATACGCGACCGGTGTATTGAGCAGTTATCTTGCACGAACGTTATGCACGGCACTTGTTCTTCTGGATAAACAATTCTAACAGTGGGCAACATGGTCTCCTGAAGCAAACTGGCATAATCACCACCGTTCGCTCGACTGGGTATTCTAACAAGTTCTCCCTGATCAGCAGCACTCATCCATCCCCATGGTTGACGGTTATACGACCAGATTCCATGTTGGGCACTACGAGATCACCGTCGTTTCGCGTAGGTATTGTTTCGAATAGTATCTAGGAGTCGTGGTCGAACCGATCTTTGACGATGCAGCAAAAACCGCAGAAAAGGTATTCGTCTTGATATCGTCGTATCCATAATATAACTGTTTTTTTCTGTAACAATATAAATAAACATGAAATAATGTAATGTAAATATAATTGTTGTAAAAAAAAATGGTAGGATAAACGTAAAAAAAAAACTCACATCAACTCCAGTTTCTCTAGAAATTTCTGAAATATTTTTTACTTCTTTATATAAATTCATTTTATCACACCTTTTAATCATTTCAACATTGCGATGAAAACTAATCATTTTAAAGAATAACTACGATAGTAAGCAGATTCAACTTGAAAGAGACAATGGAACGAGAAGTAGGAACAGCTGAACAAGTAGGTAGCAAAGTTTAAGACAAAGTAATAAAAACATCCTGGTAGTTTGAAGATCTTCAGTCTACCCTCTTTAAGATTCGTAAAATATGACTTACCGATTAATTTTAAGGCAAACAGAGTTATGTATCCAATTTTCATGACTTCAAATAACAGATCAGTGGCTGAGTGGTTTGAGAGTGCTCCGACAGAATAGTATGTCGCGAGTTCAAATCCTATTAGGCGACGATATTGAGTTTGTGTTTTTGTAAATTTACTGCTTGGAGATTAGTAAAGTCGATGTTTCGATGATAAAAACAAGCAACATATTATGGGTCTCCGTAAAGAAAACAATAAAATTCTCCCTCTCACACACTTTCGCACAATACGAAAGAGACAGAAATGTCGTTACACGAAGGTAGCATCCCACGGTGTCCCACCCTGGCAGCTGGCAGGGACGCATATTTAGCTGGCCACGAGAGTTGAAGTGAATGATTATACACATAATTACAACATGTGTAATGGGCAGTAGGATGTTGAAATTTGTATTTCTAACATGAAGATAAAATAAATATTTTTTGAACCCTTAAAAAATCAACAAACTAGCGCCATCTAGCGGGATTTTGGTAAACTAACAAGTTAGTAAATAAGTGAATTCCGCTAATACACATCGAACACATAGATGGCGCCGTTTCTCGCGTCAGACGATTATGTTTTGACATTGTCCATCCACTTTTGCGGCCTATAGTACATGAACTATATCATTGGACTTTATAACCTAACCAACAAAAAGTTGGAATACCCCGACATTGTCACTTCAAAGTTCAATATCTCAAAAATGGCTCAACCGATTTTGATGAAACATGTCTAAGCTCGCTAATCCTGCCGTGAAGCAGCAGTGCTTCCACTGTTGTGTTTCGGCGTGGAGAGTAAGACAGCCGGTGAAATTACTGGCACCTGAGGTATTCCATCTTAGGCCTCTAGGTTGGCAACGCATCTACAATACCCCTGGTGTTGCAGATGTTTATGGGCGGTGGTGATTTCTTACCACAAGGAGACCCACTTGCTTGTTTTCCTTCCAGTCGAATAAAAAAAAAAGAACTATCGCTTGAAACCCTGCTTTCAAACAAAAAAAACTGAATTCAAATCGGTTCACCCGTTTAAGAGCTACGGTGCCACAGACATACACATAGCGGTTAAACTCATAACACCCCTCTTTTTGCGTCAGGGGTTAATAAAATCGCTCGCCGCGCCTCATCTCGCACGCAGTCGTGGCCGAACGGTTGTCCAAACATGCGGGTGCGTCGGCACTCGTTGCGGACATATTGGAATGTCCATCGTGGACCGGGAGCCGACGCGTTGAAGCGAATTAAGCGTGGAATTCGGTTGTTTGTGCCAGTGGACTGCGAATGTGCTAAGATTGAGCTCGGCTGTTGGTTTTTTTAGGATTGGGTTTTTAAATGCGAATGAGGTGTTTGTATGGATTATACAGTGTGTTACGGGCAACCCGGCTTTTTTTAAGGGAGGTTAATAGTAACGTATTTCTGTAACTTAGGCATTACATTAGTTTAATGAAACAGGTGTAATAGAAAGTATCAGTTCCAAAAGAAAACTGCTAAACGCTTCAATCCCTCAAGACTCAAATTGAAATCACCAAAATTCAAACTTTCGAACTTTGTTAAACTCAGACTTTGTTAACTTTCTAACAAAATTATAATTAGCAATGTACAGCAAAGTAAATGACAAGTAATAATCGAAGTATCTGTCGGCTTTCATTTACACTAATAAAAAAAAATTCGAATAAAGGTCATTTACACTTACTTGTCAATTAACTTTGCTGTACATTGCTGGAAATTATACAGTACAAATATTTTTATTGATCACCAAAAATTTAGTTACAAACTTTACAATCTGAATTTTAGTTTGTTAATTAAATTAATGTCATGGTTAAGTTACAGAAATATGTTATTTTAACATCCCTTAAAAAAAGCCTGGCAACACACTGTATAATTAAATTATATGGAGTGAATAGAGCGCCGGTTTATTTTCCAAGCCAGTGACTTGTCTGAGGACTGGCACCATCATTACTGGCTTTGTCTTAGCCTTGCTTTAAAGATAGAGAAAGGGTCATAAGACAACTATCATTAAATGACATGATATAATACTTCAAAGCAGCTTTTCGCAGGTGGTAGGATCTTGTGCAAGGTCCGCCCGAATTGCTACCACCATCTTGCTCGCTAATCCTGCCGTGAAGCAGCAGTGCTTAAGCTGTTGTGTTTCGGCGTGGAGAGTAAGACAGCTGGCGAAATTACTGGTGCTTGAGGTATCCCATCTTAGACCTCTAGGTTGGCAACGCATCTGCAATACCCCTGGTTTAATGTTTATGGGCGGTGATGATCTCTTATTATCAGGACCCACTTGCTCGTTTGCCTTCCAGTCAAATAAAAAAAAACCCTTTCCAAGGCCTAGGCTGAAGTCAGCAAGAAACTTCCAGATCGTTGAAAATCAAGCAGCTTTTTTGTAGAATGCGATCAAAATGAAGCTGATACTGTAAATAACAGCGTCAATTCGCACTGCAGCTCCCGGTCCACTAGACAATATTGGAGGCCGGATGACAAACTGCAGACGCCGCCGGTCGCACTTTTACATAACATCGGGCTCCGAGGAACACCGGTCTCGACCGGGAGCTAACACTCAATAATGCATAGTTATAATAAAGAATTTGACAGCTCCTAAATTTGCGGAATCCGTTATCATCTCAGCCTATATACTGCCGGGCATAGGCCTTTTCTCGATATGAGAGGGCTTGGGCCCTTAGCTCCGTATGTCAAGACCCTTTTTTTCAAGAACGCCTGGAGATGTCAAGCTTACATTAGTATCAAATATCCACGTCTGCTATCTTCTATGCTCATTTTATGCTCTTGTTGTACAATCTACTATTTACATACGCGTCGCCTGCAAACTATAAAATTTACTAAAACTAAGTTCAAATAAAGGGAGGTTAAAGTGGTGGTGGTGGTGGTAGGACCTTGTGCAAAGTCCGCCCGGATTGCTACCACCACCTTGCTCGCTAATCCCACCGTGAAGCAGCAGTGCACACTGTTGTGTTTTGGCGTGGAGAGTAAAACAGCCGGTAAAATTACTGGCACTTGAGGTATCCCATCTTAGGCCTCTAGGTTGGTAACGCGTCTGCAATACCCCTGGTGCTGCAGATGTTTATGGGCGGTGGCGATCTCTTACTATCAGGAGACCCAGTCGCTCGTTTGCCATCCAGTCGAATAAAAACTTCACTTTGCAAAAACTCAGTAACAACTTGCGAAAGCCTGCAAATAGCATTTTTAAATTCTTAATCCATTTTCAGAGTAAAATCTGTATAATTGTAGTCGCTAACCAACTCTCCTGAAACTGCTGAGTTTCCAGAAAAACTTGGAATTTTATTATCAAAGTTGGTGTCGGCACTTTTTTAATTCTACCTGCGAATTTGCGATAGAATCTGGTCTGATTTTTAAAGCTGTATTGTATTATACCGGGTGTTCCTTGTAATATGAGCAAATAATTAAAAAATAGATCATACTCCTGAAACTGAACAATATTAGTTAAGCAACTTTTAAAAACAACTAGCTTTTTAATTTTTATTACACTTTTAACTTATTCGAAGAAGCAATGTAAAGCAAAATGCTTAATGTTTTTTGCGTAACAGACGACGTCAGTTATGTTCTAAGATGGCGTAGATTGATAGCACTAGCAGTATTTAATTTGTATGAAAAAAAGGAAAATTCAAAGACTCAAAACTACACAATTCAAAGAGAGTAGTGCATAATTATTTTTTACTTTTTAGGCGGCCTTTTTTTGTCAGCATTTTTTTCGGGCGTTTTTATTTTACTTTTGCTGGCGGGTTTTTGCTGTTCAGTTTGGCGAGCACGATCGGTTTTAATTATTTGCTCGTACTCGTATTACGGGTCACACCCCGTATATATACACAAGAATTGCTTGTTTAAAGGTATTTAATAGTCCAAAATCCCTACTTAATATTATAAATGCGAAAGTAACTCTGTCTGTCTGTCGGTCTGTCTGTCTGTATGTCTGTTACACTTTCACGTCGAAACCGATGAACCGATTTTGATGAAATTTGATATGAAGATAGTTTAAGCCCCAAGGATCAACATAGGATACTTTTTATTCTGGTAGAAGGCGCCACCGCTCGATAACCTAAGTCCGCGCAGACGAAGTCGCGGGCATAAGCTAGTTTCATATAACTTTTCACCTTTAAACGCTATGTTATCAACACAACTTCTAAATTACCCCAAGCATATTAAATTAATGTACAATCTACTTCAAAGTGTTTCACGTTAGCAAATAATTATCACTTGCGAAGTGAAAATAAATAATCCCACGCTAAACCCTAGACCCTTCGCGTTTAAATTAATTTTAAGTTAATAGGTGACCTTCGGAAGGCTGGGAAAGTTTACTGTGGACAAGGCTTAATATTTTATCTTATGTTTCATAATCAACGTGCAAGGATTTACTGTCATTGAGAACAAATATGTAGTCATTCGTCATCCGTAGTCATTACGAAAAAAATCAAGTAATATTATGTGCGTTATAACACAATTAAAACATTTACTACAGTCTTAAAATCTATTACCAGAAAAAGAGCGTATCTTCACGGCACTTACGTCGTTTTGTTGAGAAGTGCAGTTTTTCAGCATTAATTCAAAAACGGTATATTCGATCATGTTGAAACCAATTTTCGTTGAAAGAATTTATTAAGCGTTAGCTTTCCATATTTTTTGCATATTTTTTGGACAAACGGTTTACAAGATAGAGGGGGGGGGAGGGCACAATTTTTGCTACTTTGGGAGCGATTATTTCCGGAAAGCATCACTTATACAAAAAAAAAGTTTCATATCGTTTCAAAGCGATCTCTTCCAGCCATACCGGTTCACCATTGAAGCTTGGTTTTAGTTTTTTAATTTATTATTGCTGTGCCTCACTACATTGTTCACGCTCACAATACACTGTCTACTTTAAAAGCTTAATCTAGCAATTTATGGACATAAAACTAATCCCAGTCTTAAAGTCTAACTTAACTGTTATCTTACCTGTGGTTCAGCCGCTAACTGCCACGATTAACGACGTACTAAAGCTGGGTTCAGGATTTAAAAAGGTTCAGTAGCTGATAAGTGGCTAAACTGTTCTGATGAATTTGTTTTCGTGTGAAATATATAAACTTTCACGGGATAACCGTAAAAGAAACAAAAATTTGGAGTTGAAATAAAAAATACAAAAAGACTCCAAATCGTAATCTTAATTTGTAAGATAAGCGGATAGTTTCGAAGGGAGTGAAAAATGTTTCTCGTAGAGAACGTAGATCATAGATGGCGTTAGTGTCGCTGCTAAAGTGACTAATGAAAAGAATTCAAGTTGAAATATGGGTGCATAGGAAAAATTCGTGTCTAGTCTCCTGTCCAGTGGTGGTGTAGGGGAATAGCACGCAGCACGGAATGCTGAGGACCTGGGTTCGATTCCCAGCGCTGGTCCATTTTTCTGATTTTTTCTGTGCATTCATGTTTCGGCTTGTGTTTTCGTGTGAAATATATAAACATTCACGGGATAACCGTAAAAGAAACAAAAATTTGGAGTTGAAATAAAAAATACAAAAAGACTCCAAATCGTAATTTTGTTCTGATGAAGTTAGTAGCCTAAATAATAAAAAATTGGATAAAGAAATCCTTACTCCTAACTCCTTACTATTATAAAGGGGAAAGTGAATTTGTTTGTTTGTTTGTTTCGCTTTCACGCCGTAACGGAGCGACGGATCGACGTGATTGTTGGCATAGAGATGGTTTATGGTCCCGAGAGCGACATAGGGTACTTTTTATCCCGGAAAAATGCACAGTTTCCGTACTATTATAAAGGGGAAAGTGAATTTGTTTGTTTGTTTGTTTCGCTTTCACGCCGTAACGGAGCGACAGATCGACGTGATTGTTGGCATAGAGATGGTTTATGGTCCCGAGAGCGACATAGGGTACTTTTTATCCCGGAAAAATGCACAGTTTCCGAGGGAACAGCGCGCGATAACCTAGTACCACGCGGGCGGAGCCGCTGGCAAAAGCTAGTAATAAATAAATTCAAAGACTTTTGCAAGGTATTACCTATGCTCGGACCGGATTACGTCAACACACACACAAACATCACGCCTGTATTCCCAAATGAGGTAGGCAGAGCACACGAAGCGTTACCACTGCGGATATCAATATTTCTGATTCTATCCCGCAGAGAAACCCCGAGCATAGCCCTCTCCATAGCTTTAAGTGACTTTGAAAACTCATTGTACTCGTATTATATTGAAATTTAGTATAAAATATTTGCACTTTTTGTAGAGATATAAATCTAATGTCCCCATATAATCGTACCGCTAGCCAAACTTTGCGAAGACGAAAAAACTGCTCATATCGTCGACATTGACGTTTATTGCAAAAGTTTCTGTCGTTCTACGTAAAGTTTCTGAACGGCAATTAAGGCCTTTTAAAAGCCTATTTAAAGAGCACTTATAAAAAATATTTTTAGCCGACTGCACCAAGGAGGGTAATGTTTTTCGAGCATAAATGTACGGGTATTTTGTTCGGTCTTCTGTAGCTTTACGGCTGAATAATTTTCTACATATTAGATTTGTTAAAACTGTTGAAGTGACATATATACGGTAACTAAAAGCGGTATTTGGAAATTATGGCGTCCAGGAAAAACCGGGCAAGTGCGAGTCGGACTCGCGCACCGAGAGTTCCGCAAAATGTACGCAGTGTAGGGTCAGATTATATTGGTCATTGATACAATACAAAACAAATAGTCTTTATTGTACACCAGAAATAGTAAGCGATACAGAAAACAGGTACACAGAGAAAATTACAAGATAAGCAATAGGTGGATCGATCTCTTCCAGGCAACCTTTTTACAAAAGAAGGAAGGACTAGTTTACAGCAGGTGGTGCATCAACAGTAGATCAGAAAACAAAAGAGCAACAAAAACACATTGATATTTACAGACAGACAATAATTCCGGGCATAGATTGCGTATTTTAAATCCTGTTGCATTTACTGCATTTATCAAAAAAAACTTGATAAAGTAGGCTCCCTGCGACAGTACCACTACCATGAGTTAACAGTGACCGTAGTCGATAGCGACGGCGTAAATTATTTGTATGGAGAATTGTACAGCGCCTCTACAAATAATTTACGCCGTCGCTATCGAGTATGGTCACTCTAAACTCCTGTACCACTACCATGACTTTACAGTTATTTGTATGGAGAATTGTACAGCGCCTCTACAAATAATTTACACCGTCGCTATCGAGTACGGTCACTGTAAACTCCTGTACCACTACCATGAGCTTACAGTGACCATACTCGATAGCGACGGCGCAAATTATTTGTATGGAAAATTGTACAGCGCCTCTACAAATAATTTACGCCGTCGCTATCGAGTACGGTCACAGTAAACTCCTGTACCACTACCATTAATTTACAGTGACCGTACTCGATAGCGACGGCGCAAATTATTTGTATGGAGAATTGTACAGCGCCTCTACAAATAATTTACGCCGTCGCTATCGAGTACGGTCACTGTAAACTCCTGTACCACTACCATGAGTTTACAGTGACCATACTCGATAGCGACGGCGTAAATTATTTGTATGGAGAATTGTACAGTGCCTTTACAAATAATTTACGCCCCCGCTACCGAGTACGGTCACTGTAAACTCTGTAGTGGTACAGGGTTCTACAGAGAGTCACGTACGAATTTTTCATGGTATAGTTTCCATAATATTTGCTGAGCATTCTCCGATACCTGAAAGCCTCGAAGATTATTTGCTCTCAATAAATTGAAGACAGTATCTCCAGAATACGTTTTACCTAAAGCTGTATGTTCGAGTACAGTCAGTAATAAAAGATAAGTAAAGATAAACCTTTTAAATAATATATTTTTTGGGGTTCGTACCCAAAGGGTAAAAACGGAATTTTCTCTGTCATCGGGCTATATCTCCAGGAACGGTGATAGCTAGACAGTTGAAATTTTTACAAAAGATGTATTTCTTTTCACGCTATAACAACAAACATTAAAAACAGAGTAAAATAAATACATAAAATTCTTTATTAGCTTTGTTGATTATAATTTTATAATGTACCTACACGGCGGTTTTTGTACCAATTTTTTTTTATATAAAGTATAAATCTTTCTCCATAAAGAAGGGTTTCGAAATAGCTAAACTCGATTTAAGACGTGAGTTATCGGTTACAATATCATTTAATACGAGTGTCTCACGGTAGTTTCATGACCAAAATATAAATCTTTGATGTGCAGCCATAGGTATATTAATAGCGGGCAAAAGCTAGTTACATTATATTCCTGCAGTTGTCAAAAGAGTGAGTGAATTTAAAAGTCAAAAATACAAAAAATTCAATTGACAAAAACATTGTCGATTGTACAAGTGTGTTTACGTGTTTATTTTGTACACAAACATTATTTGTACACAATAAATAAAGTATCGCGGTATCGAGATCACAGGTATTTACATACAGATTGCGGCAGCTACGGTGATTGTATAGTTGTATACCAATATTTACTCTGCTAGATGCTGTGGGTTGGAATACTAAGCAGACATTGAACTGTTCTAAACATTGCATTTACATTATTTTATTTTTAACCCCCGACGCAAAAAAGGGGTGTTATAAGTTTGACCGCTATGTGTGTCTGTCTGTGGCACCGTAGCTTTAAGCGGGTGGACCGATTTGAATGAGATTTTTTTTATTTGAAAGCTGGTTTTTTAGCGATGGTTCTTAGACATGTTTTATCAAAATCGGTTCAGCCGTTTTTGAGATATTGAACTTTAAAGTAAAAAAGTTGGGGGTTTTCCAACTTTTTGTTGGTTAGGTTATTATCTTGAGCAATTGAGCATTGTTTCACATGCTCGCACGAATAATCGGACCTTAGTTTATTTTAACAATGTATTTGTGTAACAAGAGACCAAAGCTGTTGTTTTTTTTTAAATCTACCTATTTGAGGTATGAAAGTGAAAATATGGGTGAATCCACGAACGTCTCAACCGCTGTCAGTCCCTTGCCTGAGATTTTAAGAATTGGAAGGCAGATTGTTTTTTAATTATGACGCAAATGGCTTCTGTACTCAGGCCAGGATCTATTTCAATACAAAAATCAATGCATATGAATTATTTACTTCTTAATATAAACAGCTAGGGACTGACAGCGATTGAGACGCTCGTGGATTCACGTTACTCATGTTAGTCACGTTAGGGTGTGTTAAATGTGTGGAAAATTGTCAGATTCTATTAAAATGTAGGTACTGAAAAAGTTGTAAATGTATTTAATAGAATCTGAAAATTTTCCACACATTTAACACACCCTAACGTGGGCACGCTTGATTATATATGTCCCTGTTGTTGTGATTATCATCTAAAAGGAATCAAAAAAAGAACAATAGTCACATCACAAAGCCCTAGCCAGCCCCGTGTTCATATTGGTAGGCTGGAAGTGTCTACAGGATTGTCACATTCTATTGAAATGGAGTTTACCTATTTATGTACTGTAATCATTCTAAATATTATATAGGTGTACTTAGCTTTTGCCTGCGGCTTCGCCTACCAGGAATTCAGTTATCGCGCGCTGTTCCCTCGGGAGCTGTGCATTTTTCCGGAATAAAAAGTAGCCTATGTCACTCTCTTGCCCATAAACTATCTCTATGCCAAAAATCACGTTGGTCCGTCGCACCGTTTAGTTTCGACGTGACAGCCGGATATCCATACAAACACACACACTTTCGCATTTAATTATAATATTAAGTATGGATACTGTAATGGACTTATAGACAACTGTTTGTTTTTTCCTGCTGTCGATATGCAAGCAAGTCCGCAGGAAATCGTAATATGCAGCTTTTGTTTCATATATTGGGTCAAACAAACAATTTGAAAACATAGCGTTTCCCTTTGTGTAAGGAAAAAAAACAGTATATTCAAATGAAGCATTCGGCACACCATGTGCTGCCCTTCGCAAAATAAAGTATAAATTGCGAATAAATTATCCTGTTTATTTGCTGCGGCATGCAAAAGGAAGGTAATGTTATGTATGAAATTTGTATGTGAATTCCTTTTTTCTCTTCTTAGTCGGACACTCAGAGTGGTCGTGGTGAGACGAGGTACACGAGGAGATGTTCGGTGGAAAGCAATTTAATGGTGGGCTAGTGTTGCAACTATCGCCCAAGCCCTCTCATTCTGAGAGGGGCTGTGCCCAGCTGTGGGACGTATATAGGCTGGGATGATGATGATGTAATGGCCTTTATCGTGGATATTTGACGTTTCGCATTGAAACAAGACTGTTATCTTGCAGGCAACAGTATATTTTGAAGCCTGTTGTAAGGAACACAACATAAATATTACATAGCATGTTTGAGAAATGTGTATTGCTTGCTAGTCATATTACCTGACCTATTAGCTCAGTCAGCTCTGGCCGGGGAATCGCAAGGGGTCATTGATTTCCGGTACACTTGCTCCCCCTGGATTTTATTGCGGGAATTACAAGTGTAAATGGCACATTAAATTGATATATGACTGGAGGAGTCCATTCTTCTCACACATACAAAGAATCTTTTGAAGCCTATAGGAAGTGCAACTGCTTTTAAAAGGTGACCATGTTTTTAGCCTGCTTGTACTGTTGTAGCTTAGCCGATGTTCAAAGTCTACGCCTAAGGCATGAAAACCGTGCCTAAAATGTTTATTAAGAATAAAAAACTACTGCAGTGGTGTTCAGTCAAACTAAAAAAATCGGCCTGAATACATTTTATGATGCCTCGTAGGTATTGTTTGTTTGTTTGTTTATTTATTTATCTATACTCTTTATTGTACAAAAAGGAAATACAAAAATATCACACAAAAAGAAGAGTGACAAAAACACATGTCTATTTTCGTTTTATTTGAACTGCCATATATGAACTGTCGTAGTGATTAAAGTGATAAGGTACTAAAGTATATATATAATATATATTTTTGCCCTGACTGTTACATCCATCCATCCATACTAATATTATAAATGCGAAAGCGTGTTTGTATGTTTGCGTGTTTGTCCATCTTTCACGCCGTTACGGAGCGACGGATCGACGTGATTTTTGGCAAAGAGATAGTTTATGGGCCCGAAAGTGACATAAGCTACTTTTTATCCCGGAAAAGGCACAGTTCCCGAGGGAACAGCGCGCGATAACCGAATACCACGTGGGCGGAGCCGCGGGCAAAAGCTAATACGTATACATAAAGAGGACTAGAGATCTGAAAATCACCTTCATAATTTTTTTACTTTATCAAAGCTGTTTAATAAGCAGCTCTGCATACGACGTGTATAAAATCTTTTTGAGCGCGACCAAAGGACTCGCCCGTTTAAACCACACAAAAGTATTATTCGCTTACACTCCACACGAAGCAGTCGAGAGTGCAAAAAGGTTGTTTTAATTGCGAAAATCCAATTAAGTGACCGTTACAACGGCATATAGTTTTAATTTAAAAATCCCATTTGGATACAGGCGCCTGTAAAAATTGCTGGAGTAATCTCCCGCGCTTGTTTGCTATTTTTTTGCGGCAGGCGTTATCACCCGTATAGTTGCCAATGTTGCGGTTTTGGATAGATTTTTTGCTGGTTTTGCTTTCATGATGTTTATCTATCGTTGGTTGTTTCAGCTTTTATCTCTGTTTATGTTTGAATATGCAGTTTTAGTCGATAGTTTGTTTGGGTTGTTATTGATTGTAAAATAAAATAAGTATAATCCGTTGTATTGATGCCGTTGTACCTACCTATGCCATAATGGCGTCACAATTTTTGTTAAGTACTTCAATTCGGACTCATGTTTGGATATTTTTTTCATTGGCTCTGAATAAACTGAAACTAAACACAACTGAAACTGTGTTAATTACTTTCATTAAAATGCGCTTTAAAAACAGTATTGTATGTGCTTGTGCTTATGTTATGTAGGTATGTATGTAATGTAAGTACTTCATTGTACAAAATAAATAAACAAACACAATTTAGAAACATTAAGATATACGTACCAACGAGAACTTATCCCTTAAAGGGATCTTTACTAGTCAACCGTCACAACAACGAAAAACAATTTCACAGTAATCACAATGTCATAACCTACATATTTTTGAAAAGTTAATAATAGTACATTGTGCATTAAGGGGTGTAAGAAGGGGATACTAACGAGAGTCGAGAAGCCCGAGGCCACAGGCGGAGTCATTCTCAAGTTTGTAATCCCCTTATGGCCCGTGGTACACAGAATTTTATCACATTGCGAGGAGAAATGCAAGAAGAGATTCGATTTGTGGCATTCGAACATGGCAGATGTGGACAATATATAATTTTGCTATTTCTGTTTCTTTGGCTAGTTGAAGTATAATTTTGATAATGTTTTATGCGGCGATTAACCTTAACAGTGAACAGTGATCACAAAATTCTATACTGCTCTCGTGTCTGACATTTTTTAATGCGCAAGTTGTTTCCACGTGGTTTCTGGAATTTTACTATCAAGTGACAAAAACTACAATCACCGTATAACGTTGCCTCTCGAAAGAGAATACTTAGACACTGGCGAAATTGTCTTATTAATTAGGACAGAAGCCATTTAAAAAAGAAGAAGAAGAAGAGAAATGCAAGAAAATATAATCATATATATCAATCAATGTCCGCTAGACGTCATGTCTATTACTATTACACGATGTGATTAGCCTCAAGTGGTTAATATGCCGCCTACATTATGTGTAGTACACTCGATGCGCCGGGTTCTATTAGCATAATTAATAATCAACTAACTGTATACCTGTTATATTACATTGTCATATTTGAGATAGTAATATTATCTAATTATATAGGTTAGAATGTGCGGGATAGAATCAGAAATGATGATATCCGCAATAGAACTAAGCTGACATAGCCCGAAGAATTGCGAAACTGAAGTGGCAGTGGGCGGGGCACATTGCTCGCAGGACTGATGGCCGATGGGGTAAAAAGGTTCTCGAATAGCGTCCGCGGACCGGGAGAAGAGCTGTCGGTGCCTCCAACAAGATGGAGCGATGACCTGGTTAAGATCGCGGGATCGCGGTGGATGCGAAAAGCACAAGACCGGTCTGAGTGGAGAGCCTTAGGGGAGGCCTATGTCTAGCAGTATAAGTCTTTCGGCTGACATGATGATGATGATGATATACTCGTAGGTTAGGGTTCTCAATTTGACTGGTTATTTTTAGAAGATTTTGATCAAATTCGGAAGGCGATTTTATCCGCTGTCATTGGTTGAATCGATTTGAAATGTTGTATATTCGTAAGTTCACCACTTTTTACCCTCGTGTTGCGGGTGTCTATGGGCGGCAGCAATTGCTTTCCATCAGTGACCGACATGCTCATTTACCACCCCTTACATAAATAATTGCGAATCATTTGTTAGATCCTTTGAAAAACTTACGTTTACCTATGCCTTATAAATAAATAATTTTGATTTCTGAACCTTTTCTGTCTGTTGTAATATTCTGAAAAATTTTTCAGATAACTTACATAGACCGTTTTACAAAGGAAGGTTAAAAATAAACTTCGCTCCAGATTAATAATTCATAACCACTCCCATTGCATAGCCAAACATCCCTCTGGAATGTACCTCAATCTTTCATTAAAAAACTTTCTCGAACTTCCTTCAAACAATACAAGAGGTAGAAAGAGCGCCGAGTCATTCCATCACTGGAAGTACATTAAGGGTGACAGGAGTCACCGCTGACTGTGCACACTCCATTAGGTACCTCAGAACTTGGCTTACCTTTCTGAATAATACATTTTTTTCAACAGCCGCTTATTTTGCATTCGTCAATAATTCATTTATGGTAATGTTGTTCGCCATACGGCGGCGCGAGGCGGAGTATCTTTAGGTATATATGTTACTTGTATCTGTTGTTTAATTTCAGACACGTTTTTATTATTATAGATTGAAAATACAAACTGAAATGTAAATGCACAGAAAAACCAGAAAAATAAGACGCACATGGCACGGAATGCCGAGGACCTGGGTTCGATTCCCAGTGTTGGTCTTATTTTTGTGGTTTTTCTGTGCATCTATATTTCAGTTTGTATTTTCAATTTTGGTTTTACGGGAAGGCCCTTGAAAGTAAAAATTTTGAATTGGAATAAAAATATAAAAAGATTCAAAAAAACAATCTTATTACTATAGAGTTTTTGCTCAATGTAAAGTGTTAGGAAACTAGCTTGTTCACGCGGTTTCGCCCAATGAAACAGTTTATAACCTAACTTAACCAACGAAAACTTGGAAAACCCCCGATTTTGTCATTTCAAAGTTGAAAAAGGCTGAATAGAGTTTTAATGAAACATGTCTAAGAACCATCGCTAGACAACCTGATTCCTAATAAAAACCACATTCAAATATTTTATATACCGCAAAAAATGTATGTTCATGCAGTTCCTCCACCACTCCCCCACTGTAAGAACACGTACAAATCATACAAATCCATCTAGCACCACCACCACACCACACTGACGCGTTCCGAACTCAACCAGAGCTCATCTTCAGAGCAACACAACCGTTCAGCATGCTACGGTATGAAATTTGCCATAGATGGACCTAAAGTGTACTAGGGAAAGATTCGTAGAAAATCCCTTGGAATATGAAAATATCTCATCTTTGTTTGTTTCTTTGTTTTTTGGGGGTAATCTCTGAAACTACTGAGCTGAATTAAATAGTTCTTACTCTACCAATACTCTACCAAGAGAAATATACTATCCCTGATATACACAAAAAAAAACGCAAGCTTTCCGTAGAATATAAATAAGCTTCAATTTCGAGGCAGATTTTCAAAATCATTTCAATAATAGAAAGCTACAGTGTATCTCTAATCGATAATTAAGAATATCAAAATAGATCATAACAGTAATTTATGCCTCCGGGAACTTTACAATTTCTCGGGATATAATCCTATATCGTGTATGACGTCGCGGGCAAAAGAAACGCGTAGTACTTTAACGTTTTCTAAAATTCCACCCTGAATCAGCGAAATAGTGTTTAAAAGTTGTTACGAATTATTATGTATGTAAGTAGCCCGAAGAATTGCGAAACTGAAGTGGCAGTGGGCGGGGGACATTGGTCGCAGGACTGATGGCCGATGGGGTCAAAAGGTTATCGAATGGCGTCCGCGGATCGGAAGACGAGCTGTCGGTGCCTCCAACAAGATGGAGCGACGACCTGGTTAAGATCGTGGGATCGCGGTGGATGCGAAAAGCACAAGAACGGTCTGAGTGGAGAGCCTTGGAGGAGGCCTATGTCCAGCAGTGGACGTCTTTCGGCTGACATGATGATGATGATGTAAGTTGGTTGATTTTTGAACCCCAAATTTAACGCTAGCGAAGCCGCGTGTAAAAGCTAGTTGTTAGCATGAACGACACACGATTCCAGTTCAGAATATCTAAATTTCTCTCAATGTGAAAGAGCACAGAATTTTAAAATGTCTTCTCCATATCAAAATATTCAGGTAAATGCTAAAATCGATGATACTTTTGCTCGTACACAAAACCATATTCCACGTATTCATAATATTTACCAGACATTTCTAACTTTAGTTACCTTAACTGAGATTTCCGGAATTTCTGTGGGAAATTGCATCTGAAACCATGAGCTTTATTGAAAATACAAACTGAAATATAGATGCACAGAAAAACCAGAAAAATAAGACCAACACTGGGAATCAGACCCAGGTCCTCGGCATTCCGTGCCGCGTGCTATACCGCTACACCACTGCTGGTCCTGGTGGTGCTGGTGGTTGACCAGCAGTGGTGTAGCGGTATAGCATGCGGCAAGGAATGCCGAGGACCAGGGTTCGATTCCCAGTGTTGGTCTTATTTTCCTGGTTTTTCTGTGCATCTATATTTCAGTTTGTATTTTCAATTTAAGTTTCACGGGATGACCGTAAAATTAAAAATTTGGAATTGAAATAAAAAATACAAAAAGATTCCAAAAAACCAATCTTAATTTCATGAGCTTTATGACGAAGGATATTATCTGCATACAAATTTACCTGCACACACCGGCAAAGAAATTTAATGATGTGTGTGAGGGCCCGTGTGGGGATTACGTCCCAATCCCTCTCATTCAGGGAGGAGGCCTGTGCCAAGCAGCGGGACGTAGCTCGTGATAATGATGATGAACTTGAAAATAGGCAAATATGACAGAGAAATTAATTTTGTAAGCGAACTTTTTATTTGTTAATATTTCACTTAATGTAACTCGGCATTCTCGGATACTCCAGACACTAGAAAGTCAAATAATAAATGATACAAAGTTCTAGCTCTGAGTGGGTAATTGCCCTTGTCCCGTCCTCAAGAACACCGATTACTAACGTGTCATTTCAACTAACTTCGAACTATTTTTAGAGTTCTAGAGCGAGGCGTATTTCATTTCATTAGGATGCTTTAGTTTCTAAATTCTTTAGGTTTAAAAACATGACAGAACGAGTAAAGGTTTTGTTACAGTCGAGATTTTATTTTCTCATTGTATGACCTCTGTTACAGCTCAATCTTATTTCAATATACACGGTAACCTTAGCATCTGGACAAATAATGAAACCATGGATAAGACTGATACTTGGGCCAATCAACTTTTTTACCGACACTTTGGGCGTCTCCTGCGTTACCAAAATTGTCTCTGGCGTTACCAAAAAATCGTACTGCCAACAAGATATTTCACGTTTTAATAGGTTGAACTTACGTAGGATAGCATGTATTCACGTACACCATCTATTTAATTACAGAAAAAACATGTTCAGTTACAAAAATCTGCAATTGTTTGAAAATTTTCGCGGACAGATTAGCGTCGGTAAAAAAAGTTGATTGGCCCACTTAGCAATATTATCTTACAATAGTTATTTGCTTAATTAGACAAGAAAAAAAATCTATGAAATCAGATCATCCAAATACACAGGCTGCTCCAAAGTGATACATTGAAAACCGTTAGCTTTTCGGTAAATATTGGACTGATTGTTTTCATACTTTGCAGTTTGGTTTTAAATATCTTGCTAAGCCAGTAGTATTCATATTTGTCCAGAGGCTAAGGTCACCCAGTATTTTAAGCGCACATTTGTTGGATAAAAGCATCTATAAAAAAGGTCGCAGACTAAGTAATTATTTGAAATTCAGTAAACTCAATTATAGTACTGTCGCAGTGTTACATCTTTCGAAACTTCCAAATATTTCCAGTCATTTTCGACAAATAATCGTGACGGAGCGGAAAATCGGGTAATATTTCCCTTTTTCCAATTTTCTTGTAGAATGACCCTCGAGCACTCAGAGACGGGCATTAATAGTTTCCAGCCAACTTACTGCCGGCATTAGATTCTTGGGTACAGTGGGCGACGTATGGAAATAATTCCAATCCGCATTAGCGATCCCTTCAAATAGCGAACCTACTGTGTTAAAAATAAAATTGTGTTAAATACTTGTAATGTATAGTATATAGATATCATTTATAAATATTCTGAATCTGTTTTTTAAAAAAAAAATCTCTCGTTGAGTTTCTTGCCGGATTCTTCCCAACAGAGGTTTTTTTAACGGACTTGCACGGATATATAGGTAAACTATGCCGACAAAATAGTACAATTAAAAATTCAAAAACAATTTTTTTTAGGGTACCTCCCATAGACGTAAAGTGGCGGTGATTTTTTTCTTCTCATCCAACCCTAGTGTGAGGTATCGTGGGGTTTGCTAAAACGATTTTTTATGTATAAATATTCAACTTAAAGTGCAAATTTTCATTAAAATCGAGCGTCCCCCCCTCTAAAATTTAAACCGGTGGGTGGAAAATTTTTAAAAAATTCAGGATGGTAGTCAGTATATCAAACTTCCAAGGAAAACTATAACGGCTAAGTTTGCTTGAGAATTATTAGTAGTTTATGAGTAAATATCAGGGTAATGTATAAAATATACCTAAACTTGGAAGATACCGTATAAAATACGAAATCCTTAAAAAAATATTACTTATTTTTTTCGTAATGGCTACGGAACCCTATTTTGGGAGTGTCCGACACGCTCTTGTTATTATTTGAAATCAGGGGTTCTAGCAATGGTTCTTAGACATGTTTCAGCAAAATCGGTTCAGGAATTTTTGAGATATTGAACTTTTTATCAACAAAATTGACGCAGGCCGTATCAAATTTCAAAACAATTTGATCACTAATAGTTATTTTAAATCGACTTGGGACATAAAAAGATAACTCTAACTTTAACGCAAGTTGAATTAACGCTTATATAATGTATACAGGGCTAAATAAATTATGTAGTAAAAGGATATAACTCAACGTTTCCCTGGTCGGACTGTACATAGGTTAGAATTTATCAGTTCAGTTGCTTCAGTTTCGCGCCATTCATTCGTTCTTCGCTCGATTACATTTCTTTTATTGCACTTCTAACGGAAATTTTATCTTTTCCCTTCGGAACTTTTGTGCGCGATTGTCTCTCCGACGTGCATGCACGCGTTGAAAAGGAAACAGATATTTATTGTCTACAAAATAATGAAAATATCTTCGATAGGTTTGTGAACTGCTACAGACGCGCAATCATCATCCTCATCATCATCACCATCACCACCATCATCACCATCATCACCATCATCATCATCATCATCATCACCATCATTATCATCGTCATCATCAGCCGGAAGACTGCCACTGCTGAACAAAGACCTTGGAATGCCACAGTGAACGACAGCTAGGTCACAACTTGCATCCATACGTAACTCTCACAATGTCGTCAGTCCACCTGGTGGGACGCCTCCTAAGGGTACGCATGTGATTTTTTTTTATTCGACTGGATGGAAAACGAGCAAGTGGGTCTCCTGATGGTGAGAGATCACCACCGCCTATAGACACATGTAACACCAGGGGGATTGCAGATGCGTTGCCAACCTGGAGGCCTAAGATGGGATACATCAAGTGCCAGTAATTTCACCGGCTGTCTTAATCTCCACGCTGAAACACAACAGTGCAGTGCTGCTTCACGGCAGGATTAGCGAGCAAAATGGTGGTAGTAATCCGAGCGGACCTTGCACGAGGTCCTAACACCTGCAATCTGAATATCGAATGTTAAAATATCGAATATATTAAAATATCGAATGGGTCATAATATCAAAAGTTTATCGAAGTTTCTTCTGTAGAAAGCTAGACATATCTCCCCCACATCCCCCTCCATCTAAGTTAAAAGCGAAAAAACATTCGAAGCGCAACTCATCGTGTAAACTATCAAAATCCAAACGAATCGGCATAAACCGCGTTGAATATAAACTAACTAGAAAGAACCGGCCACAGTACACAGAACACCGTCGATAAGATAAGATAATAATACAAGGCGGTTCCGAGGAAACCGTAAGACTTCAACAAAGAATTCCTGAGTTCATAAGGAGTAATAAATCTTAAATAATGATAATGAACCTAGGTCAAATTATGCTTTTTAACTTTTTCATGATGATGATGTGATCCTGTTATCCCTCACTAGGGACATAAGGCTCGTAGAAGAGTTTTCAATTTGTCTCGATCTTGCGCGGCTTCTTTCAGCTCTTCCCAGCCGAGATCAATTGAGCCAGCCTCCTCAACTGATCGCCTCCACGTGGTCCGAGGACGTGCTGGCCGTCTTCTGCCAGTAGATTGCCAACGGAGACCCTGCTTGGGCAGGTGATCATTCACTCGAAGCGTGTGTCCAATCCACCGCCATTTCCTTATCAGAACTTCTCGGCTTACTGGCTTCTGGTCAGTCATTTGCCACGTCTTGCGTTTGAGATAGTTCGAAGCCAAAAAAATCCATGGATACGCCTCAGCATTTGTTAACAAACACCTGCAAGTGATCCGTGACTTCCTTTCTTACGAACCATGTCTCGCATCCGTACAATAGAACTGACTTGACCTTGGAGTTAAACACTCTAACTTTTACTTTTCTAACTTTTTCACACTCGTACATAATAAATACGTGATGTTTATTATAGCAAAATTAAAATTTTAAATAGATAATTCGACCTAGGTCGATATAAACATTTATTACACCTTATGACCTCAGAAATTCGTGGTTGAAGTCTTCCGGTTTCCTCGGAAGCACCTTGAATTGTATTTTTAACCCCCGACGCAAAAATAGGGGTGTTATAAGTTTGACCGCTACGTGTGTCTGTGTGTCTGTCCGTTGCACCGTAGCTCTTAAATAAATGAACCGATTTGAATCCGGTTTTTTATTTGAAAACAGGTTTTTTAACAATGGTTCTTAGACATGTTTCATCAAAATTTTGTTGGTTAGGTTATAAAATCCAAATTCAGTTTTGATACATTTTTGAGATACCTACGTTTTTTATGCGACGTCTTTACGTTACTCCCAGATTGCGTTCGAATCGCTTAACGGTATAGTACCAGTTCAATTATTGGAATTATACTTTTATAGTTTTTGTGGTACTAGACGCGGCAATGAACTTTTAGGCAAAGCTAGGCGGCGGAAGGTTTAGGTTATCTTTTAATTTGCCCAAGCCCTTTCAATCTGAGAGGAGCCTATGCCAAACAGTGGGTCGTAAGATGACTATGACATAAGAAAACAGTGGTACTGTTATAAAAGAGTCGACTGCGAGGCGCCGCAGCGTCACGCCTCCCCGATTTGAAAGCTTGGGGTCAATCTAAACTTGGTCGGTTGTGATAAGGCGACTTCCGCTGCGGACTCGCTGCCGCGCCTGCTAACTAAAAAGCAGCAAGTAAATGATATGTTCGATTTAAGCGTGCACAAATATCTGATACGCTTTGATGAATTATACCTGTAGATTCACAATCGCGCGCCCAAATATGTCTGAGCCAAATGAGCGCCACTTTGAATCACTGGCCTAAAATCACTGGTTCAGATCACCGGGATAGGTTAGGTCGATAGGTTGGTCGATAGGTCGATCGGTAGGTCGATAGTAGGTAGATAGGTTGGTAGAATGCTCGCCTGCCACTTTGGTAAAAGTGGCCTTCTTTTTTCTCAGTATGTTGTTGTCAAGTGTCAAGCGTTGTGGAGTTTTGCCGCTAGCGAAATTCGCCCGTAATAGAGTAAAGACTAGGTTCAAATTTCGTCTCGTATTATTTTAATTATTTTGTGTGAGATGATTTTATTTGTCACGCAAACAAATCAATAGTTCTGACATTCTCTGAAGGGGATTTTGTTCGGCAATGTGCGTCCTGGTTTAAATGTCATTGCTGACACGACTCTATTTCTAGGGCCGGAAGGACGTGTCATATTTTTGCACGCTCCGCTGTGGCAGATATTTATGCTGGTGACTGTACCTTAAATGTCACCGCAAAGGTTGAAAAATCTCTTCATTACAAAAAAACTAACACTGTCTCATATGTATATACTCCAATTCAATAGAATCTAGCAACCCTGTAGACACTTCCAGCCTTCTAATATGAACACCGAGCTGCCTAAGGCTTTATGATGTGACTTTTATTCTATTTTGATTCCTTTTAGATGATAATTGCAACAACAGGGACATATATAATCAAGCGTGCCCATGTTAGGGTGTGTTAAATGTGTAGAAAATTGTTAGATTCTATTGAATTGTACTTTAGTAGATTAGTAGTGACGTTTGCTTATGACAATTATATATTCTATGCTTATGATTCGCTACCAAGCTTCACCCTTACATTGAAATATTTTAGCTCCATGTGCTTCATCAAAGTTCAGCCGCACACTCAAATCACAAGCACGTGAACGTGTAACGGCGGGGAGTTACCCCGGCGGCATGCCTGCGGCGGGGCTTATCTCGATCGAGTATCGAGGCTTACGATTCTATCGCAGCCGAGTTCTGATATGAATCCCTTACTATCAGTGTTTTATTGAGATTACTGGCGTAATTACGAATGCAAATGTAAGTTAAAATACTTTTCTAATAATAGGTTAGCTATATAGGTAAGTTTTGCACAGTATTTATAAAAGTGTTTAGAGTGTTTCATTTTGCCAACAAACTGTCATGCAGTTTGGCAAAAAAATGTGTTAATGTATAAACTGTGTAATTGTTAAAATTAAATAAATAAAAAAAAAAATTCAAGGGTAGATAATTCGGGTTTAATACAACTGTTGAGAGCAATAACCTAACCAACAAAAAGTTGGAAAACCCTGACTTTGTCACTTTAAAGTAAAAACGGCTGAACCGATTTCGATTAAGCATATCTAAGAACCATCGCTAGATAACATGCTATCAAATAAAAAAAAACGCATTCAAATTCAAATCATTTATTCAGTAAATAGGCCGCAATGGGAACTTTTACAGGTCATTTTTTTTAAACTACCAGCGCTTTCGGACAGACCATCATTGCCATGAAGAATGCGCCGCAAGAAACTTGGCAGAAAGTCATTTTTTCAAAATTAAATAATTACAAATAAAATACTTAAAAACTACAGTACCTAAACAATTAAACAAAAAATTACAAAAAAATAATTAAATAATAATACAGGGATGTATGGGGTCCCTTAGTTACAAAATTAAACACTAACTATATCTACGTATTCAAATCGGTCCACCTGTTTAGTAGCTACGGTGCCACAGACAGACACACAGACACACAGATAGACACACATGGCGGTCAAACTTATAACACCCCTCTTTTTGCGTCGGGGGTTAAAAATGGAAGTTAGTACTTTACCTAAGAAGCGTTCAAAACAACGCCGACAGCAGCAATGGAAGTCCTACTGGACCTACCACCACTGCATATTGCACTGCACCATGTCATTGCGGCTGTGAATCGGACACTGGCTCAGCATAATGCTGAAGCGTTAATAATAAACACCCCAGTGCTGATTTTCAGCCAGCACCAAAATAGTAAAAAAAATCTATTTAAAAATCTATTTGTCATATTTATATCGCTACGTAGAGTCAGTCCGGAGTAGGGGACCGAGCACGTTTAAACGTTTTCCAGCTTATCCGCGGGGCGACGCGCGCGCAGCACCTCTTTGAAAACAGTACGGTAAACTTCCATTATTAAAACCGGCCAACGGCGTGTGGCAAAAAGCCGTGGTGGCCTAGTGGTTTGACCTATCGCCTCTCAAGCAGAGGGTCGTGGGTTCAAATCCCGGCTCGCACCTCTGAGCTTTTCGAAATTCATGTGCGCAATTTACCACGAGCTTTGCGGTGAAGGAAAACATCGTGAGGAAACCTGCACAAACCTGCGAAGCAATTTAATGGTGCGTGTGAAGTTCCCAATCCGCACTGGGCCCGCGTGGGAACTATGGCCCAAGCCCTCTCATTCCGAGAGGAGGCCTGTGCCCAGCAGTGTGACGTATATAGGCTGAGATGATGATGAACGGCGTGTCGGACACGCCTAAAATAGGGTTCCGCAGCCATTACGAAAATATTAAGTAATATTTTTCTCGGGATTTCGTATTTCATACGGAATCTTCCAGGTTTAGGTATATTTTATACCTTAGGCTGCCATATTTACCCTTAAAATACTAATAATTCTCAAACAAACTTAGGCGTTATAGTTTTCCTTGAAAGTTTCGGCATAGTTTACATATATATTCATGCAAAATTACAGCTTTCTAGCATTGATAGTCTCTGAGCAAAGCCGCGGACGGACGGACGGACAGACAGACATGGCGAAACTATAAGGTTTCCGTTTTTGCTATTTTGGCTACGGAACCCTAAAAACTTGCAGCGCTGATTTTCAGCCTGCGCCCGTCCCACAGCGTAAAATTCTGTGATATTGGTCTTTAAAATAACAATATCGTGCGTTTATAATTTTGCCTTAGTTGGCTAGGCTAGGTACATATACTCCAATTCAATAGAATCTAACAATCCTGTAGACACTTCCAGCCTTCTAATATGAACACTGGGCTGCCTAAGGCTTTGTGATGTGACTATTATTCTTTTTTGATTCCTTTTAGATGATAATTGCAACAACAGGGACATATATAATCAAGCGTGCCCACGTTAGAGTGTGTTAAATGTGTAGACAATTGTTAGATTCTATTGAATTGTACTTTACTTACTGTTTTAACAGTGTCCACTGCAGATCCCATCGGAACCGCGGTACCGACCAATTTCCCCTGTCGCTGTTTTACCGTACAGTGTATAGCGAGCGTTATTGGAAAATATACAATAGAGGAGCGATTTAAACAGCCTTTTTAAATCCGGTAAGCGGAGCCGGTTAGGGTTTGTGCGGCGCATTCGTTCCGGTTTTTAAACCTTACAAAGATGTCAGGAGTTATGCAGGTTAAAGGAAAGGATGCACATAAATGCGGAAAGAGTTGAATGTTTATGGATGACTGGCGTGGATGTTTTTGTAGAAGAAAGAAATGTATTTTTGACCATGAATTTCGAATGATAACCCTACTATACTTTTTTGTCAATAAAAATAAGTTTTTTTTTTATTCGACTTGAATCATTTTTAATATAAGCTTCTTTTGCTGGCTGCACTTTTTGGTATTTGGTATCCTGCGGAGACGATCCTAGCCTGGTAGTCCGACTACCAGATTATTGTATTGTCACGCAATTTACATCATCATGTCAGCCGAAAGACGTCCACTGCTGGACATAGGCCTCCCCCAAGGCTCTCCACTCGCTTTTCGCATCCACCGCGATCCCGCGATCTTAGCCAGGTCGTCGCTCCATCTTGTTGGAGGCCTACCGACAGCTCGTCTCCCGGTCCGCGGACGCCATTCGAGAACCTTCTGACCTTCAATCTGACCTTCAATTTACATACATACACCAAATTTCAAGTCAATCCGACTACTGGAAGTTATTCGAATTTAGCTTGCAAGATTTGACTACAAACAGTTAGACAGGTAGACAGACAGATAACGATACAAATGAAACTAAATAAAAGCTTGTAAAATGGATAATCATTAATCATCTCTAGTTGGCCACCTTAGCTGTGAACGTAGGTACTCGTAACTTACTAAGGATTCCTTGAAATAATAATTATTGTTTAAACACATTACAATTAGCACAAATGAAGACATCACTGTTGTCAGCTTCATGTGCGAGGCGCTGCCTAATGGTAGGTACTATTTGTTTTAATTTAATTTAATTTGTGAATTCGTTAATCTAACCTATAAGTCTGTGACATGTAAATAAAATACAAACAATTTGATCCAAGTTGGTCGACAAATAAATCTATTATTATTATTATTATTATAAAATGCGATTAGGTACTTCCATTTGTTGATAGCTCATTCTCCAACGGAAAGTGGGGCCCAATTTTATTTTAACCTCGTATCTAAAAAACCGGCCGGCATTCCGTTAGAGACCCAGCCATAAACCCGACTATTCCTTCAATCAGAAACTAACCTAATTTTATTTCGGCAGAATGTAATTTTGCTCTTTTACGAGGCATTTTCCAATAGTTCAAGGGTTCCTGAGGGCGAGTATAACATGAGACGGCCATTTTTTTATTATTCAATTTATTATGTCGCATTTACTACCGTTGTAACATACGCCCATAAATTATTATGTACTGGCCTTATCTGCCAACAAAGGTTTGGAGGGAACGTGACTTCTTGGTATTTTGTATTAATAAAATCAATGAACTGCAACCTTTTACCTCGGTATGTATCGATAAACGTATTAAAAAGACCTTCCGTGTCTATACTTGGTTTTAACAAAATGTCGATATTTTAAACTTTGGTGGGTTTCACTCATAGTATATTGGGTGACCTTAGCCTCTGGACAAATACGAATACTACTGGCTTAGCAAGATATTTAAAACCTAACTGCAAAGTATCATCACAATCAGTCCAATATTTACCAAAAAATTAACGGTTTTCAATGTATCACTTTGGAGCAGCCTGTGCATTTGGATGATATGATTTCATAGATTTTTTCTTGTCTAATTAAGCAAATAACACATTGATGGACACTACTTTCAATAAAATTAAACGTTGTTAAGCCTGATGCATTTGTATTTAGACGCCTATGTAACCAGTGACCGAGGTAAAGATTTCCTAATCGTTCAATTTCTTCCCTGGGGGAATCAAACCGGCGTCCTCCCACACGGGCGGCGACGGCTCGTCAGTCAAATGGGAACGAATCAATCACTTGGTAACTTGGTCATCAGACGCCTTTGGTAAACCTACAAATATTATAAATGTGAAAGTGTGTGTGTATGTGTGTATATTTGTTACTCCTTCACGCTACGTAGTAGGTATAAGCCCAATTTACACCACGAGTGGAGCGAACTCATTAATGAGCCCACTCCGTTCGCGATGGAAACCGTTCTTCATCATCGGACTATATTAGTCCACTGCTGGACATAGGCCTCTCCAGTTGCACGCCACTGAGCACGATCCTCGGCCAGTCTTATCTAGTTCTTGCCAGCTACCCTGCGAAGATCATCGCTCCATCTAATCTGAGGGCGTCTCACGCCACGCTTGCTTATTCGCGGTCTCCACACAAGAACTCGTTTGCCCCAGCGGTTATCAGTTCTTCGGCTAATATGGCCGGTCCACTGCCACTTCAGTATGCTTATCCGGTGAGCTATGTCGATGACATTAGTTCTCTGTCGGTTCTCCTCGTTCAGAATTCGATCCTTCAGAGAAACTCCAAGCATAGCCCTTTCCATAGCTCGCTGAACGACTTTAAATTTGTCGACTAGCCCAACCGTGAGCGTCCACGTCTCGGCCCCATATGTCATCACGGGTAGGACGCACTGATCGAAGACTTTTGTCTTCAGGCTCTGTAGAATTGGGGATGTAAAGACTCGACGAAGTTTCCCATATGCTGCCCAAGCCAGCTGTATTCTTCTATTGGCCTGTTTCTCGAAGTTGTTCTTATACCTAACTGCAAAGTTTCCCAAAGGTAAACATACTCTTTAACAACTTCCAGAGAGTTGTCCTGTACCGTTCTCAAGTCAAGGATTCTTACATTAAAATATTAAGGAAATGCATTGAATTACAATTATCATACTCATACTCAATTATTAGTAATTATCATTATTATAGTATGTAATTTTGTTTCATTATTCTTAATCCATACTATCCATATCCATACTTACTAATATTATAAATGATAAAGTGTGTTTGTGTGTTTGTCCGTCTTTCACGCCGTAACGGAGCGACGGATCGACGTGATTTTTGGCATAGAGATAGTTTATGGGCCCGAGAGTGACATATGCTACTTTTTATCCCGGAAAAATGCACAGTTCCCCAGGGAAGAGCGCGTGATTACCGAATACCACGCGGGCGGAGCTGCGGGCAAAAGATAGTTACTTATAATCTGAAGCCCCAGTGCGCAGCAGCGGCAGTCATCCCAGCCTATATACCTTAAACTATGCTATGTCCTTCTCATTTCCTTTATACCAAACTGGCTCTATACCAAATTTCATCTAAACGAGTTCAGCGGTTTAAACGTGAAAGATAACAGACAGAGGGACAGACAGATATACCTTCGCACATACGTATATTAATTTGGATAGGATTCTATGTTTCAATTTGAAATATATTTAAAGAAAAACTGTTGTTCATTCGTTAACACAAGTTATAACCTTTTATTTCTAAAGCCTTTGTCCATTGCTAAATACGAATTCAATGAAGCGAATATTTCATCTATTACGCTGTTGGAATAGTTTTTTATAAAGGTTTGTTTCCACCACACGCAATTTAATCTAAGTAAGTATCTCAACTTATGTTTGTATTGTATGAGATCAAGCGAAAATTAATTTCCTTTCTGTATCGAGAAAGAAGATTAACTCATTTATTTTGTTTTAAGAGGTTTCCAAAAGATTAATATAATGTTGCTTCATTTTATGAAAAGCATTTTGAGCATAGAAATAATAATGTGTTCATCATCATCATTATTACGTTAAAGTAACCCAATAACCTCCTGAAATATGTTCTGGAAGAATTTGATGACTTATTTTTAGGATATTATGTTACTTATGTAATTTACCCGGGGCTTTTTATCTGCTCAAGCCGCAGGTGATGGTTGATATTAAAGTCGAAGGTAAAATGGGTGTTATAAATAAACTTATTTTCACTTAAATTGTCATTTAATTGAAGAACAACAGTTCAATTGAATCTTCATTTTCAACCTTATATTTCCTGCATTGCTATTTCAGTAATATTTACAAGAATACTTACCTTTTTTTTAATTAGGTATTAATGTAAAAATCTCTACTTTCTGAAATTTTATTGTCTGGCTGTTGGTATGGTAGGGATCTATATTGGCTCGCATACTTATTGAAAGTCCGAATGTAATTTTTGTCATAATGATCGTTTGTCATAACTCTTTTTTCTTTGAATCCAATGATCATTTAGAATTCTTATAAAATAAACCTAACCTACAGTTTTCCATAGGATGACCATATAAAATTTTTAGAAAAATATAAGGTTTCAGTAGGAAAAAAATTCGGACAAACGATGATTCGGACCAAAATTACGGTATGAATAGCGAAGAGTATGCGAACTTTGTACTTAGCACTTTCTTTTGTGTGTTTTTTTTTTGTACCTACCTATTTCCTTTTGTACAATAAAGAGTTTAAACAAACAAACAAACAAACTTTGGCGCTTCCCTACATACGACATTATTACGAAATTTACGAGCACGATAATGTGAAAATATTTATTTTTTGTCATCCCACAGGAATTTATACAGATGTTTGGTAACCTGTTGATATCAAGTTCCGGTTTCACGTCGATGTAAATTGATACAATGGCCGCTAACCGAAATATTCCATCGACATTTCGACCAAAATACATACCCAGAGCTAGACGAATCAATGTACAATCTACCTTTGACATTTAAGTGTACAGTGAAACATAACGTCACGATTATCCATTGCCGCGTCACCAAGCATGGATGACTTGTCGTGGGCACGCAAAACAAGCAATGGATGGTGCTGTATAAAAAGTTGTCGTGCAAGTTTGTTAAGTAGAGAGTTTAATGGTGGAAGTAGAACAGGATGTTGGTGCAAATTGGTATCGAAAACCGGAAATGGCTTATCGCGGGCTTTGTTTTGCAGAGCTGGCTATGAATTGTATTTCTGCGGGTAGGTACTCGGTTCGAGAATTAATTTTATTCTGAAGGTCGAAAAAATTAACTAACTGAGGTTGGGCTTTCTTAAAAGAAACATCATTATAGAAAAAAATATTTTATTCTCGGGAGGCTATACAAAATCCTGCTACTACTATTTTAATTAATTTACAAAATCTGTTATATTTGATAATGTGATTTTATTGTACAAAATTTCAACAATTATTAGAATTCGCTGATTCAGGTTTCTAGGGAAAAACAAAGTAAATGAGTGTTAAATATGTGTGCGGCATTTACAAAATTGCCGGAAAAATAAATCCTAGAACCACTACTAAATCATCATCATCATGTCAGCTGAAATACGTCCACTGCTGGACATAGGCCTCCCCCAACACTCCGTGTGGTGTCGGTCGAGAATTACACCACCCCCTCTCTTCCCGTGGGTGTCGTAAGAGACTAAGGGATAAACCGGAGGATGGGCAGCAGCGTCCTCCGCGAACCATCGGGTATAACTGCGGTCGCCAACCCGCCTGCCAAGCTTGGCGACTAAGGCTCCTCACTACTAAATAATAATAACAAATTAAAACATTATTTGTTTTTTTTTTATGAATCAGTCAGTAATTTTTCAATAAAATATACCTACAATCGCCACGGTACTTATTGGTTATGTGAAATGACGCAAAAATTCAATGCTCACTTTGCCACCCGTAATTTAATCTCAGAATCGCCCCTAAATTGTTTAGCGACGAGTTACAGTTGAGGGGTCTATTCTGAGCACGTCTCCTAGAATTTTTCAATAGCCTCTTTAATTGAATATCCCGCTTCATTAGCTCTTAAAATAACCAGCGCCTCGCACGTAGAGGGCTTGGCAGCCTCGCCGAATCCAAATTTTCTTATCCAAAAACTCCTATCTTCTAATTGTGGCAATGCGAATGCAGCTTTGCGTCCCAGTAAATAAAGATTAAGTTTTCAATAGAGCGATGGTGATGTACGAGGTTCCGGAAGTTACTGTTCGATTTTGTCTAGCTTTAAGAAATGTAGAGTTTTGGCAACGTTCTATCGCAAGAGTTATCTCAGTTCGACCAAGAGAAAATGATTTTTACTGCATAGGTATTTGTTGTGTATTCTTTTTGCTTTTGGAGTGCATTGGTTTAGGTGGCAAAAAGAACTGGCAGTCTAAATTAATAAATGAGTGATAACATAATAGTTCTAAAAATTATCGCTAGATGGAGCTAGTGGACGAATAGGTTTGGCATCGGTAAATCTGTAACTACTAGTTCCATCTATCGGTGGTTCAATGTACTAGTGCTATGCTATACCTATAGCATGTCCTTGAACATGGCTTTCGTTTTGTATCTTTCGTTTTTATTCCTCAAAGTTTAAACGCCAAATTAGTGTTTCGGACATGGTGGTGTTATTGCTATGATTTGTTTTTTGTTTGTTTGTTTGTACTCTTTATTGTACAAAAAGGAAATACAAAAATATCACACAAAAAGAAAGTGCTAAGTACAAAGGCGGACTTATCCCTGAAGGGATCTCTGCCAGTCAACCTTTGAGTGGTAGAGAAAAGCAATTGAAAAAAGATAAGGATCGACAAATAGAGCAAAACATTTGAATAAATATAAATGCATATAGTTTAGTACGTATATATATTTTTTTGCATTTCTTTCCATTTTTTTCCCATTTGATTGCCAACAGTTTTTATCCCGGAACTAACCTAACCAACAAAAATTGGAAACTTTGTCACTTTAAAGTTCAATATCTGTAAAACAGCTTAACCAATTTTGATGAAATATATCTATTGCTCGAAAACCTGCTATGAAATAAAAAAAATCGCATTCAAATTGGTCCGCCCGTTTAAGAGCTACGGTGCCACAGATAGACACACAGACACGCATAGCGGTCAAACGTATACCTAACAACCCTGTTTTTGCGTCGGGGGTTAAAAAACGAACTAGCATGACTTTTTTGATGTATGAACTCATAAACCGTGTTTTTTGATATAACTGCCAACTTTAAAGGTAGTAAGGCCTTAATAATAGCAAATTGTTAGACAAGGGACTAAACAAATTGCGTCGGGGGCTAAAAATAGTTCATAGTTCCCGCGGAACGAACGACTTCTACACGGACGGAGTCGCGGGCAACAGCTAATTGTTTCTAGTTCGTTTACGACGGCTGTTTCTTGGAAGCTCTCAATTGGTAACGTAAGTTTCTTTGGCTTCAATCCGTCTCTCGATCCGGGTCGAATTAAATCAGATACCTCCCGCTTTGGAGTGGATGAAAACCATTTATTAGGACTCGAGTTACAAATCCTATGGAACAATTCAATCAAACTTAGATCTCGACCAAGGGTTGGGGACAGTAGGACAGCTCAAGTCGGTGACAGGTAACAGGTAACTAAGCAGAATATTTTTGTTTCACTGGAAGATCATGTTCTTGAGATTAACTGACTGAGATTGACTGTTGTGTTTCGGCGCGGAGAGTAAGACAGCCGGTGAAATTACTGGCACTTGAGGTATTCCAACTTAGGCCTCTAGGTTGGCAACGCATCTGCAATACCCCTGATGTTGCAGATGTTTATGGGCGGTGGCGACCTCATACCACCAGGAGATCCACTTGCTCGTTTGCCTTCCAGTCGAATAAAAATAATAATTAATAATTATTATATTCAGCTTATAACTGTGTCCCACGGTTTGGCAAAGGCCTCTCCTCTTGACTTCCACATCTCCCTATCCAGAGCTAAATTTGGCCAATCACTCTGTTCCGCGTCCAGGTCATCTCGCCATCTCCGCCTCGGCCTGCCTTGCCGTCGGTGCCCGTTATGTGGCACCAACTAATAAATAATAAATGTTTATTGCTAAAAAAAAATTAAAATTAAATTATAAAATAACCCGTGTGAGTGTGTGGGTTAGAATAACACCTCTTCATTTCTTCCGTGGATGTCGTAACAAGCGATTGAGGATATAGGTTAAGGTATTGAGAATATAATGTTAAACTGATATAAGTTTATATCCTTTAAACGTATAATTTAGTAAAGTTACTTTTGTATTTTAATACGACGCTACCGCCATCTAGTACGTTAACAAGAAATCGGTATTGATAACTAGTGCCGGCTGATCTTCGTATGCAACGATGGCTAATTGCATCTCCGTTGCTCACGTGAATGATGGTATAGTGTGTCTCTTTTGCGCTTAGATTATCAATAACACGTGATTCATGCAACGTGCAACCATCAAAACAAGCAAACATTATATCGCAAGTACTGGCGCCTTAAAAAACCTCTTAGCAAAGAGACATCTTAGAAATTATTGCTAATGAACTGCACCTAAGTGCCGCTCTATTTTTGTTTAGTTCTTTTCTAGAGAAATTATCGACTTTATGTGAACGTTTCATGCAAACTAAATTAACTTCTTTAATTTATTTATTTCTATAATTAGCTGTGTCCCGCGTCTTAGCCCCGATTTAGTTTGTTTTAATTTTGTTTAGCAAATAACTTGTCCTGACAATATGGAATATAACAATAGTATATTGTTCAACAAGGGACTAAAACAAGTCATAATGACACGAGACGTTTAGCCACCCGAGCAGAGCGCTTCATTCTTGCAACATACCTACAACGAGGAATAATCCTAAATAGCTCTAAAAATCACAGTAATGGGTCCCGACTCTTCAAGTTCAAGTTACTTAGAGTTCCAGTACCACTACCATGAGTTTACAGTGACCGTACTCGATAGTGACGGCGTAAATTATCTATAGAGGCGCTGTACAATTCTCCATACAAATAATTTACGCCGTCGCTATCGAGTACGGTCACTGTAAACTCATGGTAGTGGTACAGGTAAAGGAATAAGGCGTTATATCTACCTGAATAATCCAATTGACTTAATCCAAGTTTTGTAAGATTTTGCTTTGTTTGAATATATGTTTTTAAAGTCCTAATAAATAAATAAAATTTTACATAAATTGACCTGCTGTTATTGTCTCACGCTTAAAATTGGACACAGCAAAATAAGTGTAATGGCGGATGTTCCATTCGTTCGGTAAGTAAGCCCCGAGTCGCCCGACCGCCCAAATCCACAAATTACGCGCCAGCGAATTGGAAATTACAAGAAAAACATGGAGGAAAAAACAAAAAACATGTTGGAATTATTTGACTAAGTTGTAACAAACAGGTGGTGCGGGAAACGCGAGAAGGACTTATTCTACCGGATTCACTTTTTAGGGTTCCGTACCCAAAGTGGCACAAGAACCCTATTACTGATACTCCGCTGTCTGTCGGGCCGTTCTGTCACAGGGCTCAATCTCTTGAGCCGTAATAGTTAGACACTTGAAATTTTCACAGATTATGTATTACTGTGGCCGCTGTAACGACAAACACTAAAAACAGAATAAAGTAAATATTTAAGGGGGGCTCCCATACAACAAGCTTGCTTTTTTATAAACAAGTTACAAAAAAGTTTAAGTTTCATGGAGATTACTTTTTACAGTGAAATAGACAAGATCTTGTTAAATTTATACGAAAGAAGCTTGGTAAAACTGTTAAGGATTTTTTACCACAATCAGGAATTATCACGCTAAACAACGAGTACCTAATTACTTTAACGTTTTTACTATAATTATGGTGGCCGTGCAGTATATTGGAATTTATGTAAGCAGCAAATTCACAAACCCCTTGTAATACAACAATCAAAAAAGTGCTAAAAGAATAAAATAAAATCCCAATTAAAATACTAATTTAATTCAATTTAACAAAGTCAATGTCCTACAAAGTTATTCGCAAAGGGTATAGCCGTGTAAGGATGGCGAAACTGCCTTTGGCGAGAAAGTGGTTTTCCTTTGGCTCGGATAATTGTCTTTACATACGTTGTAATTTGACCAAATTTTAGCCCCAAAATGGGCGTGGTTTTTGAGATAATTAAAAAAAAAGGAAAATCGTTTTTATTTTTTATTTACCAAACTAGTGGCCCGATTTTCACGAAATTTTTATATATTGTGTAGAAAATTAAGAGCGTTTTTTTCTAAAAAAAAAAATCCAAATAATTTTATATTTAAGTAAAAAGAAATCATTTTTTTAATATTCATAAATTTTTTTTTTTTACTTGCGAGGTGGCGACACCTACCAATATCAGATATATTATGACCCATTTAATACTCTAATACATATATTTTTTTCAAAAACATTCATTTGGATCATCAGGTTAAAATAAGCGAATTTGTAACATCTCATACAATACATAGCCTTCCCTTTACTACGTACATGGGCGTTTTCAAAAAAAGTTGTTGAAATGACTTTTTTTTAGAAGTGGATGAAATTTGGTATTCCTGCTCAGAATCAGGAGCACTTTCGATTATAATAGGAGAAAAAAAATGTCTCAATATTTTTTATTCCATTACGTTACCGTTTTCATACGCGTATCTGTGGCGGTAGTGTAATGGATAACACATAATTATATGAAAAACCTGGGACACTTTTTTTTCCTATTGCAATCGAAAGTGCTCCTGATTCTGATTAGGAATACCAAATTTCATCCACATCTGACAAAAAAGTCATTTCAACATCTTTTTTTTTAAAACGCCCACCTACGTAACATAGGATTCAATAGTAGGGCGGGTTGAAAAAAAAAATTTTTTTATTTTCTTAGCATGGGGGTAGAAATTGTACCTTATGAAAACAGAAAATTTATCAAAAAAAAAATTTTTTTTATCTAATATTTTGAGGTGGCCCACTCGCTTTTAAAATTAATAATTTATCAAATGAGGTAGTTCCAACAAAAAAATTTTTTTTCGGTCAAACATCGTGGAAGACGTCTAAAAATTGTCGATTGTGATTTTTTTTTACTTATAACTTTCATTTTAATACAAAAGAAAGAAGTCATTTTTTGATTTTTTACATTAATTACAAAAATAATAGAATTTTTTTTTTTTTTACTTTTGATTTCCAATTGGCTTTCGAGGGGAGACCCTACAGGTTCTAGAACACCTTTCATACATATTTTTTGGTACTACTTCATTTAATAGATTATTAATTTTAAAAGGGAGTGGGCCACCTCAAAATATTAAGTAAATTTTTTTTTTGAAAATTTTTCTTTTTTCATAAGGTACAAATTCTACCCCCATGCTAAGAAAATAAAAAAAAAAATTTTTTTCAACCCACCCTACTATTGAATCCTATGTTACGTAGGTGGGCTTTTTAAAAAAAAAGATGTTGAAATGACTTTTTTGTCAGATGTGGATGAAATTTGGTATTCCTAATCAGAATCAGGAGCGCTTTCGATTGCAATGGGAAAAAAAGTGTCCCAGGTTTTTCATATAATTTTGTGTTATCCATTACACTACCGCCACAGATACGCGTATGAAAACGGTAACGTAATGGAATAAAAAATATTGAGACATTTTTTTTCTCCTATTATAATCGAAAGTGCTCCTGATTCTGAGCAGGAATACCAAATTTCATCCACTTCTAAAAAAAAGTCATTTCAACAACTTTTTTTGAAAACGCCCATGTACGTAGTAAAGGGAAGGCTATGTATTGTATGAGATGTTACAAATTCGCTTATTTTAACCTGATGATCCAAATGAATGTTTTTGAAAAAAATATATGTATTAGAGTATTAAATGGGTCATAATATATCTGATATTGGTAGGTGTCGCCACCTCGCAAGTAAAAAAAAAAAAATTATGAATATTTAAAAAATGATTTTTTTTTACTTAAATATAAAATTATTAGGATTTTTTTTTTAGAAAAAAACGCTCTTAATTTTCTACACAATATATAAAAATTTCGTGAAAATCGGGCCACTAGTTTGGTAAATAAAAAATAAAAACGATTTTCCTTTTTTTTTAATTATCTCAAAAACCACGCCCATTTTGGGGCTAAAATTTGGTCAAATTACAACGTATGTAAAGACAATTATCCGAGCCAAAGGAAAACCACTTTCTCGTCAAAGGCAGTTTCGCCATCCTTACACGGCTATACCCTTTGGGCCCATAATTTGACACCTACATATTTTGGAACAATTTAATTAAAATCTGAAACTTTCTGTCTCGGAATCAAGCTTGTATTTCATTGTTTGTAATTATAAAGTAGCATCCATTCCAGACAGTTCTAAAACTAGGACAATTGTATTGTTCACCGGAAAGGGGGGATTCATCGTCATCATCATCATGTCAGCCGAAAGACGTCCACTGCTGGACATAGGCCTCCCCCAAGGCTCTCCACTCAGACCACCAGGTCGTCGCTCCATCTTGTTGGAGGCCTACCGACAGCTCGTCTCCCGGTCCGCGGACGCCATTCGAGAACCTTTCGAGAAAGGTGGGATTAGTTGAAAATAAATTAGATGAAAAAAAATCCTTTGTAATATGTAAAAAAAAGTATTTTTAACCTTCGAGAAATTTTATTGTAGGTACCTAAAAACCAGTAACTGATTATTATCTTCAGTTTTTTTCTAGCCCTTTTAAAAACCGAACAGACTGATTAGAAAATAAGGGAGGGGAGACCATTTCATAATTTTTGGAACAATAATTTTCGAAAATATTCACTTAGTTACAATTTTATACTTACCTATTCTATTTATATTTATTATCAAAAACATTTGTTATTTATGCAAAACTACTTTTCATAATACACTTACTATCCGAGCCAGTATGGAACTTTTGACGGATAATTTAACTAACTTAGAAAAGCCTTGATATTTTATTTAATATTAAAGTCAAACATTTCAAAAATAGCTAAACCGATTTAAACGAAACCTGACAATAACTTCAGAAATTTCTTGACTAAGTGAATATTTTCGGGAATAATCGTTCCAAAAATTACGAAATTCCCCTCCGATTATTTTCTCAACCGTCTGTTTAGTTTTTTTTAGATCGTGTATAGTCAAGGAATTTTAATTCATAAGCCAACGTAGAACCTTTTCAAAGGAAAATTCATTACGACTTTCCTTGTTAATTAATACGATGTCGCCATGACGTTTACTGTGAAATGGTTCCATGGTTGACTATGAATTGAACTCCTTGACCATTAGTACCTACGATTATCGTGCAGCCACTATCTTAAACATTAAAGCTGTTTAAGTGCTAAAATATCTGAATACGCAATAACATTAACACATGAAAACATGGTCGTGTTTAAATATTTTGAGTTTAATTGCACTGCCGTAAAAAAAATTAAGAGAATGTACAGTTACTTTTGAAGTGGTTATTATCATACATACAATAATTGAGAGCAAATTTTTTCATTAAAATATCGAATATCTACATATTTTATCGTTAATTTACCTGTGATTAATTTTTATTGACCATAAAAATCGTACACTTTTTAGTTTCAAAACACACCAATAGATGGCGCTGGCGTCGAAATAGATCGCGCTATCGTTTGTCTGCCGCAGGATGTATAAATACTCCGCGCGACCAAAGTACAGTTGCCATCAGAAGGGTCTTAACTGACTCGACTGAACAGCGAATGATGAGTTCGGAAATGATCTTTGTGATTACACTCCGCTCACTCGTGTCTCAACTATCGCAGAGGCACGAGTTGAATAACTGACGCTGTTTTTGGCCACAATAAATAAGATAAATTGACTACTTCAAAGTATCCGAATGAGATTGAATTTGATTCTTGATTTATTTAATCCATACTAATATTATAAATGCGAAAGTGTGTGTGTTTGTATGTTTGTCCCTCTTTCACGCCGTAACGGAGCGACGGATCGACATGATTTTTGGCAAAGGGATAGTTTATGAGCCCAGCCCAAGAGTGACATAATATTTTTTCCCGGAAAAATGCACAGTTCCCGAGGGAACAGCGCGCGATAACCGTATACCACGCGGGCTAGAAGCTAGGGCTAAAGGCTAGTAATTAATAATATTATTTTATACCAATAATTTGAAAATCGGCCAAGAGCAGTCGGGCGAATATTCAGCGTTTTTTTGTCATTAGTGTCTTCACAGGTGTTATTTTAAGACGTAAGCCCAGGGTTTTGTTTTTGTATGAAAATTTAAGACAATACCGATGCTGAATTTAGTGTGCTTAAAATTCTTGTGACTTGTTTTTCCGTGGTGCTATAATAAACGTGGGACGCTAATGACGTTTGACCGCGCGGTCAAAACGCTCGAATAGCCCAGTTAGACCGTGGTCGAGCAGTTTAGGATTCTGTAACCGATATTAAAAAAAAATATGACGCGAATACTCAGCGGCACTAAATTAGGCCCCCACCAAATAACTTATAAAAACCCCACATCGTTTAACTTACTTAACTGTACTTACTTCTTTACATTTGAAAATATTTTCAGAACTATAATGATCAACATTTGCTTAAAATTCATCAATTTACAACGCAATGGAAGTATTTCTTGCAAATAAAACTGAACTCTCCTCCGTCGCGATTAGGTTTAACATTAAATAAAAACACTTGTACGATACGAGCGCGCCCGCCAAAACTTAGAGAAACAAATGAAATAACCTACAAAGAACAATTTTTTAATTATGCATTCATATTCTTAACTATATTTAACCGTGGCTACGCTCGCGTGAACCGCTAAGTCTTAATTTGTAATAAAAATTACAGGGGTGATCTTAACGTTGTATTACTATGAGCAGGTGGTAGGCCCTTGTGCAAGGTCCGCCCGGATTGCTACCACCATCTTGCTCGCTAATCCTTCCGTGAAACAGCAGTGCTTGCATTGTTGTGTTTCGGCGTGGAGAATAAGACAGCTGGCGAAATTACTGGCACTTGAGGTATCCCATCTTAGACCTCTAGGTTGGCAACGCATCTGCAATACCCCTGGTGTTGCAGATGTTTATGGGCGGTGGTGATCTCTTACCATCAGGAGACCCACTTGTTCGTTTGCCATACGGTCGAATAAAAAAAAAATTAAAACTCCTGCGCAATAGGATAGTTTTATCTCAGAAAATGATTGATTTCCGCGGGAACTTCATAACTTTTCGGGATGATAACTGTCCTATGTCTTCCAGTCAGCTTATCAGTTCAGCAATTCAAGCGTGAAGCGGTAACTGACAGATTGACAGAATTACTTTCACATTTATTTATGATAAGTATAAAGTGGTAAAGATAATCCCACCAAAAACATTCTGTAAAAAACTAGCCAAGTCTCGATGGAGCTGCTTGTTTATCTCTAAAAAGTAATGACATCTAGACAAAGTCGTGCCAAGTCTAAGGTTCCTTACTGCGATTTCTTTATTAGGTAATTTTATTATTATAGTCAATGTTGTGTGACTTGGCCTTGATTTGTACACACTGACGTATAAAGAATGTTGAGTCTTAAGTCTACATTTCAGCTCTCTGAGTTTATGGGAAGTCCCAGTTCTTTTTTGATCATCGACTTAATATTTTGATGATCATGAGAGAGTGTGTCATAAATGCGAAACTTTGCTTTCGCTTAACTTCGGAACTAAATGACCTACAGACATGAAATTTTGGATATTAAGTATGTGATTATAGCTTACCCGGATGACGAAAATTTCTGCGTTCTGGTCTTATCCAGAGGTTCTGAAATAGGGGCCTGAAAATGCTGCGAAATGGTTCCAGTAAAGGATGGTACGGCAGTGTTTGCTTCGCGCTTGACTTGGCGGGGGCACTGCCGTGCCCCCAGATATAAAGCGTCCAGTCGCCCACATTGTATACATATATAATTATAATTTGTCACTGCCATGCATGCCGTAACTGGGTCCTACGCTAATCAAATGCCCTGGGGCAAAAAATAAACTAGGGCCCCAACTTAACTATTTAAAATCGTTTGTTCCGTATTCCTCGTATTCCGAATTCGACAATATTAGGACGCAATATTAGGATGCAGTATAATATTCAACTGCCGAAAATAAACAATTCTTTATATAAAAGGAGTACCTATGTCACAGCTATTAGAGTGTTTAACAACTTCCCAGTTGATTTAAAGATGTTGAAAGAGGATATATTTAAGCGGAGGCTCAAAAACTGGCTTTTGGATAAAGTATTTTACAACCTAAAAGAGTATTATAGAACTACTTAATTAGCTGTACATATTAAAATTATAATTATTTTTTAAAATTTTTATTATATTGTTAACATATGTATGTACTATCTAAGTTACACAGTTAAACAAACAATTTTCTGATTCTGATTCTGACACGTCCGCATAATTAACAAAAAATCATTATTAAAATTTTGTCACTTATGAGGTTTTCACATGGCAATGTCGAATTGCACTGCATCTTTGAGGCAAATTTACTTCACAAATTTTAAATAAAATCGCAATGACACATACCTTTGTGTTGTTTATTTGTACCAAATAGTATTGTTGTCTTGTGTTGTGAATAAATGTATTTTCTTTCTTTCTTTTTAAATATACACCGATATAAAAACCATATACTGGGTGGCCTTAGCCTCTGGACAAATACGAATACTACTGGCTTAGCAAGATATTTAAAACCAAACTGCAAAGTATCATAACAATCAGTTCAATATTTACCGAAAAAGTAAAGGATTTCAATATATCACTTTGGAGCAGCCTGTGTATTTGGATGAGCAGATTTCATAGATTTTTTTTCTTGTCTAATTAAGCAAATAACTATTTTAAGATATTGCTAAGTATCAGTCTTATTCATAGTTTCATTTTTTGTCCAGAGGCTAAGGTCACCTTGTATGGATTTCAGTTACCGAGAAAGGTGAATGCTATTAGTATTTTTCCTCATAATTTGGGCTTCATCCACATCCATGAATTTCTAACTGGATGGACATCGAAAGTTGGGGTTGGGACAAAGCATATTGCCCTGATTACATTTTTGGTGAGAGTTATCAAATTTAATACTAAAAGTCTCCAACAACGACATACTACACTCGAGAGCAAAAGTATCGGGTCACTAACATTTACTTCAATATCTTAGAAACGAATAAAGCTATCGTATTGAAATAAATTGAACCTTATAGACAATTTAATGTTACTTAAATAAAATGTATAACATTAATTACTGATCATTTATTTTATTTTGTTTAAAACGAAAAATTAAAAATGGCGTCAATTTGCTTGCAAAACCAAAACTGAAAATCTTTAAGATTTTATATTTACAAGTAGTTATAATGCAGTTTAGTACTTGGTATTACTCCCACGTGCTGTATGCACTGCTGCAATGCGATTCGGCATGCTGTACACCAAGTTTCTGAAACACTGTTGGGGAATGTTCTCCCATTTCTCTACCAAAGCACTTTCAAGTCATGAAGTGTAATTGAAGGAGGATCTCGCTGTCTCACACGTCGTCAGAGCTCGTCCCAGGCGTGCTCGATCGGGTTAAGGTCGGGGCTACGTGCTGGCCACACCATGAGACGAATACTCACCTCATCAAGGTAGGTTTGCACTACACGAGCAGTGTGGAGACGGACGTTATCGTGCATAAAGATAGCATTCTCACCGAGTCTTGCCATAAATGGACCGACGTGCTTGTTAATGATTTCATCCGCGTATCTTATGCCATTAAGAGTAACGTTTTCGGTCAGTACTAGCTCTGTTCGGCTTTCCGCAGAAATTCTAGCCCACACGAGTACCGAACCACCACCGTATGCCACCTTTTCTTCAATACAGGCTTGCATAAATCTTTCTCCTGGTCTGCTGTATACCTTTGCCCTTCTGTCGTTTTTATACAGCATAAATTTTGATTCGTCCGAGAACATGACATTTGACCAAGTTTCAATCGTCCAATCTGAGTGTTCGCGTGCATAAATTTTTCTTGCTATACGATGGTGCCGTTCAAGTTTCGGACCATTTGCGGGTCTAAATGGTTTCAAATTACCTTCAGAAAGTCGCCGTCTTACAGTCCAAGCACTAGGGTTGCTTCCACCAAGCCCTAAAAAATGTTGAGTCAATGCTGTTCCCGTAAGAAATCGATTTCGCAGCATCGTGTTGACTAGATATCGATCTTCCCGTTCCGTTGTACGCCTGGGTCTGCCTATTATTGATCTGCGTAGGTTCAAACCAGTGTCTAGAAACCGCTGTCGAACACGCTGGACTGTAGACAACGATACACCGACTATTCTTGCTGTTTCTTGCTGACTTGTCCATTTTCCAGCAGCGTGAGGATTCTCGTACATTCCTCGGGTGTGAGTGACATAATTACTACTTTGATAATGACTATTGGATACTTGGGAGACTTCTTATAAACACATTTTATGACAAAACAAAAACAAAAGCAAAGACAGTTGCGAAAATTAGAAGTTCTAATTTGAGAAAAAAGCGATCATTTTGTTTATAACTTTTTTAATGGCATTACTTCACGTCAACCAATAAATTTTTATACGGGTAATGAAGGGTTATTAAATTGTCTATAAGGTTCAATTTATTTCAATTCGATAGCTTTATTCGTTTTCAAGATATTAAATTAAATGTTAGTGACCCGAAACTTTTGCTCTCGAGTGTACGTGGTGAAACCATAAGTGTTCCGTTTTTCATTTTGACCACGAAACTCTAAAAAATACCGGTCCCGTTCTTGTCAAACATCATCATCAGGCCTACGCGTCTGAAGGGCTACTCCGAAACACAACGTTCGAAGTTCGTGTCGTGCGATCCCTCTCGCTCACGTATTAAATAGTATAACTGTGAGAGGGACCGCACGACACGAACTTCGAACGTTGTGTTTCGGAGTAGCCCTTCTGTTTCAGACGAAATTGGGCGTGTTGCCTGTGCACATCGTCTTTGGTGGCTGACTAGACCAATACGAGAGCGACATGTTCGTCCAGAGACCTAACAAGAAAAGTCTGCGGATTTTGGTGCAGAACCAATTATTATTAAATTATATTGTAACGGATAACTCACGTCTTAAATCGAGTTTAGCTCGACTGTTTCGAACTATTTCGAAACCCTTCTTCTGGAGCACGCGACTCGGCGGCTTGCGCACTACGCGCCACCGCTCTGCTCGCGCGACTGTCCGACGAAACTAACACAGGCGCACAACTACCCACATTTTTATCATCCTTTTTATTGTCACTGTCAAATGTAGGGTAGCATACAACACTAACAACATCGCTCCGTAAAGGCATGTTCACACGAACCGATGACGCAGCACGAGTATTTAATAGTTTTAATACCGTTTTCCAACTTGGGGGTACCGACCAACCACAATCCCGGTTAAAATGCGGATGATAAGTATATAGATATCATTTATTAATATCGTGAATCTGTTAAAAAAAATACCTCGTTGAGTTTCTTGCCGGATTCTTCTCAACAGAGGTTTTTTCCGAACCGGTGGTAGATTTTTTGACGTTCATAAGTGCTTGTTATAGCCTAAATTGAATAAAGATATTTAGACTTTGACTTTGACTTTGAACCGCCTTGGTGTCGTTTCTCCCTCTTGTCAGCAAATGCCTTAAACCAGGCTTCATCGCAATACTTGAGACCCTCCAATATACGTTTTTATTTTATTTTATTCGACTGGAAGGCAAACGAGCAAGTGGGTCTCCTGGTGGTAAAAGATCACCACCGCCCATAAAAATCTGCAACACCAGGGGTATTGCAGATGCGTTGCCAATCTAGGCCTAAGTTGAAATACCTCAAGTGCGAGTAATACGTCCGCGCCAAACATACTGTTTATAATTATGCGTGTATAGTGGTGAAAAAACTGGATCCGCAACTTTATTAAGACTAAGTATGAAGGTGCGTGGTTATTATTAACCGTACTGTGTAAACACACGGGGGATTCTAACGGGCGTTACTTGAGCGTCCCATTTTGCCCTTTGAAGCCCATTTGCCCTCAATAAAGTCGGATTCACGTATTTATAAACTTATTAAGATCCTAGAAAGTGCAACGTTTTCGTGGAATGCAGATAGATAGTTACGGGTACTGTACTCGTAAGTATAATAAGCTAGTTCTTATTATTGATCGCAGGCTTCCTCTTGAAATTAGAGGGCTTGGGCTGTGTGCCCATTTAGAACTACATTAAATGCTATGCCGCTCAAATATATTCTAAAGCGTAAGGAAACATCACAAAAAAATATGATAAATTTGAAATCAAATTTCGCACATAAATTATGAAAAATTTAGAGATGAGAATCCGGACTCGCATTGACAACCATTTAAATAGCAAAAATAAAATAATAATAATAATATTCATTTATTTCAAGTTAAATGTCTCATGGAAAATACGAACACAAAACATTCGACAGTAACATTAAGTATGTATAGGTCAGTACCTATACTTACCTACCACCATCCTACCACAAACTATAAAGAGAACTAACGTTACGTTAGTCCTCACTACACTGAGTAGTAATCCTATTCATACAATTCAATATTTTTAGTTTCAACGGCATAATTTTCATTTCTATGTGAATGAAAATGTAAATAAATTTCGATTTCTCTCTCTTTTTCTTTCTTTCTCTCAAAGATCAAACTTAACTACCACAGCTTTTTCCCAGACAACGCCAGCCAAAAACCAATTCAGGAAACCGCAGCGGCACCGTTCAGAACACCAGCGCGTCTTCACCCGGCTACACCTTAATTTTCGTATGTGCTTGCGCAGTCAGAGATCAATCACTCGAGTGCGCGCCGGCGCCCGCGCACCATGGATCGCGTCCACTTCCTTGTCAACGGGGAGCGCCGATCAGGTCAGTTCCAAAGACAGACATTCTTTTTTTTAAGTATCCGCCATGTGTGTATGTTTGTATTATCCATATACTTATACTATCCATCCATCCTTACTAATATTATAAATGCGAAAGTGTGTTTGTGTATTTGTCCATCTTTCACGCCGTAACGGAGCGATGGATCGACGTGATTTTTGGCATAGAGATAGTTTATGGGTTCGAGAGTGACATAGGCTACTTTTTATCCCGGAAAAATGCACAGTTCCCGAGTGAGGAGCGCGCAATAACCGAACAACACGCGGGCGGAGCCACGGGCAAAAGCTAGTTTTCTTATATTTTTGTGTTAATTAATGCTATAATGATTTAAAGATGTAATTCTTAAGTAGTAAATAATTATTAATCGAACGAAACTAAGAATACATATATTAAACTAAATACACATATAATAAACTTAAAATAGTGGTATAGGTACTTAATTTAGTGTAAGTTTTGCATGCCATGCTGTGGCGGAACATACATACAATATAACTATTCTACTGACATTTCGTTTGTACCAACTTTGTGTATGTTTTAGCAAAAAAAATGATTTGATTCGATTTAAGAAAAGATGACTATGAAGGTAGCTTATATTTATTTATTTATTTTCATCATTGCACTTTGTCCCATGTTGTTGTTGTTTGTTGTTGTTGTTTGTGTTGTGTTTGTCTGTTGTGTTACTGCGTGCGTCCCAATGCTGGGCAAAGGCCCTTTGGACCTCCATAACCCCATATCTGACGCTATTACAGATTTTCTTAGTGTAACAAAAATATAAATCCATCCCAGCCTACGTCCCATCGCTGGGCACAGGCCTCCTCTCAGAACAAGGCTTGGGCTAGAGTTCCCACGCGGGCCCAGTGCGGATTGAGAACTTCACACGCACCATTGAATTGCTTCGCAGGTTTGTGCAGGTTCTGCACGATGTTTTCCTTGACCGCGAAGCTCGTGGTATATTTAAAATTTAATTCCGCACATGAATTTTGAAAAACCCAGAAGTGTGAGCCTGATTTTTAGGGTTCCGGAGCCAAAATGGCAAAAACGGAACCCTTATAGTTTCGCCATGTCTGTCTGTCTGTCTGTCTGTCCGTCTGTCTGTCTGTCCGTCCGCGGCTTTGCTCAGGGACTATCAATGCTAGAAAGCTGTAATTTTGCACGAATATATAGGTAAACTATGCCGACAAAACAGTACAATTAAAAATTCAAAAACAATTTTTTTTAGGGTACCTCCCATAGACGTGGCGGTGATTTTTTTTTTCTCATCCAACCCTATAGTGTGGGGTATCGTTGGATAGGTATTTTAAAACCATTAGGGGTTTGCGAAAACAATTTTTCGATTCAGTAATTTGTTTGCGAAATATTCAACTTTAAAGTGCAAATTTTCATTAATATCGAGCGTCCCCCCCCCTCTAAAATCTAAACCGGTGGGTGGAAAAATTTGAAAAAATTCAGGATGGTAGTCAGTATATTAAACTTCCAAGGAAAACTATAGCGGCTAAGTTTGCTTGAGAATTATTAGTAGTTTATGAGTAAATAGCAGCGTAAGGTATAAAATATACCTATACTTCGAAGATTCCGTATAAAGTACGAAAATATTACCTTATTTTTTCGTAATGGCTCCGGAACCCTATTTTGGGCGTGTCCGACACGCTCTTGGCCGGTTTTTTAAAATATAATATAGCCTATGTCACTCGCAGATAGTGAAGCTTCCCAAAAGCGAAAGATTTTTTTTAATCAGTCCAGTAGTTTCGGAGCCTAATAAATGCATAACATAAAATCAAATCTTTTATCTTTATTTTATTTTTATAATATTAGTATAGATAATATTATAATATCATGGGCACTTCACACCAATTGACCTAGTCCCAAACTAAGCAAAGCTTCTACTATATCCTACTTATAATTATAGACAAATACATACTTAAATACATATTAAACATTTAAGACCCAAGAACAAATATTCGTATTATCAAGTATTATTCATACAAATATCAACCCCGGCCGGGAATCGAACCTTTGCCTTTGTACTTAACACCTTTTTTTCTGTAACCTTCTTTTTCCTTTTGTACAATAAAGAGTATCCCATTAAAACACGAGAACATAAAATGAGAGCCAAGGGCCAAGGTGTTCAATGGTCAGTCCTAAAATTTATTTATAACAATATAAAATATTTCTTCTTGTAACTTTGGATAATACATTGAAGCCTAAGGTCTGACTTGACTTTCAAGTGGCCTTTGTGATAATTTTCTGTGGTATTTATTCTCTTTATATAGTACTATTATAAAGATGAATGTGTGTTTTTATGTTACGCTTATGTTTAAAGCAATCAAACCATCGTGAAATTTGATATAGAGGTAATGTGAGACCCTTAGAAAATTATGTTATGAGTATGCACGGACAGTGATCATTGATTAACGAATTCTGCGCGGACGAAGTTGCGGGAAATAGCTATGTACTTCAGATAATAAGTCTCTTAGCTTGGCTTATTATAATATATTGTAATACATGATATACCTATTCTATTATCAATGCCGATTTTAATTCTGGCATATGAAGGACGACTCCAACGAGCTTATTTAGGTGTCTATTAACATAATTTTTTGTAATGATTTACAGTTAATTAGGTTCATTACACATTCCTACGCATAATAAGTATCCTACTAATGTTAAGAAATTGGATAGATATTTAAGTAAATGTAAACAAAAGAACGTTAATTGGTGTCTTAAATATTGAAATTGTCCCATTAAACTATCTAAACATTACATTTCTGTATTGAAATACACTAGTCTAATTTGTATAAGTATGTATACAATCTATATAAGTAAAATGTTCCGAACAATTCCGAAACAAATCATACCCGACATAGCCCGAAGAATTGCGAAACTGAAGTGGCAGTGGGCGAGGCACATTGCTCGCAGGACTGATGGCCGATGGAGTCAGAAAGTTCTCGAATGGCGTTCGCGAGTCGGTAGACAAGCTGTCGATAGGCCTCCAACAAGATGGAGCGACGACCTGGTTAAAATCGTGGGATCGCGGTGGATGCGAAAAGCACAAGATCGGTCTGAGTGGATAGCCTTGGGGAGGCCTATGTCCAGCAGTGGACATCTTTCGGCTGACACTATGATGATAATGATGATAAAAACCTTAAGTGTACCAAATCTGGCAGCTGAACTTTGTTTCTTCTTCTTCTTCTTGGTCGTCACACTCTTGGCAGAGTGGTCGTGGTCGTCACATCAGGGGTGGTGGCAAGCTTTACAATCCGTCGCCATTCCTCCCGTACTGCAGCCCTTCTCGAACACTCGTACAGTGGACCGTTAAGTGCAGCTTTAACTTGGTCCGTCCAACGAAGTTTGTTTACATTTAGTTAAATACCTACCTAGCCAAACCAAGAATACTTAGGTACAATTTGTTTACGTCTTCGACTTTGATTAACGGTGCTTCTCTTTGTCAGTGGGGCGTGAAGTGAGCTCCGATGTAATGCTGTTAGACTACCTGCGTGTGGGCAGCGAGCTGCGCGGCAGCAAGTACATGTGCCGCGAGGGCGGCTGCGGCGCCTGCGTCGTCGCCGCCGCGCGCAAGGGACACGCGCCCGTGGCCGTCAACTCGGTCAGTCACCTTTGCATGCACTAATATTGAACGTCGCCTGCAACATGTGGCCAGGCCTCGAACGTTAGGTTAACATTGTCAAAAGTCTCTGGTACTATATATGTATGCTACAGTGTCTGGTGTCGGTGACGTCGTGCGAGGGCTGGGAGGTGTCCACGATAGAGGGCGTCGGCAGCCGGCACGCGGGCTACCACCCGCTGCAGAAGACGCTCGCCAAACACAACGGGACCCAGTGCGGGTACTGCTCGCCTGGGTGGGTCATGGCCATGTACAGGTAATTCTGATGCTCTTGGTGATATATTTCACACGAAAACACAAGCTGAAACATGGATGCACAGAAAAACCAGAAAAATAGACCAGCGCTGGGAATTGAACCCAGGTCCTCAGCATTCCGTGCTGCATGTCATTCCCCTACACCACCGCTGGACAGGACTAGACACGAATTTTTCCATGCACCAATATTTCAACTTGCATTCTTTTCATAGTCACTTTAGCAGCGACACTAACGCCATCTATGTACTAGTTTCTCATCGAGAAACATTTTACGTACCCATCGAAACTATCCGCTCACCAGGAACAAGAGATGTCGCTATTAAGCAATCAAATTAAGATTACTATTTAGAGTCTTTTGTATTTTTTATTTCACCTCCAAATTTTTGTTTCTTTTACGGTCATCCCGTGAAAGTCTATACATACCATAACAAAAACGTTATTTCAAAAACCGTTGTAATCGAATTCAGGCAAGCTTTTCACGTATTAAACCTTATTATAATTTAAGTGGATATTGAACGATGATACATCAAAAGTGTATATGTATACATCAACTAAGCCCACTTAAAGCCTATTTTAATTTAATCAATGGATATTCAGCCCGAACTAACACGAGGTTGGAAACTTAATAATGAAGTAATACGATGCATTAGCAAAATTTGTAACAGCGCTCAATTTGATGATACGTACCTAGGTAACCAAGTTGGAAGTTGAATGTGTTGTAAGTAATCCGCTAAGATCTTATCTGGTCAAATTAGTTTTAAATGCCTTTTATATAACCATACGATAAGTGACTTGACGCACTGGTGCGTTAATATTTTGGTCGGTATTTCTCAAGCTGTATAATATATTTTTAACAAGCGATTCTTGATCTCCGAAACGGCTTCAACAATTTTGTTGATATTTGGTATGTAGTGGTTTTCGGGGATGACAAATCGATCTAATTTAGTCTTATCTCTGGGAAAACGCTTATTAACGACTTTAGCACGAGCAAAGCTCGGTTGCCCAGGTACTTTGCATAATAATGAAGTTCAGAATGTGGATTGTTTAATTTAACAATTGTGTACATTTAAATTAGGTTTAAAACTCGTTTTAATGACTGGGTAGTGTTTTTTGAGATTCTAAAGTAGGTAGTTGGACAAAAACAGGGATGTTGACGCCATTAAAAAATAATTCGAAGGCCCAGAAAACCAGATTGATTTTTTTCTCTGTGTATTTGTTTTCTGTATCGCTTACTATTTCTGGTGTACAATAAAGAGTTTTTGTATCGTATCGTATTGTATTGTAATTTTCAATTTACTCTAAAATTAGATTTTTTGTTGCTTTAAAACAAATAAATATTCAGTTTATTGAGTTGCCGGATAATGACGTCATAATTCGCTAATTGCCATTGAATACTCTATGGGAGAATTGTGTTTTGACAGCTCATAAAAAGTACGTCAGTTGATTGGTGGTGTCAACATCTCTATTCTAATGCGACAAAGGTCCAAATTGGCAGTCATAGTATAGTTCCATGCGACTTCGTTTGCAAAGAATTATTGTACCGCTATTTGCTTACTTTGTCTAAAATAACTGTTCTAGGTAGCAATTAGCGGTCTGATGGTCAAGAAATACGCTAAATTCAAGGCTCGTTAATGATACCAGATAATTGACGATGATCACCTAATTTACAGCATTAATCAAGCAATCAAATGTTAAATATAGGATAAACTATCGATCTCGTGTAGCGTGAGTCCCTAAATAAGAGTAGCTAGATGATTACGAGTGAATGAGGTGTTACTTTGCAGAGATCCATCGTCAATACCGGAAACCTAATACTATATAGCTACCGGTACGCGGACCGGGAGATGAGCTGTCGGTAGGCCTCCAACAAGGCTCTCCACTCAGACCGGTCTTGTGCTTTTCGCATCCACCGCGATCCCGCGATCTTAGCCAGGTCGTCGCTCCATCTTGTTGGAGGCCTACCGACAGCTCGTCTCCCGGTCCGGTTGTAAATATTTACAGTGTCTTTAATCTATACTTTTTATTTGAAAGTAAGTTTTTAGCGATGATTTTTAGACATGTTCTATCAAAATCGGTTCAGCCGTTTTTGAGATATTGAACTTTGAAGTGACAACCTAGATGCCTAAGATGGGATACTTCAAGTGCCAGTAATTTCACTGGCTGTCTTACTCTCCACTCTGAAACACAACAGTACAAGCACTGCTTCACGGCAGGACTAGCGAGCAAGATGGTGGTAGCAATCCGAGCGACCTTGCACAAGGTCCTAGCACCTGCAATTTTCAATGTGCAATGTTACATTATTTTCAGCCTATTACAAAGCCGTAAGAAGTTGACCATGTTGGAGATAGAGAAGTCGCTAGGCAGCAATATCTGTCGCTGCACCGGCTACCGGCCCATACTGGAAGCCTTCAAGACATTCGCAAGCGATGCACCCAAACCTCATGACATTCTAGACATTGAAGACCTCAATATTTGCAAGAAAAGCGGAGAAACATGCAGTAAAAGCAAGTGCAGTGAGAGCGAGTGGTGCGTGGTGGAGCCTGATGATGTGGCATTACCGCAGCGAATAGAAATAAATCTTAAGGATGGAAAATTCTGGGCTAGGGTGTTGTTTATAGACGACATATTTAATGTCCTTGGAAGAAAAGGGAGTGATTGCTACATGTTGGTTGCTGGAAACACTGCTAAAGGTATGTTTTGGACTTTTACGAAAGCAATTTTACTTATGATCCTGTGAGACTGAAAAATTACAAAATTAAATAGGGGACTATGAATTGAAAATCGTGTCATGACTTGCCGTCAGTCGGTGATTTTAGCAATAGTAGGTAGTTTCGATTAGGTTTTGAGATCAGCCAGTTAAAAGTGAGAATCACGAAAATTTAAAACAAACAAAATACAACGGGTTTATAACTGAAAACCTCAGACTCCAAAAATATTTTTTTTTATTTTGAGTTAGTTGATTGGATTTTTCGAATACCTTCATTGTTTCCGAAAATAGTCGTGTGTTTTGATGTCAGTAATTCTACTCGATTTAGAGCTAACTAACATTTGCGAATTAAATAAAAGCATGCAATTAATAAAAAAATAGGACAGATTATACTAACGACCAAATATTTTTCAGGAGCTTATCCAATAGATGAATACCCTCGAGTTCTTATAGACATCAGCAGTGTGAACGAGCTGAAGGGTTATCACTTCGACCAGAACTTGGTCCTCGGAGCAGGATCGACGTTGACGGAGACGATGGACATATTTGAGCACCTGGCAGCCACAGAAGAGTATTTCTGGTATCTAGAGAAGCTTCGCCAGCACTTACTGTTGGTAGCTCATATTCCTGTGCGAAACGTACGTTTTAGTGCCCAAAAAACATCTGACAATTATGAACTCTTTTTTTTATTCGAAATTTAAATTGTGCACTGTGCTTTAATGTCCCAATTGAACGTATTTAGTCGAAACCAAAACGGAACTTTTATGGTTTTGTTACATCTTTCCGTCCGTCTGGTTGCTTGAGTATAGTTTAGCTTAAACGTTTTCGTTGTTTTAATTGCATGGACCGAGGACATACGAGTATAGCTATTTCAGATTAGCTTAAGATGATTCTTTGTTGGCAGATGAGAAGAGACTACTATTTATTTAATAAGTTTTCAGTTCAGCGATATCTTGTCGAGCTGAAATTTGCTTATAAAGCCCAGTTTAGAGTTTAAATTAGGCTTCGGGTCTAAGTTTTAGACCTGCAAGAAAAATCGTGCACGTTGCATTACATGACAGCTCTTGATTGGCTACTTCAAATTCGTAAGCTTTAAGACCTCTCAATGTATAGCAACCTGCACAATTTTTACTGTAGGACTAAACTGGGCTAAACTTAACTTAATATACTAAGACCCACTTGCAGGTAAAAATAAATCTAGATTTAGTTGTTAAGCCTGACTGAAGCTTGACAGTTCCATACATTTTGACACTACTAAACTAAGCTTAACGCTAACTCGAGATTTATGTGTTTCCAGCAAGTGGCCATTAGTGCTTAGATTTGCTTCTAATATATGTATTTAATTTGATTTTCGTTGTTTAGCTTGGAACGATTGCCGGTAATTTGATGATCAAGCACCAACACCACGACTTTCAATCTGATGTCTTTCTTCTGCTGGAAACCGTCGGAGCATATCTAACGATCTGTAAGTTGTTTTAACCTCTGTTAAATTAAATTTGTTTTAATACTGATTTGATCCAATTTGTTGTCACTAGAAATACATTTGTTACTTTTTGTTCACAGTGGGTCCTTTTGGGTTTCGCATTATAGTGACGCCGGAGGCGTTCCTTAACGTGGACATGAGAGGGAAAGTCATTCTGAATGTGTTATTCCCTCCACTAACTCATGATTTTAAGTTCGTCTCATTTAAGGTAAATATTTAGAACCTCATTTCATTTTACAAATCTTACCTAATTTTAAGAATTGATTATTACAATGTTATTCGGGAACTACTACTGTGTATCCTGTTATTCCTCTGCAAAAACTGCGAGATGCTGCAATTTTCTTTTTTTGAACTTAAGAGTTATAATACTCTTGTCGGTGGAGTATCTTCCACAATCCCCCTTTGAGCCATCCTCTTGACCTCTTGATACGACGTGACGCCGACTTTCTCCCTTATCTAATCGATGTAGGCACCTTTCGATCTTCCTTCCCAGAATTGTTTTGAAGAAGCTACTAATATTGTTATTTTAACAGACTAGTGTTTAGAAGATACTGCTAGTTATTTTAAATTCCTTGTTTCAGATTAATAAAAAGACCCTTTTTTAATTCACAGATAATGAAGCGCGCTCAAAACGCCCATGCCATAGTCAACGCTGGCTTTTTGTACAAATTGTGCGACCGTCAAAGCACGGTCTGCGTCGCGAGAATAGTGTACGGTGGCTTGTCGCCACAGTTTGTACACGCAAAGGAAACCGAACGGTTCCTGGTTGGGAGGAAGCTGTTTAGTAACGAGACGCTGCAGGCAGCTATCAGGGTCTTACAGCACGAACTGGTGGTGGTGGAAAACCCACCGGAACCATCGGTGGAGTATAGGAAGAACCTGGCTATAAATTTATTTTATAAGGTGAGTATCTTCACGTATACGTATTTTGCAGGTGGTAGGACCTTGTGCAAGGTCCGCCCGGATTGCTACCACCATCTTGCTCGCTAATCCTGCCGTGAAGCAGCAGTGCTTGCACTGTTGTGTTTCGGCGCGGAGAGAAAGACAGCCGGTGAAATTACTGGCACTTGAGGTATTCCAACTTAGGCTTCTAGGTTGGCAACGCATCTGCAATACCCCTGGTGTTGCAGATGTTTATGGGCGGTGGTGATCTCTTAACACCAGGAGACCCACTTGCTCGTATGCCTTCCGGTCGAATAAAAAAAAAAAGTATACGTCTGAGCAGTACCTGTGTCGGTGCCATGCCCGGATTTAGAATAAGACGGGCTCATATCTTCCCCTGGGTGTCCTAAAAAGCGACTAAAGGCTGTAATGTAAGAGCGAGCAGCACTCGCCAACTACAAAATCCGGATTCCAGTTCTACATGTAAAAGGCAACATGGAAGTTTTTTCTTATCATCTTCCGGGGAAAGATATCTCTATTGAGGTCTTCCTTCATATTCTGAACTGTTTTATGGGTGAACTGATCTTTTTCATTCCTCTTCAGGGCTTGCTGTCTCTCTGTCCGGGCAGCCTGGTGGGCGCGCGCTACGGCTCGGGCGGCGTCACGCTGAGCAGCACGCGGCCTGTCTCCGACGCGCGACAGATCTTCACCACCAACCCCACGCTCTATCCTATCAACAAGCCAGTCGAAAAAGCTGAGGCGCTGGTAAGATTCACAATTAGAACCACACTTGGAACTTTGAGCCATGTCATGCCAGGCTAAAACAGCCTAGTGGTTTGACCTGTAACTTTCAAACAGAGACTAGATTTACTTAAGCCCAGGCTCGCAACTCGATTTTTTGGAAATTATGTATGAAATTACATTTAAAACCTGCAAAGAAATTCGATGGTATGTAAAGTTCCCAATCTGCATTGGGAACTACACGCGTGTAATTTGTAGCCCATTTACGCCGCATTGTGAGAGGAGGCCTGTGCCGTGCAGTAACACGTATAGAGGCCGAGATGATAACGTTTCGGCCATATCGCAGTAACCGTGGTCTACTTGTAGTAATTAATAGTAGACTAGCCGTGAAATAATGTTGGTAAAATTCTTCTGAGACATCCATCCCTGATAAAAGGACATCTATTTTATTTAAAAACTTGACTTTCCGGGTTTTATTATTTTGAAAGTTTTCCTAGCACATTTTTTACGGAAAGTATTTGCGCACAAGGTAAAGAAGCTGTCCTGGTTACTATGTCTACTTTGATTTTTACTGTGACGAATATACTCGCTGTTAACATGTTAATTTGCTGTAGATCCAATGCGCCGGCGAGGCCCCGTATACGGAGGATCTGCCCAGTTTCCCCCGCGAGGTGTTCGGAGCCTTCGTTCTGGCGCGCGTGCCGCTCGGAGACATCGTCGACATTGACGCCCGCGACGCTCTTGTAAGTGACTACAATTTCATTTAAATCTTAATCTGTGACAGTCTAATGCTGGACATGGTAGGTCTTTTCCATAGCACGGCATTGAGTCATACAAAATATCATCGCCCCACCTGGTTGTTTCTACTGGCGTACATTACTCAATTTACATCAGTAGAAGCAACCAAGTGGGCAAGAGCAGGGTAGAAAATACGTACCCTGGAGGGAGGGAGCGCTGCCTTATCTGGATTGACCTAATGCACGCCCGTGGTTGGTCCATACTTAAAGGGTAATCTTGCACTGTGTTTTCCAACACGCTTTCCGTCAAATATAAAAAAAATAGTCGTATTTATAATTATCAGAATGTTTTTCTCATCACAAAAGTCACTTTACTTTTAAAGCAGTACCAAAACAAAGTCCTGTTAATTCAGTGACCCTGGAAGATACTTGTGACCATTTACTTCTCTGGTCAGGTTTTGTTCCAGTAAATGTTCTTACGCACGAGCGCTTTTTAATAACTGAGCAGGTGGGCGCAGCGGCTCTGAACTTGTCATCCCGCTTGCAGCATTATTCATCGGGCTAATCGATAATTTTTGAAAAATTACAGCATGAACCGGGCGTGATTGCGTTCTACTCAGCTAAAGACATTCCTGGCAGGAATTCGTTTACTCCTGCCCCTACCCCTTTTTTTCTCGCTGACGAAGAAGTTTTCTGCTCTGGTTCAGTCAAATACAACGGGCAAGTCATTGGCTTAGTTGTTGCCGAGACAAAATACATTGCCGAAAAGGCTGCCAAACTAGTAAATGTAAAATATAATAACGTTAAGAAACCTGTCATCGATATCAAAGAAGCCAAGAAGATTTCTAGTAGAATTAATATGGCTGGAGAAAACGCTGGGGGTACTAAAGGAACTGATATATTTAAAGTAGTGAAAGGTGAAGAAACGATATATCAGCAGCAACATTTTTGCATGGAAACACTTGTGTGTGTGACAAAACCCACTGAGGAGGGTATGGAGGTACATCCAACCTCACAGCACATGGATGGAATACAAGTCGTCATATCACGAGCTATAAAAATGCAGGAAAATAAGTAAGTACCATAAAATTAAAGTATTTTTTGCACCACCATGAAAAAACAGTGCTGTTTCCAAATGGTATGATTAATGTTTTGTAATTCATTAGGAAAAAGAAACCTAAGTAGGATCATATTTCTATTCGTCTATTTTTTTCTGTCAGTTACCTTGGAGTATACGTGAACGATTTAAACGAGGATTTGACACAAAATATCGATTTTAAACCAATAAAATGTTTTTGGCTGACTTAAAATTATGAAAAGCATCGATATATATGTACTTACTAGATATCCGAACACTCATTGTGTTCCACTGCTTTGCACCTTGCACTGTGCAAAGGACTTTAGTATGACTTTGACATTCATGAGCGGCGGACGAACTAGTTTTTGATTGAGACTCCGAATGTAGGCGTGAACCTGCACGTAAGTAACAATTCACTACTCAAGTAAGTAAAATTACATCTTGTACAAGTGATTAAGCAACTAATAATATTGTAATACCACAATAAAAACATTTTTTAAAATAAGACGTCACGCATCGAAGGTTATAAAGTCGTTGACATTACGCCATCTTACAATCATAGACTAAAACGTGCAGACGTTCCCATTCAGAATTAGTTGTAGGTAAAGAATTGTGACTGAACATGAATGACAATTCGTTTAATTGCTTTATTTATACCTGTCATTCTTTTTCCATGTACTAATTTTTATGAACGTCAATATGTCACGCGATACGCATTTTAGTAATAGTTGAAGTATGGTTGAAGTATAAAGTACTACATCCAGTCCTTTCCCTGATCCCTGTAGAGATGAGATGACGTCGTGCGTTTTTCGCTACTGTAAAAACACGGCAAAAAATGTCAGCGAAGGTGTCAGTTTTCATAGGTAAGTTTATAGTTGGAGGTAAATGTGTAAGTATAGGTTTTTGTTGTTTTTTTTTATTGTATATTATATACACCTACATAGTAAAAATATTATTATAATCACTAATGTTCACATTATTACTAAAATGAACTTACTATAAACAAAACATGATTGAGTTTTAAAATGAGAACATTTTGAATTGTGTCAGTTTCATTCTAAAGGTTTCAATCACATTTCTAGTGCTTCAGCTTTTTTTCAAAACCTCATTCACTATCTGCCTATTTATTAAGATAATTTCTTTCAATTGATTAAAAAAATGCAGTTAAAAGTTTCCGTTTTTTTTTTTCGAAAATATCTATTTTGCCAGATGCAAAATGATTACGTTTTGTAGGTAAAATAGCTGTGTCATTTGCGGTGTATAATCTATATAGCGTTGACGTCTTGTGACAGTTCGGTATTTGAACATATTGTTGACATGAACGTGCGGGTCCATAGTATTTAAGTCAATGATGAAAAGCAAGAAACTACCCAAAACCTAACAGCACGTACGTATAAGGCGGCCCCTAGACCTACAATAACATTGTACAATACTTTTTATTGCACAATAAGATTGAAAGGCGCTCTGAATCCAAACGAGCAATTGTATTGCACAATAATACGAACTGCACAATGTTTTCGTGTTCAGTATAGTATTAAATATTGTGCAATACTGACCCTACACGATGCAATATAAAAATATGGTGCAATAAAAATTAAACTCGCTCAAACTTTTGGTCAATCATTGTGCAATCTTCAATATTAACCCTAAACGGTCAATAATATTGCACAATTCGCAATATTGCACAATATAATTGACCGTTTAGGGGCCGCCTAAGTAAATCAGAAAAAAAAAGGTTAAACCTTTTTGCCCATATTCGAGTGGAGCGGACTTCGAACGGAATCAGTCTAATTTACATCGATCGACTAAAGTTAAACTGAGTCCTTACGGAGTTCACTCTATTTGCGGTGGAAAGGCCCCACCTTCTTCCCACCTAGCAACATACACACACGTAGTTTTGCTAGCGGAGGAGCAAGACAAAAGGTTGTAAATAGTTTATACGGACATGTGCAAAGTACCTTACGCCTGAACCTGTTAACTCCTAGCATGCGAAGCCCTGACGCACTGAAGAAGACTCGTTTTGGTTGTTTTTCAAGGATAGATGTCTACGTGCGTCGACTGGGAGGGGCGTACGGCATCAAGATCTCTCGAGGGAACCAAGCAGCTGTGGCGTGCGCGCTGGTGACGCACAAGCTGAACCGGCCCTGCCGCGTCATACTGCCGCTTGTCACGCTCTCTCATGCTGTGGGAAAGAGGCTGCCATGTTCTACTGACTATGAGGTAAATTACTTCTCCAATTATCGTCCCAAGATCAGTCTTGGTTTTAGTTTCTGCAGGCTTCTACTCCAGCTACCTGCTGGAACTCACCAAACTTGGCAAAATGCAAGTTTGGGCAGAACCGGTTTAGTTTGGTTGGCATTTACCATCTTTTTCTATCATCATCTTGTACCGTTTGGCCGAATGGAGAATATAATTGAGATGGCGTGTGATAGTGATAACAAAGCTACCAGTCTTATCAAAGTGAATGAGCTATACAAATAATAATATAAAACAAAAATTGAATCGACTATAAACAACCATGAAAATAATTTTCTGCCAGTCTGAACTCGGTGCCTCAGCAGCACAAGACAGCAGGAGTTACTGAAGTCTAATACATAACTAGGAATGTAAGTGAAGTAGACGACTATACTTTCTTTACTAGTAGTAAAGGGCAAAAGCTAGTCGGTTCATAAATGACGGAATACTGAGGTAACAAACATTAAAAAAAAAATTACAAACGAATGGATAACCTCCTCCCTTTTTTGAAGTCGATTAAAAATGGAAGAGCGTAGTCACGAATGTAATGCAAAGTAGCACTTTATTATACATACTTTTTTAGGCAGCCGTTGACGCTACTGGAAGAGTGCAATATTGTAACGAGAATTTGTACATGGACAATGGCTATATAGTTGATGAACCATTCTCCTTGTTTACTTTGGACGTCTACAACAACTGTTATGAAAAGGCTCGATGGAACTTCAAGGTTTTCACTGTGACCACAGACACTGCGAGTAACACATGGTGCCGGTCTCCTGGTAAGTAAATAAATTATAAACTAACAGAAACCATTAATTTAAAACGCTAATTTTAATGCTATCATATGCTTTACAGGAACACTTGAAGCCATTAATTCTGTAGAATTTATAATGGAGCGTATTGCATATGAATTGTCTCTAGATCCACTAGAAGTTAGATTACGAAATCTAGATCCAGCTTATACTGAGCTGAGGGAAATGGTGGAGAGAGTGAAAACCGACGCGCAGTACGCAGACAGGAGGGCGGCCGTGGACAAATACAATGCACAGAACAGGTGGAAGAAACGTGGTTTAAGGTATTCTTTACTACGATGGACACCTACTGGAGCGCAATATTTTGACGTGAACTTGTCAGTTTTCCATGATGATGGTAGCGTGACCATAACGCACGGCGGTATAGACATGGGGCAAGGTGTGAATACTAAAGCAATTCAAATAGCAGCTTTTTTGCTAGGAATACCAATCGAAAAAATTCAAATTAAGGGAAACAATACGGTAATTAATCCCAATAATTTTATATCTGGAGGTAGTTTAACATCAATCAATATTGGCGTTGGTGTCCAACGTGCCTGTGAAGAGTTATTGTTGCGGTTGGCACCTATAAGAGCTACAATGACTGATGCTACGTGGGAGGTGTTAATCAAAGCAGCATTTAATGCTAGTATAGACCTGCAAGCGCATGGCTTTGTATCAATGGCTGATATGCAGAGAGCAGACGTCTTCGGTGTGACGCTGGCTGAAGTAGAGGTGGACGTGTTGACTGGCGAGTGGGAGGTGGTGCGAGTGGACTTGCTTGAGGATGCGGGACTGAGTGTCAGTCCTGAGATTGATATCGGTCAAGTAAGTGAACACCCTATAATTTTATTAAGGCATCTTTGTATCTTATATCCGCTGGGTGTGAAGCAAGCTAATGTTTGATTTTTTACATCACTTAAGCTCTGAAAGTAGGTTGCATTTAACTTGAAATCCATGATGTAAATTCGATTTACATCTTTAGGGATGTAAGTAAATTTAAAAATCGCATGGTACTCCTTTGCATTCACGAACTGGTGTAATGAGATGTAATGCACAATACTTATCTCCAAACCTCCATGCTGGCATAATGGTGCTGGCCAGTGTTGGCTGAATGTGCCAAACAAAGAGTGCGAGGCCATTAAAAAAAAAACAAAAGACGGTTTGGCGCGATAAATATTGTTGCTTTATTTTTTTCTTTCCTTCTTTATTTCCTCGCATTTGTGATGACAAGTAGTGTGTTCAACTCGAGTGTAAATGATCAATTACACCCGCGAACTATAAGCACCCTCGCTCGCTTTGCTCGCTCGTGCGTCTGAATATCTTGGGTGTAATTGATCACTTACGACCCTTGTTTATCTACTATTCCAGGTTGAAGGGGCTTTTATCATGGGACTAGGTTACTGGACGTGTGAGGAATTAGTCTATGATCGAGAGACTGGCAAGCTGCTGACGGATCGCACTTGGGACTACCACGTGCCGCAGGCGAGAGACATCCCACAGGACTTCCGCGTCTACTTCAGGAACAAGTCTTACTCTGAGCCGCGCTTCTTTGGAGCAAAATGTAATGAAATTAATTAATTTTTTTAAAAGTCTTATTAAATGATATTGACCGGATTACTCACGTTTTAAATCGAGTTTAGCTCGACATGTTTCGGGTTATTTCGAAACCCTTCATCACTGGAGCACGCGACTCGGCGGCTGCCGCAACACGCGCACTACGCGCCACCGCTCTCATCGCGCGACTCAAAATCAAAATTTAAAAGTCTTGTCAATTTTGTTAACACGCTTAATGTATGTAACGGAACTTGATTTCCATCCACTTTTTTTTTATTGATAAAACTTGAATTGTGCGAAGTTCTTATGGTAATAATATCTACTGTGTATTATGGTACTATCGAGCTGTGATGATGGAGTCAGGAGCTTGAGATTATGTTACTTCAAAACAGAACGACGTCACCTAACCATCTTTCAGGATTGTTAGTTAGAATGATGTAAGGGTATATTTGGAACTTGGATCAGATTTGCTGCGTCTAGGTCAACATGGAAATCCATGGAAGAGGCATATGTCCAGCAGTGGACGAATATTATGCTGAAAAGAAGAAGAAGAAGGGTATATTTTGACCAAAAGCAGTAAGGGAGCAGTTAGATAGCTATTATCAAAGAGTGCTTTTCAGCTTTTCAAAGTTTTATTTGTGCTAAATCTGATGTTTCAAACGGTTTCCAGCAATCGGTGAGCCCCCTCTCTGCATGTCGGTGGCGGTTCCCTTCGCCATGCGGGAAGCCATCGTCGCCGCCAGGCTCGACGCCGGCCTGCCCGCTAACAAGTGGTTCCAGATCGGTAATTACATTTTTTTCATTCGACTGGATGGCAAACGAGTAAGTGGGTCTCCTGATGGTAAAAGATCACCACCGCCCATAGACAGTTGCAATGCCAGGGGTATTGCAAATGAGTTGCCAATCTAGAGGCCTAAGATGGGATACCTCAAGTGCCAGTAATTTCACCGGCTGTCTTTTCTTACTCTTTACGCCGAAAGACAACAGTGCAAGCACTGTTGCTTCACGGCAGGATTAACGAGCAAGATGGTGGTAGCAATCCGGGCGGACCTTGCACAAGGTCCTACCACCTGCAAATAAAATCCATTCCATTTTATAAAGTTATCAATTATTCCGATATTTCCATGAGTACGCAATGATTTCTTATTACAATGATTTTTTTTCTTAGCCTTGCTAGCAATGGATCTAAAGAATTAGCTATAGCTCCAACTAATGAGCGATTGCGCAGATTAGCTGCGGGTTTATGATAGAGTTTAGCAAGCTACCAATAAAACAGTAAGATTTCTGTAACACTATTGAATATATTTAGCTGGTAGTTCTATTTACTTGACATACCTGACTGACAGACATAACAGAAAATCTTCTAAACAATACATAGATGAAACTAAATACTACAAACCTCTATAATGTAAAATTAGTATCCTAACAGTTTGCTAGTGTTATAATATTCGTTTGAAACACATTGTTTCAGTAAAGGTTATTCTTCATCGTGTTTATTTAAGTTGCTTAATGATATTGAAGTTTTATGCCGTAGATATCACGTAGTACTAACAGTTATACAAAGGAATGTTATGATTATAGTAAAATATATATATTTGTCTTTTGAAAAATGAAATCCTAAAGCAATTATAATTTCTTTTTAATTAATTTATAACACAATATAAAAAATAACACATCGTCATCCGTATTCCAGTCGTATATATCAATGTCAACCTTTTTTTGATAAAAGAAACTAAATAATATACATATTAAACATACCTTACTTAAAATAAAATAATAAATTAACCTAAAACTAAAACAAATTGTCCAAAGAGTACCCCTTAGGCAAGGTCCCGAAGATGCTGGCAGAGTTTCCTCTTTGAATAGCTAGGCTAATTCTTTGTCCAAGGAAGCTGCCAGCTCTTCGGTCACCTGTGACGTCTACTAACCTTTTAGAAATTTCCTTAAAAACCTTTTTTTTAGAAAAATCCGCCCCTTCTCTGTAGCTCCGATAGACAACAATATTAAAACTCTTTCAATAATTTTCCTACATATAACTCTTTGATGTATTATACCTGTAGATTCACAATCGCGCGCCCAAATATGTCCGAGCCAAATGAGCGCCACTTTGGTAATCACTGGCCTAAAATCACTGGTTCAGATCACCGGGATAGGTTAGGTCGATAGGTTGGTCGATAGGTCGATCGGTAGGTCGATAGTAGGTAGATAGGTTGGTAGAATGCTCGCCTGCTACTTTGGTAAAAGTGGCCTTCTTTTTTCTCAGTACGTTGTTGTCAAGTGTCAAGCGTTGTGGAGTTTTGCCGCTAGCGAAATTCGCCCGTAATAGAGTAAAGACTAGGTTCAAATTTCGTCTCGTATTAGTTTAATTATTTTGTGTGAGATGATTTTATTTCTCACGCAAACAAATCAATAGTTCTGACATTCTTTGAAGGGGATTTTGTTCGGCAATGTGCGTCCTGGTTTAAATGTCATTGATATAACTTTATTTTTTCAGATGGTCCCTACACTAGAGAAGCTATTCAGCTGCACACCGCAACAAAATACTCGGATTTTAAATTCATCTAAATTATTTTTGTACATAAACTGAATAAAACCACCTTAGAAATTAATCAACTGTTATTATTATTTTTGTAAGTCAAAACAGGAACTAACTGTAAAAGTTAATTTAAACGGTAAGTAAGAAAAAAAGTTGCTGGTGCATTTCGCAATCGCGCCGCTCATGCTTTCTTTGCTTCTAGTATTGCCACTGCACATGGCATATCAGAACGTCTCTAGAACGATCTCTGTACCACAAGTCGTGGTAGCAGAAAGGCTTGACTCAACATGTTCTGATTTCAAAGGCACCTGGAGGCTGGTCCCAAAGGAAGAACAGCGCCGCTCGCAAGAACGGCAATTTTTGCTGATTTGGGACCATTTCGTGACAACAATTTCGTTCTTTTCAATATCTTTTTCTTTTGTAATGCTTTGTATATACTTTTGTCACGAATGAATGATTTCTTTCTTTTCTTTCTTTTAATACACAATGGTTGACAAAGGCTCACCACTGGCCATCACCATTGTGTATGGGAAACAGTGATTACTCATGATGGGCGACAGATAGCAATGGATTGAAAATAGTGGCGTATAATGGTGAGGGCATCATGTAAAGCCGATTTGCACACAGTGTTTTGTTGGCTTAAATGGCAAAAAAAGCTAGCCTACGAAAAGCCAGTTATTCAAATTCAAATCATTTATTCAGTAAATAGGCCGCAATGGGCACTTTTACACGTCATTTTTTTTTAACTACCAGCGCTTTCGGAAAGACCATCATTGCCAAGAAGAATGCGCCGCAAGAAACTTGGCAGAAAGATCAGCAGGGCAGTTAGACCTCGTCAACAGGGTTATGGATGTTAGTTTCATATATTTTGACACTACTTAATCCTGAATTGGTACTTGAATTGGAGTTAATATTTAACAATGTCCCATTCAAGTACGGCAGAAACGAGAGGGTGTGAATGGTCGATTCTTGGAATTTTTCATCGATAACTGAAATTTTGCTGAAAATTGGTAAATAGAACATTTCGGAGTCGTATTCTTCTTTTTGTTCCCATACTCTCTTGCATCACACTTTATATGGAAAGTTTTATAAAGATATTAGCTAGAATCCAACAATCTACGAGTTGTGTGTATTTAGCTCCTCCGTCCTCCGTCCAAATCATGTGATTAGACTTAGTACTGCTGTTTAAAAAATGGTTTCAGTTTTAAAAGAAATACATATATCAGGAAATAATAACCAATAAACAAGAAGAAGACGGTATGGACCTAATAATTAATTCATCATCATCATCACCCGTGGTGCCGTAGTGGCCTAGTGGTTTGACCTATCGCCTCTCAAGCAGAGGGTCGTGGATTCAAATCCCGGCTCGCACCTCTGAGTTTTTCGAAATTCATGTGCGCAATTTACCACGAGCTTTGCGGTGAAGGAAAACATCGTGAGGAAACCTGCACAAACCTGCGAAATAATTAATTAATTTGTCCAAAATATGTTTGTAGGTTAGTATTAAATCTCGAATAACGTTTTTGTTCGCAGTGTAATGTCCTAATGGAATAACAATGTTTATTTTTTTTGATTCAATATTTTTTCATTTAGCGTTATTATCACTTATTTTCTACAAAATAGCTGAATATCCTTAGCCCAGCAATGGATTTAGATGACTGTTCAAAACAAAATCTTAATTAACTAAATTTAAATTCGCTGTATTTCGTCGCTGTAGCCAGCTGGATCGCCTCCCTGGTGTAAGGACCGTCTGAAATAATACATAAGCAAATAATTAAAACATAAGCAAATACAAGCAAATAATAATAGCCTGTAATATGAGCAAACAATTAAAACATAGCTCATACTCCTCAAACTAAACAACATTTGTTTTTTTTTAATTTTTACTACTTTTTTAAGTTTATTCGAAGAAGCAATGTAAAGCGAAATGCTTGATGTTTGTAGCGTGACAGGCGACGTCAGTTGTGCTCTAGGATAGCGTACATTGATAGCAGTATTTAATTTGCTTGAAAAAAGGAAAATTCAAATACTCTTTTATTTTTAAAAGTCGCTGAACTAATGTTATTTAGTTTGACGAGGACGATCTGTTTTAATTTTTTGCTCATATTACAGGCCACACCCGGTATACATATAGGATAGATTAAATACAATCAAACCCTGTCAGTCAAAATGATAGCTGCGGCCTTTGATAATCACAGTCAACTTTATATATTTATATTTATTCGACTACAAAAAAACATGAACATTATCAATTACAAAGTAAATAAGTTGATTACCGATCTGAAACCACTGGTTAGCGGGCAGGCCAGCGTCGAGCCTGGCGGCGACGATGGCTTCCCGCATAGCGATAGGCACCGCCACAGACATGCATAAAGGAGGTTCTCCGATTGCTGCAAAAATAAATCATCAATACTTAAATAAGAAAACTAAGAAAAACATCGTGAGACCTTAAAGTCAAAATCGCCGTATCAAGTAGCGGACTTTAAATTGGGCTTTGATATTACACGGAAACTACACTCACTAAATAGAATTAAAAGTTAAGTATTTCCTTTAACTGTCCACAAAATAATCTATAAATAAGCAATGTAAATGTCGTAGGGGTGCAAGAGACCGGTTGGAAGACCTCAGATGCGTTGGAGGGATGAAATCGGGAGAGTTGCGGGCAGTAACTGGATGCAGACGGCTCAGAATAGAGCGACTTGCAGAAAGCTGAAGGAGGCCTACACCAAATTGGTTGAAAGAGGCTTGTGATGACGACGATGATGATGATGTAATGAAAAAGTTCTCTTATTTTATTAGTTCTGTATTAACCAAGAAAGAAATCCATTGATATATTTTAATATTAACAAGAATGTAACACATAGGAAGTTCAGTAATTATAACGTGTGACGCTCACCCTTGGCACCAAGAACACGAGGATCCGAATAGGAATTGTTCCTGAAGTAGACGCGAAAGTCCTGTGGGATATCCCTCGCCTGCGGCACGTGGTAAGTCCAGGTGCGATCCGTCAGCAGCTCACCACTCTCCGGGTCATACACCAGATGCTCGCACGTCCAGTAACCTAGGCCCATGATGAATGCACCTTCTACCTGTAATAAGAATTCATTTAATATATAGCTTTTATACCGACACCTAAATGATGCTACAGGCACTATACTTAATAACGTTTTCTACAGAAGTCATAATAACATGTTATAATCTACTGGATTATGCCAGCGATTTTATATACACAAGATTCGAAATTGTGGTGAGGGTGTTCATCTTTTTAATCTAATAAATCAAAAAAAAAACTGGCACTCTACTGAGTTTCACTTTTATAGTTATTAAAATAACGTAGTTCCCATATAAACTTTCACTACTTAGCCTTTTGAGCCCTTTTATGGATGATTTTTGGGATAAATATCCTACATTCTTTCCATGGTTTAAAGCAGTTCCCATACTAAACGTCATTCATATAATGATTTCCGGTTTAGAGATTACGGAAGAGTTAACAGACAGGCAAAGTTACTTTTGCACTTGCAAGTAAAATTGCAAGCCAAAAGTAGCGACGGGTCACGTTTTCGACAAGTCTCAAATAATTCCTATTTAAAAGCTTTCTTTAAGGTCTAAAGTGCTTAACTTACTTGACCAACATCAATATCTGGGCTAGTACTCAAGCCAGCATCCTCTAGTATATCGACCCGCAACACCTCCCACTCTCCGGTCAATACATCAACCTCCACCTCGGCCAGTGTCACACCAAATACATCCGCCTTCTGTAAATCCAGATAAGACACAAACCCGTGCGTCTGTAGATCTATACCTGCTGTATACGCAGCCTTTACAATCGTCTCCCAACTGGCATTCAAAAGAGCAGCTTTAAATGGTGCTAATCGCAACAAAAGTTGTTCACAGCAGCGCCGAATACCTACACCTATATTGGTCGAGGTTATACTGCCGCCGGATATTAAGCCATTGGGAGCTATTACTGTATTATTGCCTTTAATTTGTATTTTCTCTACCGGTATTCCAAGATAGAATGCAGCAATCTGAACAGCTTTAGTATTGATGCCTTGGCCCATTTCAATGCCACCGTGGGTTATAGCGACGGTCCCGTCATCGTTATAAACAGACATAGTCACGTCTAAGTATATTGGGCTAAATGGTTGCCAGCGAAGTAAGCAAAATCTTAAGCCGCGCTTCTTCCACCTGTTCTCTTGATTATACTTGTCAACTGATACTCTCCTGTCTGCATACTGTGCTTCGTTCTTCACTCTTTCTACCATGTCTTTGAGCTCGGAGCTATATAAAAGATCTAAATTGCGTAGTCTGACTTCCAATGGATCCAAAGATAGTTCGCAAGCAATGCGTTCCATGATGAATTCTACAGCAGCAATCGCTTCAAGAGATCCTATTAAAAAATCAAAGTCAAAGTCAAAGTAAAAATCTCTTTTTTCAATTTAGGCTATGATAAGCACTTATGAACGTCAAAAAATCTACCACCGGTTCGGAAAAAACCTCCGTTGAGAAGAATCCGGCAAGAAACCCAACGAGGTATTTTTTTTAAAACAGATTCACAATATTTATAAATGATATCTATATACTATATACTATAATATATAGTTAAGCAAGAATTATCAAAGTCATATCATTATGAATAATTTTCTAACTAAGATAATTAAGAATGAAAGGTTGCCGTTAAATGAGTGGCAAATTTTAAGTGACAGACTTGAACTTAAACGATCTTGGAGTGAAAAGAGACCTAAGAGAAGACCACACCACAGATACAATGAAAAGATGACGTCAAGAAAGCTGCAAGGATGAATCAAATATCAATGGCGATCGATTCTATCCTTAGAATCTGAAAGAGGGGTACATGAAGATGATTAAAAAGGTGAAGAAGAAAGATTTTTGATAGATTTAACATACCAGGTGAGCGACACCACGTGTTACTCGCTGTGTCGGTGGTCACACTGTACACTCGGTAGTTCCAACGCAGTTTGTCATAGCAGTTATTATACACGTCTAATGTGGCAAGGAATAGAGGCTCGTCTACCACATAACCATTGTCCATGTACTGTTTTTCAATACAATATTGAACTTTTCCGGACATGTCAACTGCTGCCTGGAAATTTTTCAATGCTCGTTAGACATTATATGAAGTCATAGTAATTCTAACTGCTTCTAATGCGGCTATAAAGAAAAGCGGTGCAGTTATAAATAAACATCCACCAATAACAATCCAGTTAGCGAAAATCTGTTGGCATGAACAATCATTTTATATTCAAATAATTGCAAGAGTGTAATGCCTACTTTCCTTCCACGGACTTTCTAGCAAAGTGGACTCTGCATGAACTCAATTTAACTTACATCGGTCAACTAAGTATATAGAGAATTGGAGAAAGTTCTTCCTTTATCCATACAGCCGATGATTGTATATTAAACTAAGTCCGTACAAAGTCCACTCCGCTCGTAGTGGAAGATGGGTATGTCATAATACAATACAAAGACTCTTTATTGTACACCAGAAATAGTAAGCGATACAGAAAACAGATACAAAGAAAAAAAAATTACAAGGTAAGCAAAAGGCGTCCTTATCGCTTAAGAGCGATCTCTTCCAGGCAACCTTTTTTACAGAAAGACGGAACGACTATTTTACAACAGAAGGGCTACTCCGAAACACAACGTTCGAAGTTCGTGTCATGCGATTCCTCTCGCTCTCGTATTAAATAGTATAAGTGTGAGAGGAACCGCACGACACGAACTTCGAACGTTGTGTTTCGGAGTAGCCTTCCAGATGGTGCATCAAAACGAACCACAATGGTGCATCTACGAACGAATATACGTCTAAAATAAAAATAGGCAGGGAGATAAACAGCAACAAATAAATAAATGTATTGCATTTAAAGCAGATTTTGTTCAACATTTCAATATTATTAGGTCCTCAACCTCATAGTCCGTACAGCACGGCAGTCTTTTCCCCACTGCTTTCATGTGGGTCGTCAATGGCAGCAGGATCCTGCAGGGTCGGTCCAACTTCTGTGTCACCAGAGCACATGCCACTGCCACTTGTATCCCACGCGAAATTTTCTCCCCGTAAGAACCACCTACCCGTCGCGTGTACACGTCAATCCTAAAAAAGAATTGTTGAAAAGTTGGTATTATTAGAATTCAATAAGTTAATCATAATATTATATCCTTATTCTGAGAGGAGACTTGTACCTAGCAGTGGGACGCACGTGGGATGTTATATAGGCTAGCTGATGATGATGATATTTTACCAAAACCTAGAATCTATTACAATTAATCATAATAAAGTTTCATGAATATTATAATAAAGCAAAGGAATGTTTGCTTGAAAAACTCCTCCTGTAAATCTACTATTTTTTTAATTTGCGTATTGTTTATTAGAGGATGTCAAAATATGTTAAAACCAATCAAAAGTTAACCTGCTTTCAAATAAAAAAAACCGTGTTCAAATCGGTCCATCCATTTAATAGCTACGGTACCACAGACATAGCGGCCAAATTTATAACACGTCTCTTTTTGCGTCGGGTTTAATAATAGAGCACAATGATACATACTTGTGTTGTGGGATTTTGAGTGCTCGCGATATCATGACTTGTACTCCATCCATGTATTGGGTGGCAGAATGCACCTCCATACCTTCTTCTGTCGGCTTCGTCACACAAACCAGCGTCTCCATACATAAATGGTACTGTGAGTAAATCGTTTGCTGGCCCTTTATTATTTTAAACAGATCTTTACCCTTACTGCCACCATCAATTTCTTTAGCTATTTTTGTCCTATTCGGATCTTTTTTTGCTTCTCTAATATCAATCACAGGTTTTCTGACATTTTTATATTTGATATGTACTAGTTTAGCGGCGTTTTCCGCGATATGCCTTGTTTCTGCTGCTATGACTCCAACAACTTGGCCATTGTATTTTACTTGACCATCGCAGAACAACTCTTCATTAGCGAGAAAGGCAAAACCACCTACTGGGGTAAAGGAATTATCGCCCGGAATGTCTTTGGCTGAATAAAATGCTATCACGCCAGGTTTTTTCTGAAATGCAAAAGTTAAAACGTTATAGGTATGATCATTGACTGTGCGATCAGCTTTCATGCAGACATGATGTATACCGAGTATTACAGAGTGGTTTTTGATGGGTCAATTAGTATGGGTAACTAAAAAAATTAAATTAAAAAAAATCAAAAACCCGACTGCCAAAACTAAAAGGAAGAAAATAAGTCTAGTGGTCTAGAACTCCATTACGTAGTGAATTTTAAAGTTCAACAGTCGGGACCCGTTACTAAGAGTTTTTGAGCCTCACGATTTAAATCAATTCGGCGGTTTAGGCGTGATTAAGAAACAAAAAAACAAACAAACAAACAGATTTACAAATTTTCGCCTTTATTATTCATCATCATCATCATCATCAGCCGGAAGACGTCCACTGCTGAACAAAGGCCTCCCCCTTAGAACGCCATAATGAACGACAGCTCGCCACTTGCATCCACCGGCTCGCAGCTCTCACGATGTCGTCAGTCCAACTGCTTGGAGGCCTGCCAACGCTTCGTCTTCCGGTTCATGGTTGCCACTCGAGGACTTTTCTCCCTCGACGTTTATCTGTTCATCGAGCGATGTGTGTGGCCCATTGCCATTTCAACTCGCATTTATTATATTTGTGGCATAATATTTTCGTTCCAATCCCGGCGTCTGTCTAAATCATTACTAGTCAGATTGGTTTGAAATTGGGTACGTATACATAATAATATAGGTTGACTGGCAGTACAAATAGATACAGCTACTTAGAAATATAGTCAGCAGGAATTTTGTACTAAAAAAATAAATGAATTGTTTTGAAGTCTCTAAACGCAGTTTTTATTTTGTTGCCTAAATTGATGACATGGTTCTTTCAAGCGAATTTATCATTGTCTTATAGCTTCAGAATTATTTGAAAGAAAGAAAGAAAGAAAGAAAGAAATCATTTATTCGTGACAAAAGTATATACAAAGCATTACAAAAGAAAAAGATATTGAAAAGAACGAAATTGTTGTCACGAAATGGTCCCAAATCAGCAAAAATTGCCGTTCTTGCGAGCGGCGCTGTTCTTATTTGCGGCGCTGTTGTTATTTGTAATGCACTATTATCATTATTTGAAAACAAACTCACAAGAGCTTCACTGGCGTCGATGTCGACAATGTCGCCAAGTGGTACAGTAGTGAGCACAAACGCACCAAAAACTTCACGATGAAAACTTGGCAGATCCTCCGTGTAGGGCGCCTCTCCCGCGCACTGGATCTGATTAAAATAGATATAGCATGCTAGAAGTTAGACGGTTGCCCGCTAAGAAAGAGAGAAAAAGAGAGCGAGAGAGATTTACACATTCAATACACAGAAAACAAGAAACCAAATATTACGTATGCATCTACTAATAAATGTTTAAAAGAAGAAAATAAGCAAGAAGAGAAAAGACAAAGTAAGAAAAATTATTCTATTATAAATGTCTCCTATCCTCATTCCCATGGGATTGAGATGTACTTACGTAAAACCTTTTCTATTCCGTGGTACCTATACTTACCAACGCTTCGACTTTTTCAGTGGGTTTGTTTAGTGGATAGAGAGCTGGGTAAGTGGTATACTGTTGTTGCGCCTTTGAGACAGGCCTCGTTTTACTCAGAGTGATCCCGCCTGAAGCTAAGCGTGGGTTCACGATGCTCTTTGGACATATAGATAAAAGACCCTGTGGAAGAAGCAATAATAAGCCATTTATATCGGACAGAATCCATAGAGGTTAGTTACAATGAAAAAATAAAAATAGCAATGATTGGTCCAAGCTATGGTAATTTTTTGGCCATTCTCATTTTATTGTCTTGTCTAATTATCGTATCGTACCACTTTTTTCCCCGCACTAGTGACACGGTAATTAGAAAGATGCACGATAAAATGAGAATGACCGTTTTAATTATTTACCATGCGGAGGTCTGAAACTATTCTAATTATTCGATCATCGGTACATCTTTGACAATGAACTCGTAGACTGTTCAAAACGTGTTAGTATTTGAGAAAGAGTAAGAGTGAGAGTGTCTGACAGGCGTAGCTATCATGTCCGTATGGTTGCGGAGAAACAAGACAAAAACATTCCAGCAGTTCTCGAAGATCTGAAGAAAATATTACTTACTTTGTAGAAAAGGTTAATGGCAAGGTTTTTCCTATACTCCACCGAAGGTTCTGGTGGGTTCGCTTCAACCACCAACTCTTGTTCCATCACCTTGATGGCTGCTTGTAAGTTTTTATCAGTGAAGAGTTTCTTCCCAACTAGGAACGTTTCGGTTTTTTCTGCGTGCACAAACTTGGCTGATAAGCCTCCATACACAATGCGCGCCTCGATCACATTATTACTATCGGACAATTTGTAGAGGAAGCCAGCGTTTACTATTGCCCGAGAATTTTGAGCACGATGCATTATCTGAAATAAATTGTCGAAGATTTTAGGTTTTATAGAGGAAAGTCCTAGGAGGAAGGTTTTATATCTATGGACGGATTCATCTGTGGATATAAAAGGAATGAAGTAATATATTCGTTATATATATTTTTACTGTATAACAGCACTGAACTGCGGTAAGATTTATCGAATACTTTGTTTTTTTCTGCGTTATTTTGTTTTTTGATAAAAATTGTGTCCGCATTAAAAATTGTTTCTGCAAAGAACGAAACGAACGAGAAGAATGCATAAAATAGCTTTACGAATTTATTATTAACACTAAAAACATGTACCTTAAACGAAACGAATTTATAATCACGACCCAGTGGAGGGAGAAGGATGTTCAGAATAATCTTACTCCTCATATCAATTTTGAGAAACTCTTCTGGGGTTACTGTTGTTCGATTTCCAGAATGATCCACTAAAAAAAAAAGTTACTATCATCTCTAAATAAAAAACGACTATTAATAAAAAAAGTAATGTAGCAATGACCAGTACAACTTCAAACATTGTACTTACAGAAGTTATTTTAGTCGAAGCAAGCAAGAAAGATATAAAACTCACATATTGTTAGATATGTACCAACAGTTTCAAACAGAACAAATATATCTGATTGAAAATCATTGTGTTGATGCTTGGTCATCAAATTACCAGCGATTGAGCCCAACTGTTTGAAAAATTATTTTACTTTTTAGTGTAATTTTTATACTAGGTATTATTGAAGAGTTTAGAAATATAATGATTACTAGCCGTGAACCATCAGTCTCTTGCGAACATCTTAAACATATAGATAACAATGAAAGCAACCAAATTTGCAAGTAAGCAAAGTTAAAAATTTTTGATAACGCAAGCAAGCATAACATTATTTATGAATAAGAACAAGATGACGAAAAAGATAGTGACGAACCAGTTTTTTACTTGACTGTCTCACGCAGGAATAGTTTCTACACTGGCTTCATTTTAGAATTCCTGTCTTTTTCCATATGAATGGTTATGTGCAAGCCAAATTTCGTAAAAATCGGCTAAATAGTTACAACGTAAAGGCGTAATTAAACAAATAACGTAACTTTCACGTATCATATACTGCAGCTAATGTTTTTTTGGATTAAAACAATATTTAAAAATCATAGAAGTGTAGAAGTCTTACGTTTCTGACAGAAGGATGAGCGACTAAAAACAGATGTTCTCGTAAGTTCTCCAAGTACCAGAAATAATCTTCAGAGCTCGCAACAGATTCAAATATGTCTATTGTTTCAGTCAGCGTTGAGCCTGCACCGAGTATCAAGTTTTGGTCGATCTTGTACCCTTTGAGTTCGTCCATACTGCTGATGTCTATCAGGATTCGAGGATATTCATCAATGGGATAAACTCCTGCAAAGATTTTGTAAAATGCAATTCATTTAAAATTAATATCTGTCACTTTTATTAATACACCATGCTCAAGTGTAGTAAAATACAAGGGATGGAAAAATGCTCATCAATTTGTGTGGGTGCAAAATTTGATGTGTCGTTTTACGTTCGAATGCTGATCATTATTCCAATAGTTGTCGCCGTTAATTTTATTGTATTATTTATTGCCATTGCCATTATTGAGGCAGCATGAGAGTATTATCTATTGGGTATTAGAATGGCACGCATTGGAGCATCTCGCTACCCAGCAAGGAAGTCTAGAATAGTAAACAGGCCGATTTTTTTACATTACATATTTTCTCATTTTTGGTTCCAAATACGATGAGGAAAAAATCTAATTTGTCTTACCTTTGGCTGTATTCCCAGCTACAAGCATATAGCTATCATCGCCTTTGCTCTGCAAAACTTTGAAAACGTCGTTGATACTGTACACTTTAAACCAAGATTTCCCGTCTTTTAGTTCTATTTCTAAATTTTGCGGCCCTTTTACATCTTTTTCTTCAATTATACACCAGTCACTAATACATTTAACTTTGTGACATGCTTTCCCATTTTTCTTACAAATATTGAGGTCTTCGATGTCTTGTAGACTGTTGGGCTCAGGTGCATCGCTCGCAAATGTCTTGAAAGCGTCCAATATCGGCCGATAGCCAGTGCATCGACAAATATTGCCCCCCAAGGATTGTTCTATCTCCAACATCGTTAGCTTCTTTTTGCCTTGAAGGAGACTGAAAATATAATTACACTTCCTTTGAACATTTTTTTTCTTCATTTACAATATCTCTTATAGAATTGAGACGTTTTTCTTTGATATGCGATTTTTGGGAATACCCATAGGGATCTAGTTAAACCCTGAAGTTTAAATTCAACTGATTTGTATTGTAATATTTAGTTCACGTAAGTGAATCCGCGGATAAATTTGTTATCCTTTTAGTAATTATTTTACCAGTCCTTATTCAATCCCCTGCTCGAGCTCTTGAGAGCGTTACTTATTTTTATCTTATATCTTTAAACGAACTATTCTTTTATATTTATCTATTTCTTTATATGTATCGTGTACCTATATCTAAAACTGTTTTAAAGATTTCGACAAATTATTTATACAGGGATTTTGAGAGTAATAAATCGAGCCTGTTGAAATTCGCATCTTCTCCAAAAATACAATGTAACAGAAAAAAAGCCAGAAAAACGTCTCCATTAAGTAAATTAAACAAAACGCACTCTAGCGTGATCGAATCATGTACACGCGATTCGGTAATTACGCATGATCTACGATGCTTCTTGATCGATACCGTTTTTATTGATTTATAAACCCCCAGTAAAAATCACATAACGACTGTGTTATTGGCCCAATTATAAAATATTTGTTGCTGTTGCAATAGAGACATTATCCAATAATAATAACAATGCATAATTGAATAATGAATAAACATGAGCTGTGATTGACAGCCCGCACTGCGCGGCGTTAATTTCAGCGATCTGTACAAGCCTAATTACATAATTAGGCATGTAAAGACAGCCTCACCGCAGCAGTTTTTTTTTATCCGACTGGATGGAAAACAAACAAGTGGGTCTCCTGATGGTAAGAGATCACCACCGCCCATAAACATCTGCAACAACCTAGAGGCCTAAGATGGGATACCTCGAGTGCCATTAATTTCACCGGCTGTCTTATATACTCTCTACACTAAAACACAACAGTCCAAGCACTGCTGCTTCACTTCAGGATTAGCGAGCAAGATGGTGGTAGCAATCCGGGTGGACCTTGCACTATAGCTCAGTACAATTAGATCAAAATTTGGCAAAATTAAAGCAAGCGGTTTATCTATCAGGATATGTAGGTTATAGAGAAAAAATAAATTTTACCCACTCTCCCCTCCCCTCCGGGGGGAGCGTCACCCCCCCGCGCCCTCGAATATGTCCCGGACCGCGGTATTTTCCATTATAAAAGAAAACTGTACGCGATACATAAAAAGTGTGTAGGAACGAAATAATCCTTGATAAATTTACTATAAACCTTTCATACATTAAAAAGCGATATCACTTATAGTTCCAGCGCAATATGATACCAAATACTAACTCTTTTTATAATTAATCGATTTTTTCGGCTAAAAGGTTAGTTTTCTCAAAAACTTCACCATTTACCGCCAAGATATGTATGACAGAAGTAAAGAATAGAATATTTTCTTTATAAAAAGGTATAATTTATTTCTAAAATCTTTCATTTACCATCGCTATGCTATTTTTTTAATTTAGTTAATTTGGCCATTCAGCGAAATATAAATGTTCATACTGGTTAAATGGTGTTACTTTAAATACCATTAGATTCTCATATGTTTTTCTATAAGCTATAGGTATGGACCTATTTTCTGTATTTAAAAAAAAAATGTAGGCCCTACTGGGCTTTTAGGAGATAGGGGCGGGGAAATGGTCAATTTTCACCTATTTTCTTAAATAACTTCAAAACGGATTAATTTAAAATAATGAAAAATGTATATTTGAGATTTTCATAATGTACCCTTTCATTTGATATGTCACACGATATAGTTTCTACATTTTTTTTTTCTAATTTACTCCCCCCCCTCCCAAACTGGCCCTCGTGTTTAAAATTAATTAATTTACTTTACACGTCCGTGTTTGGGTCATCAATTTACATAGGTGAACTAAATTTGAATTCAATCGGTCTAGTAGTTTCGGATCAAATTGGCTATGACAGACGGACGGTTTAGGTATATTTATACCTTAGGCTGCAATTTATTCTTAAACTACTAATAATTCTTAAGAAAACTTAACCGTTATAGTTTTCCTTGCAAGTTTGATATACCTACTATCGTCCTGAATTTTTTTTAATTTTTTCTACCCACTGGTTTAGATTTTAGAGGGGGGGACGCCCGATTTTAATGAAAATTTGCGCTTTAAAGTTGAATATTTTGCAAATGAATCACTGAATGGAAAAATTGTTTTCGCAACCCCCTAATGATTTTAAAAAACCTATCCAACGATACCCCACACTACAAGGTTGGATGAGAAAAAAAAAATCACCCCCACTTTACGTCTATGGGAGGTACTATAATTTATTATTTTTTAAATTTTTTATTATACTGTTTTGTCGGCATAGTTTACATATATATTCGTGCAAAATTACAGCTTTCTAGCATTGATAGTCTCTGAGCAAAGCCGCGGACGGACAGACAGACAGACAGACAGACATGGCGCAACTATGAGGGTTCCGCTTTTGCCATTTTGGCTACGGAACCCTAAAAAATGTCTAATATTTTATTATAATCTTACTTACGGACTAAATAGTTTTTTTTTTTGGTAGTTTTTCCTAAGTTATTGTCGCAGTAGCTGATGATGGTGAATTTTCAAAATAGCATAGCAGCGTCAAATGAATGAGTTTAAAAATAATTTATACCTTTTTATAAAGAAGATATCCTGTTCTTTACTTTAGTCATACATATCTTGGCGGTAAAGTGTGAAATAATTGAAAAAACTAAATAATTAACAAAAAAAATGGATAAATTATTAAAAATGTTCGTATTTGGTGCCAGATTACGCTGAAACTGTAAGTGGTATCGCTTTTGTATGTATGAAAGGTTTATAGTAAATTTATCTAGAATTATTTCGTTCCTACACACTTTTTATGTATCTTGTACGGTTTTCTTTTATAATGGAAAATACCGCGGTCCGGGACATATTCAAGGGCGCGGGGGGGTGACGCTCCCCCCGGAGGGGGGGGGAGAGTGGGTAAAATTTATTTTTTCTCTATAACCTACATATCCTGATAGATAAACCTCTTGCTTTAATTTTGCCAAATTTTCCATACATTGAAATCTAATTTTCTTCAACTACTAGCTCCTAGCACCTGCAAGAAGTTTATTAGTTAGTTTTTCAATCACTTCTGAAATTTACTACGAGCTTTACTTTACAATGAAAGAAAACAACGAAAGCTGAAGAGAACCATTCAAGGGTGTGTGTGTGTGTGTGTAGTTCCCAATCCGCACTGGGCCCGAGTGGGAACTACTCTCATCGTGAGGAGGCTTGTGCCCAGCAATTTGACGTATACACAGTACCTATATTTCTCACAAGTTCGTCCAAGCGTGGTAGAGTAATTCAAGATGACGCGTACCGTTGGTTCTTATCACAATGCCATTAATGTCTAATTTTGATAAAATCACGCATCTTCGTATAATGGCGATGAGTAGGTGTAGCATTAATATTGTAAAGGGGAATAAAACCATTACCTGTACATGGCCATGACCCACCCAGGCGAGCAGTACCCGCACTGGGTCCCGTTGTGTTTGGCGAGCGTCTTCTGCAGCGGGTGGTAGCCCGCGTGCCGGCTGCCGACGCCCTCTATCGTGGACACCTCCCAGCCCTCGCACGACGTCACCGACACCAGACACTGGAGCATACATATATAGAACCAGAGACTTTTGACAATGTTTACCTAACGTTCTAGGCCTGGCCACATGTTGCAGGCGACTATGTGCATTATTAGTGCATCCAAAGGTGACTGACCGAGTTGACGGCTACGGGCGCGTGTCCGTTGCGCGCGGCGGCGACGACGCAGGCGCCGCAGCCGCCCTCGCGGCACATGTACTTGCTGCCGCGCAGCTCGCTGCCCACGCGCAGGTAGTCCAACAAAGACACATCAGAACTCGTCTCGCAACCCACTGAAATAAGACAACATGCCTGGTGTTTTAAATTCAGTGTTGAGACACTTATTATAGTAGTGCTAGCTACTGTTACGTAATAATGTTCCTTAAAACACGAGTGTGATGGTTTTATGAAACGAGGCGTAGGCGAGTTTCACAAAAGGATCACATGCCTCCATTATTTTTAAAAGTCGCTGAACTAATGTCATTCAATTTGACGAGAACGATTTATGTTTTAATTTTTTGCTCGTATTATAGGCCACACCCGGTACATGTAGTTCATTGATACAGAAAAATGTCTCAGTAAAGAAAAATCTAAAACTTTATGCTGTGAGAATAACAAACTACCGACCTGATTGGGGTTTCCCGTTGAGCAGAAAGGTAACGCGGTCCATGGTGCGCGGGCGCAAAATGTGCGGCGCACGCACTGATCTAATATTTAATGTCTATCTATGACAGTATGATGTACAGTGGCATTCATAGGGGTCCTCGTTATCATTCACCATGATGTTATGTGCGTATACCATTTATTTGTCCGAATTTCAATTGTCATACAAACATTCCTTTTCCTGACTACGAAGCCTGAGGTCCCGGGTTCGAATCCCGGCCGGGGCAAATATTTGTATGATGAATACGAACGTTTGTTCTCGGGTCTTGGATGTTTAATATGTATTTAAGTATGTATTTATCTATATAAGTATGTTTATCCGTTGCTTAGTACCCATAACACAAGCTTTGCTAAGCTTACTTTGGGGCTAGGTCAATAGGTGTGAATTGTCCCGTGATATTTATTTGTCTATTTATTTATTTGACATGGAATATATAAAATCGTGCTGATTTCAGGGTTTTTTTTAATTTCATCTTATAGAATGCTGTAGCTTAGGTTAGGTTAGTTAGTTTAATATCAACTCTGAAGAAAATCCTATTTCAGAAATAAAAATAGATTATATTATGGCATATTAAAATTATTGAAAACGATATATCATGGCATATGAAATTCGGGCAAACGATAGAGAACCATTAGAGTTACGTGGCACTGAACCTCGAAGCTGTGTTTATGTAGATGTTGTCTGTCGATCTGTTTGGTGACCCCGAAATTGGAGGAATGTGGGAATGCCTAATTAAAAGCGCTTAAGGATAAATCAATAAAGAAACCTATTTTTCATTGCTAATTATAACGAACCTTTTCAGAAACTTATTATTTAATTTTGTGTATGTTTATCAACATTCTCCAGTTAAACAGATTCTTCTTGAACTCACTCATAAAGTTGTTTTTCAAAATAATTTTCTTCATAGAAGACAGTTATCAAAATATTATCTTCATTAATAAATTCCATAATTAAGAACATTACTTGAATGAAGTCATAATGTTGTTTTTAATGATACATCATGTCAGCCGAAAGACGTCCACTGCTGGACATAGGCCTTCCCCAAGGTTCTCCACTCAGGACCGGTCTTGTGCTTTTCGCATCCACCGCGATCCCGCGATCTTAGCCAGGTCGTCGCTCCATCTTGTTGGAGGCCTACCGACAGCTCGTCTTCCGGTCCGCGGACGCCATTCGAGAACCTTCTGACCCCATCGGCCATCAGTCCTGCGTGCAATGTGCCCCGCCCACTGCCACTTCAGTTTCGCAATTCTTCGGGCTATGTTTAATGATACGTATGCAGACATTCAGAGAAGCATGGAAATACGCATTCTATTTTGGATAGTGTTTTTTTGTTAAATATTTGTCTGATTGACCATTAATAATTACTTTTTTACATAATAAGCCGGGAAAAGAGAACTCTAAGGAGGATCTTTGAGGATTTGTTGATATTGTGCGACATTGATCCTTCGAGAGCATATGTTACGAATTTCACGAGAACTTTAAAGAATATTCCAATAATAATTTAAATGTCAATTGTAAATGCAAGCGCACGTGAAACTGGGGTAAAATCTAGTATCCATACTAAAATTATAAATGCGAGAGTGTGTGTGTGTTTGTATGTTTGTGTGTTTGTTTGTATGTTTGTCCATTTTTCACGTCGAAACGGAGCGACAGATGGGACGTAATTTTTGGCATAGAGATATTTTATGGGCCAGAGATTGACATAGGCTACTTTTTATCCCGGAAAATGCAAAATTTCCGAGGGAATAGCGTGCGATAATCGGATTCCACGCGGGCGAAGCCCCGGGCAAAAGCTAGTTATAAATATAAATACGAATATGTTGTGCATGTTTACGTCTCTGTTACTCTTTCACACTGAAATAGTTGCATTGTTTACTATTTGATGTTGAACAAAGAGCTATGTATTGTCAGAAAGTATTGTTTTCTCTACTGCTTGCTATGTGTTGGTGTGGAATAAAGAGTTATTGTATTGTATTGTATTGTATTGTATTTTACACTTGTGCAACTCAAACCATACAGTACGCAAACTTTCACAATAATCATGTAGATAATAGAAATACTCATAAATCACGCGTGAAAACATGTGAAGGTATAAGTAGTTAATAAGTCAAGCCCTGATACAGTAAAACTGTTTCATTATTGCTTGGTACAGACTTGTTCGCAAATATATGAATTAAAAATAAGTATAAATAAGTACAGTAAATAAATAAGCAAGTACAGATACAGTTGAAAGTGAAACGTAAAGGTAAGTAAAAAAACGTTAAATACTATCAGCCAAATAAGTGGTCTATCAATTTTTAAACAAGTTCCTATCAAATAAATATGTCGCTAAAGTCCAACTTTCAAGTTGACACTGACAGACACGTCTTTTGGCATTATTGTTTTATGACATGCAAACGATTATCAACTTTAGGGTGGTAGACTACATGGCTGATGGTACCTACCATGGAATAGAAGGTAGAGTTGGAAATTGCTATCGTATCTAATTTGCTCTCCAAATAGTCACAAGAGTATAATTATCGTCACGTCTTTTATCCTATTAATATCATAAATGCGAAAAATTGTGTGTGTGTGTGTGTGTGTGTGCGTGCGTGCGCGCGTGCGTGCGTGTGTGTTTGTGTGTGTGTGTGCGTGCGTGCGTGCGTGCGTGCGTGCGTGTGTGTTTGTGTGTGTGTGTGTGTGTGTGTGTGTTTGTGTGTGTGTCTGCAAGTTACGCATAGGGTTCCCAGGTCCTCAAACGTAGCCGGACAGACCAGCCAGTTTGGCCGGAATTTTGGTCAAAAACTTCGGGCCCCTAAATTATTAATAAATAATGTAAAAAAAAATTTTTTTTCATTACAAATGGTAGCCTATGTATGTCTTTCCCAGAGTTATAAACTATAAATTTCATCTTGGTTCAGCAGCTTAAGCGTGAAGAGTAACAGGCCGGTTACCGATAAATTTGGCCCGACAAGCACTGAAAAAGCCTAACCACAAAACAGATAGTGTCTACCTATATAACTATCTGTGTTTTGTGGCGTAACTCTGTCCGGCTTTATCTGGACACAATGCAACCCTAGATACGCAGGAAGATTGGGTAGACACCCGATCTCCGAATTTCCCTACTACTCTTTTTTTTAATTGGGAGAAAAATGGTGGTATTTAAATTTCAAAATACAGCGTGTATTTTTAATACTACCTCAAACTGTAACCAGACTAAGATTTAAGTGATGTGAACCGATATTAAAATAAATCGTTAATTTAGAATTAACTAACAGAGCGTAATTAATTTTTGAAATATTTTCGAGCAGCAATGTAATGTGTACAAGAAGAGAGAAGCGTTCTGTGACAGCTGTCACGTCAACAAGTGCGACGTTTTGAATAAAAACAAAGTAGTATCGCGTAACGATACATTGCGTGCTAATTAATTTTGTAAGGAAAATAATAAGTCTAAATTTTTTAATAAAACATAATAAAATGTGATTCCTTCACTAACTGCCCTTAAAGTTTGAGGTAGTATTAAAAATACACGCTGTATATACAGTGGGTTTACCGGCAGCCAGGCTTTTTAAGGGAGTAAAATCAAAATCGTTTATTTGTTCAACACAGGTTCATGAGATCTTATAGGTAAATGTTTTGTATTACTATGCCGGGCCGTAAGGCATACAAATTGTAAGGTCAGTTTACTAAGGCACCTGTAGTTCAGATTAACTAATTCAAAGTAACGTATATCCATAACGTACCCATGACATTCATTTAATTAATAAACTAAAATTAAATTGACAGGGAAGTGTTAATGACAGGCGACAGATGCTTTGATTATTACCCTGTCAATTTACTTTACTGTAGAGTCGGCATCGATTCGATTTGTGGCATTCGAACATGGCGGATGTGGACAATATATTATAATTTTGCTATTTCTGTTTCTTTGGCTAGTTGAAGTATATTTTTGATAGTGTTTTTTGCGGCGACTAACCTTAACAGTGATCAGTGATCACAAAATTCTATACTGCTTTCGTGTCTGACATTTTTTAATGCGCAAGTTGTTTCCACGTGGTTTCTGTAATTTTACTATCAAGTTACAAAAGCTACAATCACCGTACAACGTTGCCTCTCGAAAGAGAATACTTAGACACTGGCGAAATTGTCTTATTAATTAGGACAGAAGCCATATTTTAAAAAAGAAGAAGAAGAGTCGGCATCAAAAGTAGCTATACACTTTCGTACTTTGTCGTTTTACAGCCACGTACTAAACGCCATGCAAGATTGTCAATGGTTCAAGGCGATAGAGTAAAAAAGTGATCTGCTACTTTAATGCTGACTGTACATTACTGGCAATTATAATTTTGTTAGAAAGTTTACAAAGTCTGAATTTTACTTTATTAATTAAAGTAATATCATGGTTAAGTTACAGAAATAAGTTACTTTAACCTCCCTCAGAAAGACTTGCTGCTGCCGGTAACACACTGAATAAAATCGACTTGTTACAACGACACGCCACTGTCTCCCTGTTTTAGTTCAAAAGAGCCCTGTGACAAACGAGCAAACGGGCCTTAGTTCCTAATAGAAATTGTGATTTGGTTAACTCCACAAGATAATGGACCGCATCAACTTTCGCGTCAATGGAACACCGTGCTCTGGTATGTATCAACCTACAATATTATAAATTCGAAAGTTTAGTTTATTAATGTTTTACGCTAAGATTTGGATGAATTTTGATATACAGATAGCTGTGTCCTAAGTTGATGGGTTTGTAAACTGGGTTTTTTGTCTGATGATTCTGCTGATGATCCGATCTACGATTCGATCGTGAGAATCAGTTGAATGTGAGCAGCGCAGAACCAATCCTTGTAGAGCTCTTTGACGTCTTTAGGCTGTTACGATGATGGCATTTTGATTCAGTCCTGTCAATATTGTTCGTCAAATTTAATCCACTTTTTGTAATCAATTCGACGTGGAGTTTGAAATGGATAATTATATTGTTCAGATGATGAAGTCAACAAAAAGGTAAAGTCATCTCCTTCTTCTTTTCATTCCTCTCCTATCGGAGGTTGGACAACATCATGGCAATTCTAATTTTGGAGGCCGCTGCTCTAAACAACCACGTGGTACTGCAGTTATAAAGTCATCAGAATGCAATTTTAACCAAACATTTTTTACAGTTTACTAATACATCTTACTATCTTCATCGAGCTAATGCGCTGTTTGTTTCTCAGTGGGTGGCGAGACGAGTTCTGACGTGTCGTTGTTAGACTACCTGCGCGTGGGCAGCGAGCTGCGCGGCAGCAAGTACATGTGCCGCGAGGGCGGCTGCGGCGCCTGCGTCGTCGCCGCCGCGCGCAACGGACACGCGCCCGTGGCCGTCAACTCGGTCAGTCACCTTTGGATGCACTAATATTGCACGTAGTCACCTGCAACATGTGGCCAGGCTTAGAACGTTAGGTTAACATTGTCAAAAGTATCTGGTTCTATATATATGTATGCTACAGTGTCTGGTGTCGGTGACGTCGTGCGAGGGCTGGGAGGTGTCCACGATAGAGGGTGTCGGCAACCGACACGTGGGCTACCACCCGCTGCAGAAGACGCTCGCCAAACACAACGGGACCCAGTGCGGGTACTGCTCACCCGGCTGGGTCATGGCAATGTACAGGTAGGTGCAATCCCAGGAGCTAAGGATCTTTATCTCCAAGAGATCCTTATCAATACATTTGAATATTTTGATTAACAGCCTGCTGCAGTCCAAGAAAAAACTAACCATGTTAGAGATAGAGCAGTCGTTTGGAAGCAACATCTGTCGCTGCACCGGCTACCGGCCTATACTGGAAGCTTTCAAGACATTTGCAAGTGATGCACCCGAACCTCACGATCTCGTAGATATTGAAGACCTAAATATTTGTAAGAAAAATGGAACAATATGTCGGATAAGCACCTGCAGTGAGAGTGATTGGTGTGTAGTGGAAGCGGATGATGTACCACATAAGAAGGAAATAGAACTGAAAGACGGCAGATCATGGTTCAGAGTATTGTCTCTTAAAGAGATATTTGAGGTTTTACGGACGAAGGGAAATGATTCTTATATGTTCGTCGCTGGAAATACGGCAAAAGGTGTTATAAATTGAATTATTTTTTATTTAGAAACAAGTTAAATTCTAATTATTACTAAAAAAAACTATTTTCCAGGAGCGTACCCTATAGATGAATATCCTCGAGTCCTTATAGAGATCAATAGTGTCAATGAGCTAAGGGGATATCAACTTGACCAGAACCTGGTTGTTGGCGCAGCGTCCACATTAACAGAGACGATGGAAATTTTCGAGCATCTGTCAGCCACAGAAGCAGATTTTTGGTATTTAGAAAAACTTCGACAGCATTTACTGAAGGTCGCGCATATTCCTCTGCGAAATGTAAGTTTTAATGCGAAACTTCATTGTTTGTTTTTTATGTTAGAGAGGCCAGACAAACGAACTAGTGGGTCACCTGATGTTTAGTGATCACCACTGTCCATAGACACCCGCATCGCTTTAAGCGATGCCAGTGCGTTGCGTTTCAAAGCTTGATGATTGGTCAGTCAGTCAATGAGTGACAAAGTGACAAAATTAAGAAATTTTGACTAGTTATTATTTCTTAAATTTGAAATATACTTACCGTGTTTTTGCAATGCCTGCTTGGTTACAGAAAATGCAGGTTTCTAGTTTTATCCACAACTAAGTTTGGTTCGAAAATGGCCGTGTCCTCAGATTACGCTTGAAACATTTTTATATTGTTACAGATAGGAACAATCGGTGGCAATCTTATGATGAAACATCAACATTTCAATTTTCAATCTGATGTCTTTCTTCTGCTTGAGACGGTTGGTGCATGTTTGACTATTTGTAAGTTTTATTTTATTTTGTGTTCATAGCAATTTCAGTACCGAAATCAAAATCAAAAATACAAGTTTTACACGTTTTCAGTGGACTCTTCCGGTTCTCAGAAAATAGTGACACCAGAAGAATTTCGTAAACTAAACATGAAGGGGAAGATAATTCTGAATATTTTACTACCACCTTTGGGTCAAAATTACAAATTCGTTTCGTTCAAGGTAAATTTGAGGAACCAAGCCCGCATTTTTGTCTTCTAGCCTTTTATTTGGACATGTTTTTTGCTTTTTATTTTAATTAATTGGACAATTTTTTTATTACTCTTATTCTGCTCATTACTTCCATTCATTGATAATCTGTGCGTGTATTAGTCATGCAATATCAGCCCTTTGTCCATTTTTTCAGATAATGCCACGCGCTCAAAACGCTCATGCTATTGTCAACGCTGGTTACCTGTACAAGTTATGCAGCCTCCAGACCACGGTTCTAGAGGCACGCATCGTTTACGGTGGGCTGTCAGCACATTTTGTGCATGCCGAAAATACTGAAAAGTTCCTCATCAGAAAGAAGCTGTTTACCAATGAAACCCTGCAAGCAGCTCTGAAGGTTCTAGAGCAAGAGTTGGTGGTTACAGAGAATCCACCAGAACCATCAGTGAAGTACAGGAAAAATCTTGCCTTAAACTTGTTTTATAAGGCAAGTAGTTCTAATTATGGTTGTATTATCAATTAGCTTTTGCCGGCGGCTTTGTTTGTGTGGAATTCGGTTATAGCGCGCTATTCCCTCGGAAACTGTATATTTTTCGGGGTAAAAAGTAGACTATGTCACTCTCTAGCCCATAAACTATCCCTAACCCAAAAATCACGTCGATCAGTCGCTCTGTTTCGACATGAAAGACGGACAAATATACAAGTATTAGGCACTGGTTCCACCGCGAGCTAGTAAGCTATGAGCTATCGGCTATTTTCTAGCCCAAGAAACGAACAAAAGATAATCGCTTCCGTGTACATAAAAGAGAGAGTTATATTTTTATAGTTCATAGCTGGCTGTTCACACTGCCGGCGAGGACACTCTCCCACCGCCCGGCGAGTAAGCGATAATTCCATAGAATTGTTTTACTAACCGCCCGCCGATTGTCAACTGTTTCTAGTACAGAATTCTACTAGTTGACCGCCGAGCTCGCCGATAGCTGGCGGTGGGACCACTGTTTACTAGTTGACCGCAGCGATAAGCTATCGACTATAAAACTAGCTCATCGGTACTCCAGCTGAGCTAGTGCAGCGAGTAATTGCCCGTCGCACGCAAACACTCGCTTATAGCCGAGCGTCTAAACTAGCAAAACTATACTCGCTTTTCGCCTCTCGCCGACTCGTTTGTAGTTTATAGTTTTACTCGCTAATAGTTTGTAGCCGCCGGTGGGACCAGTGCCTTAGTATGTAAGTATTAGTACGGAAGTATGGATTCAGAGTGCTGAGAAAGAGCTGAAGTAGACTTCATTTTCCTTCAGGGCTTGCTGTCTCTCTGTCCTGGCAGCCTGGTGGGCGCGCGCTACGGCTCGGGTGGCGTCACGCTGAGCAGCACGCGGCCTGTCTCCGACGCGCGACAGATCTTCACCACCAACCCCACGCTCTATCCTATCAATGAACCTGTCCCAAAAACTGAAGCACTTGTAAGTAAATGAAAAACCTTTATTGCCTTGGCAAGTTGTGCGCCATTAAAAAAAGTACTTGGGCTATCGAGTTCTGCTCAGTCTCAAACTCTTCAGCTTTTTTCCAAAGATATGACCAAGCTAGATCGATTTGTCATCCCCGAAAAACCCATACATAGACCCAATTTCATCAAAATCGTTGAAGCCGTTTCCGAGATTCTAATACAAAAATTTCTCGCTTAAAAGTATTAGATTAAGACTGGGTCAATTTAGTCGAGGTTAGTTGAACCGGTTTCACCTATAGTCATTAAAACAGAGGGACAAACCTGGTCAAGACCCTTGGAGTTGTTTGACCCTCTGAATCAAAAATGAGCTTAACGATAAAAACAGCTTGAGGATACCACACACAAAGTACTCAATCCGCATTTGTATGCGTGGTAACTACGGCATAAGCCCCCTCATTCCGAGAGGTGGCATAAGACTGCAGTAGGACAAGGTTATAATAAAGATTGGGTCTCCTTTTACCCTTCTTCCGACATTGAGAATGATAATGACGATAATCATGGATGTCTTGCAGATCCAGTGTGCAGGCGAGGCCTCATACACGGAGGACATGCCTCGTCTCCCGCGCGAGGTGTATGGAGCCTTCGTGCTCGCCACCGCGCCGCTTGGAGACATCCACAGCATCGATGCCAGCGATGCTCTTGTAACAAAGACCTTACTAAACCATTCTAGTCCTTACTGAGGCCTGTCTAGTAATAAAAATCGTGCACGATGCATTACATTGCGGTGCTCGATTGACCACTTCAAAGTCTTCTATATTTTGACCCCTCAATGTAATGCGATTTGCAGTACTGTTCTTGCAAAACTGGGCTTTACGGATATTATGTGAGTGAAATGAGTTTGTTAGTTTGTTTCGATTTCACGCCTTAAATACTGAACTGATTGCCATAAAATTTTACATGCATCATGGAAGACCAGAAAAAATCATAGGTTATGTTATATCCTCAAAAAATTCATAATTAACGATTACGATTACGATAACGATTTGATGACCGACGACGATGATGACGAGATGAACGGATGACCTGTTTAAAGCCGCGGGTTCACGGTGGATACAGGCCGCTGCCAACCGAAGCCAATGAGGGTCTTTGGGAGAAGCTTATGTCTAACAGTGGACGTCCTATGGCTGAGATAATGATGATGACGATGAACGATTTTATATCGATTCTCTTAAAACCTTCGCTTACATATTTGACCCATAGGTTTCATTCGGCGGAGAGATTGCCAATCCCGTTATAAATTCATTTTTTTTTATATTGGATTTTGGCATTTAAACTAGAAGCCATTATGTGCCAAAATCAATACATAAAAAAATACACATAGCTCAATTGGCAATCTCAGGATATTATCTGAAAGAAACAAGTATAGGTACATCACTGCTTTATTTTGTTGTTCCAGCAACAACCTGGCGTCATAGATTTTTACTCAGCCAAAGACATTCCTGGAGTCAACACCTTCACCGCTAGAATTGACAGCGCATTTCTTGCTGATGAAGAGGTCTTTTGCAAAGGTCCCGTCAAATACAACGGACAGGTTGTTGGCGTAGTCGTTGCTGAAACGAATCTTATTGCAGAAAAAGCTGCTAAACGTGTACTAGTAAAATACATTAACACGAAAAAACCGGTCATCGATATCAAAGAAGCAAAAAAAGATGCGAATAGAACTAAAATGTTTAGTGAAAACCCTGGCGGTCCGAAAGGGAATGAAATATTTAAAATAGTAGAAGGAAACGAAACGATTTACCAGCAGACACACTTTTGCATGGAGGCGTTGATGTGTGTGACCAAACCAACTGAGGAAGGCCTGGAAGTGCATTGTACTACGCAGTACTTGGACGGTGTGCAGGCAGTGATATCACGAGTGTTAAAATTGCCAGAAAATAAGTATGTGCATGTTATTCCCCTTTGTTCCCCATATGTATGTACATACCCACCTGTCATAACTCAACTCGTACTCAACAGTCGAGTTATGTTTGTTAATTAATAGTTTTATCGTATATTTATTTAGTACCTACTGTTGTTATCTTATAACACTTCTTATTATTATTGTTATTATGTGACTGGTAATTTAATTTTCAAATGTCTTTTTCTTTTTGTATTCTATGGTCTACCACCCTAAAGTTGACAATTGTTTGCTATTGCATGTCATAAAACAATAATGCCAATAGACGTGTCTGTCAACTTGAAAGTTTGACTTTAGCGACATAATTCATTTGATAGGAACTTGTTTAAAAATTTATAGACCACGCTTTTGGCTGATGGTACCATCCGCATTCATTCCATTAACAACCTGTAAATGTAAGGTTTCATTAACTTCGAAACACTTTGCGGCTGCCTTCACCTTTTTGGCTGGACTATTTTACGAAAACGCGTTGTTATCATAATTCATATCAAAATCTGTAATTTTAAGGATTGACGTTTACGTGCGTCGGCTCGGAGGAGCATTCGGGCTGAAAGTCACGCGACCCAATCAGCTTGCAGCGGCGTGTGCGCTGGTGACTCATAAGTTGAACCGGCCCTGCCGCATCATCCTACCACTTGCCACACAGTCAAAAGCTATGGGGAAGAGATTACCGTGCTCTACTGATTACGAGGTAAATTATAGTTACTGAAAGATTCAATATTTAGATTTCAAGTGCAGCAACATATAACAACGTTTCCTCATTTCCAAGAGTATGTGTCTGCGCAGGATTTTTTAAGCAAATGCATAATGTTCAGTAAAGTTGGAAACGTGGTGAATTAATTTGTAGGGAGGGAAGACCGAGGAGAATAGTGACAACCCTGCCGGCCGCCCGCGCCGACAGGTACAGCGCCGGCGCGTAAAAGATGGCAAAGAAAACTGATATCTATGATGGTCTAACGAATGAGACGAATTTTATGTGAATTATGTGATTATTGTGATTTTATATATGTTGAAATTGTACACGAACGTTCTGGTGGTAAAAATAGTGAATAAACAAATAAATGGTGATGTACATACAAACACGCTCGTTTCAAGGTTGCACAAAATTTGAAGTTTGTAAGGCAACCGAAAGTGCTCTACAATTTGTTAAGGATAAAGAAACCCAGGATTTAGGTGAAAGCAATTTATTAACTTTTCAGGTGGCGATTGATGCAAAAGGAAAAGTTCAATATTGCAATGAAAATATGTACATGGACAATGGTTATATTATTAGTGAAATTATTAGCACGACAGCCGTAGAAATGTATAACAACTGTTATGATAAATCTAAATGGAATTTTAAAGTGTACAATGTAACAACTGATACTGCAAGCAACACTTGGTGTCGGGGTCCGGGTAAGTTCCAAGTTAAAATTATTTTAGTGATGTTATATAAGGAAGGTGCTTGTGTTTACGGGTAATGTTGACTTTGATAATAATGGTCTTAATAAGAAGACTTCGGAAGAGATGTTCATCCAGCACATCCACGAGACAGCTTGGAGTAATTTAAAGGGCTTCGATTTGTTTATCTACACGCTCGAGTCTAACAATGCTAACAAGTTTTGCTCTTTTAGACTCTAAGTGTAGTGAAGTGAAGTCAAATGCCAACAGATGTTCCTGCACTCCAACTTCTGGATGAAGCAAATAATTTCATGCTTGTCTTTGTCGCAGTGTGGTGTGACTCCCGCAACAGCGTTCGGCTGCTGTAATTTTGTATTGATAAATATTCAAATATTTGTTTGTAATTGACAGGTAGTTTAGAAGCTATTGCTTCAGTGGAATTTATAATGGAGCGTATTGCGTACGAGTTGTTTTTAGACCCACTAGAAGTGAGGTTACGCAATCTAGATCCAGCTTATACTGAGCTGAGGGAAATGGTGGAGAGAGTGAAGATCGACGCGCAGTACGCAGACAGGAGAGCAGTCGTTGACAAATACAATGCCCAGAACAGGTGGAAGAAACGCGGTTTAAGATTTTCTTTACTAAGATGGACGCCTGTTGAGACACAGTATATAGACGTGAACTTATCAGTTTACCGTGACGATGGATCTATCGCCATAACCCATGGAGGTGTAGACATGGGTCAAGGCTTGAATACGAAAGCAATTCAAATTGCTGCTTATCTACTCAAGGTACCAATGGAAAAAATTCAAATCAAAGGAAACAATACCATAAGTAACCCTAATGGTCCTATTAGTTCGAGCAGTGTAACGTCGACTAATGTTGGGCTTGGACTTAAGAGAGCATGTGAACAGTTGTTGACGCGGATGGCACCGATCAGAGCCGCTATGGTGGACGCTACGTGGGAGGAGCAGGTGCACGCAGCTTATAATGCTAATGTAGACCTGCAGGCACATGGTTTCGTGTCTTTAGCTGACAAGCAGAAAGCGATCGCGTTCGGTGTGACGCTGGCAGAAGTAGAGGTGGACGTGTTGACTGGCGAGTGGGAGCTGCTACGGGTTGACTTGCTTGAGGATGCGGGATTGAGCATAAGTCCCTATATCGATATCGGCCAGGTATGTATTATTCTACTTATTCTACTAATGTTGTAAATGTGGATGTTTGTGAGTTAACAAAATGACTGGATGACTTTTTTTTTTATTCGACTGGAAGGCAAACGAGCAAGTGGGTCTCTTGGTGCTAAGAGATCACCACTGCCCATAAACATCTGCAACACCAGGGTTACTGCAGATTTCTTGCCAACCTAGAGACCTAAGATGGAAAACCTCAAGTGCCAGTAATTTCACCGGCTGTCTCACTCTCCACGCCAAAACACAACAGTGCAAGCACTGCTGCTTCACGGCAGGATTAGCGAGTAAGATGGTGGTAGCAATCCGGGCGGACCTTGCAGATGGTCCTACCACCTTCACGACTTTATAAGAATTAGTTTTTAGGACGTTTGGAATAACATGAAGGATAAACAACATTTAGGTACTGAGACTTTTTGAGCTGGCCACGATTTGAATGGATTTGATTATGGGAGTTTAGTTACATAATAGAGTTTTCGAATACTTAGTTACTTAACATTTCCATTTTAGTTTTTTAAGTCCAGTCGGTTAAATATATCTCGTACTCATTGTTTCGCTTGCAGTGGACGTTTTTCGGCCTACATTGTGCTGTAATTCGATATTCGAAAAACTACAAGCCTCATTCATTATCAATTCTGTGCATTACTGCATACCTACAACAAGTTATCTACTTAAGTTTTTTACCTACACTGGGAATGTGCAAAGTTTCACTTTATCTTCAGTCCAACTTATTTTATGTAACAGCGATGTTTAAACGTGGGTATTTTTAGGTAGAAGGTGCATTCATCATGGGCCTGGGTTACTGGACGTGCGAGCAGTTGGTGTACAATCCGGAGACTGGCGAGCTGCTGACGGACCGAACCTGGAACTACCACGTACCGCAGGCGAGGGACATCCCACAGGACTTCCGCGTCTACTTCAGGAACAAGTCCTATTCTGAGCCGCAATATTTCGGTGCAAAAGGTAACGTTGATATTGTCCAGTAGCAGTTTTGCAGGTAGGACCTTTTGCAGGATTCCTCCGGGTTGCTGCCACCATTTTAATTGTTAAGCTAGCCACTAAGAAAAACTTGTACTATCCTCAGTGGTGTCCGCGGACCGGGAGACGAGCTGTCGGTAGGCATCCAACGAGATGGAGCGACGACCTGGTTAAGATCGCGGCATCGCGGTGGATGCGAAAAGCACAAGACCGGTCTGAGTGGAGAGCCTTGGGGGAGGCCTATGTCCGGCAGTAGACGTCTTTCGGCTGATATGATGATGATCCTCAGTGTCTCAGTGCTCTGTCACTTCTTACAATTCATTACTTCTTCAACGCTACCGTTGACAAGTAGTGATTGCATTTTCTTTGGCAGTAGTAATTCTAAATTCTAACCCCGTGACTGCCTCTTACTAAATTGAACTCTAATGAAATACTAATCATCTAATCTAGATCTAACAGAAATACCTATTGCGTGCGTAGCTAAAACATAATTGACTTTAAATAACTTTGAACCTATACAGTTACTCTAGATCAGCTATGTCCAACGTCTTCTTTGTTGTTGCAACATTCATTGGAAACAGCATTAAAAGCCAAATGATCGATAATCAATCGAGATCGAGATCGATAAGCTTAGTGAGCTGCATGACGAGCACATCGACACGCCCTAAGAAAAAGTGTGTATCTGCCCGATACTTAGTTATGCGACTATTGCATTTTCGTACTCTACGGTATCGACTTTATCATTTACATTAATAAAAACAACAAAAAAGTGGTTAGAACATATTTTTTCCCAAACGTATAACTAACTATTTGCATAAATTGCTAAAAAAAATCCAGAGCAAAACTTAATATTTGCCTCTTATTCAATATTACGCGGGAACGCACCGAGCGTAACACGTGTGCATTTGCCATATACAGATGACTTAATATTAAGGCAGTCATTAAGATAAACGTGTATCTACCACTACCAGTCTTTATCTTTAGAAAGGCTGTACAATATCTGTCACTTGACTAATCTAGTGTAAAATATGTAACTCATAATATATGTCTATCTGGCATAAACAGTTTCGTCGAAGTTAAATATACGTATAACAAGTATGTATCTGCCACTTACACGTCGAAGATAACAACATTATTATCACGTAAAAGTGTATAACTGTCATAATTAAGAAACTAACGTATTTAAAAATCTATAAAAAATCATAAAAATACATTGTTACAATATTGTACTCCATGCCAAATTTCAATCTTCTGGCATATAAAGTTACCACGCACTTGCGATTTTAAATTTATAGAAACTTTAAAACGCTCTCCTGTAAAATTTGGTTTTTGTAGATACACACTTTTTCTTAGGGTGTGTCGACATCATAAATAATTACTTAAAACTGGGAAAGGCTGGTGGCTGGTCAACCCGTCATAATGAAGGCAGAACCATTTTCTTGACGTTTTGGATACGGAACTTTTCTAAGCTATAATAGATAATTTAAACAGACTTCTGTGTTACAATTCTCATTTATTGAATGGTTTCTAGCGATCGGCGAGCCCCCCACGTGCATGTCGGTGGCGGTTCCCTTCGCTATGCGGGAAGCCATCGTCGCCGCCAGGCTCGACGCCGGCCTGCCCGCCAACCAGTGGTTCCAGATTGGTAACCTCTCGTTTTTAGATAATCATAACTCAAAAAAAAGTGACAGATGTACGACCAAACTGTTGCTTAAAAAACGGTGACGGCACGGAATCGCAATGACGCACCGTTTTTATCGCATGCTCTCCGCACTACTGCTTAAAATACGGAATCGCAGTAACGCATCGTATGCATACCATTTTTTTGCATGGTTTCCACACCGCTGCTTAAAATAAGAAAACGGTGTGGAATCGCAGTGACGTGCTGTAAAGTCACGACTTTTGTTCGGTAAAGGAAGTTTACGGCACGTCACTGCGATTCCGTATTTTAAGCAGCGGTGTGGAGAGCATGCGATAAACTACTGCTACGTGTCATTTACGAACCATGTTCCTATAAAAATAAAGCGTTTCTATTGGTTTATGAAAAACACAGTCATTCCTCGCAACAAATCCTCGCACATCTCTGGTCGAAACGCAGCCTTATAAATCGAAACGTGAAATATAGCCTTATGTATAAATAAAAGAAAAATCGAGAACCACTGGTCCGAAAAAAAATCTTTGTTCTTCAATATGCTGTCAGCGGCCGTTTCACTTTTGCTTCCTTTTTGTTTTATTTGTGTTTGCTGTCTATTTTTTTTGTTGTGTTTGTGTGTCTTTGTGAATGTGAATAAATGTCTTTCTTTCTTTTTTCTTTCATGAAAATAAACCATTTAAGCAGAACTAAACTTATTAATAGCCAATTTTTTTGTACGAAATTTTCCTAATCCGACTTGCACTTTGTGGGAATCAACTCAGTTACGTTTCACTTTTAAATTTTGATATTTTTATGTATAAGATATTAAAATAAAGTTACGAAATTTAACAAGTTTCAAACTTAAGTTTTTTTTCTTTTTAGATGGCCCGTACACCAGGGAAGCTATTCAGATCCACGCAGCAACAAAATACACCGATTTTAAGTTCAATTGAATTTAAATAAATAAAAACACATTTTTGAAATGTAATTATTAATTAATTAAATAAAGAATACCCTAAAAAGTCCTTGTAAAATAAAGGTCAAATAAAACAAATCAATACAACTAAAAAAAAAAAATTATACTGAAACGTAAGAATAATAAAAGGTACATAGTATGTAAGTGAAAAAACCATTTCTCTCGCTCTCGTATTAAATAGTGTAAGTGTCAGAGGGACGAAGCGTCATGAACTTCGATTTTCGAATTTCGTAGTAGTCCGCCTGGCTGCGCTTCCTCGTTCTATAGCGCCAATACGTTGATAGATAGATAGATAGATTTATTTCTCAATGAATATTACAAATATAACTTCTTATTACTTATAACTGTAGGTACATAAAATAACATAAAATACATGAAAAGAACAGTTAAAAACAAGACAAAGAGTAAGAAACCTTAACTAAATATAGATATTGACTTGAAATACTATTGTCGACGTTTTCGATATACAAAATATAAAGGATTCACAAGATTATAAGAATAAAGATGAAAAATAGAATTACAATTCAAGTAAAACGGCGTTATTTTAAAATGCAGGAGCTAGGTACTTTGTAGACAGTTCTAACGCCATGTCCTTATTTTTTAGACATCTGCGGCAGTGAAATAACTACCTTCATAAATCAAATGTCGATGAATAAAATAAAATAAAAACATGTACTTAGTTACTGAAGATATACACTATCAAAAATGTTGTATGTATTACCAAAAAAAATACAGTCATCATCATCATCATCATGTCAGCCGAAAGACGTCAACTGCTGGACATAGGCCTCCCCCAAGGCTCAACAAAGAAAAAATACAGAAACAAAAATACAGTACCTGGCCATATAGGTTGCACACCGGTCTTTGCAAAGAGATTTGGCTAATATCGGCTTCATAGAGCGTTATGTGACGTTTGTTAGTCGTTGTACAGGTGCTATAGAGTACGAACGCATTTAGATGAAAATTATAATATAATAAAGAGTTGTCGAAACCCCCCAAAACTTTAAAAAGAGGGAACTATCCGTTTTCTAATAGTTACAACAGCTCTCCATAGATATCCGAAGTTTACATGTCATTAATGTGACGTAAAGTAATTAAATCCATAAAGGTGCAGTATTTATTTGATATAAAACGTCACTGAATACATTCGATGATTGATGGACGGTCGCCAGTATTCTATAATCGCTGTGAATAACCAATTGTCTTTTTCCAAAGATCGATGTGCAATCTTTATCGCCGGGTACTGTAAGCAGAAAAGTACCTACTTGAGCGAAGAAAGAGTCTTAAATAATCACTTAAACATAAAATCATTGTATTGTGTTGCCGTGTTCAACTGGACAGCTTCTCTGGTGTACGGGCCGTCTGAAAAAATACTCTGGTTAGAAGTTTATTTATTTATTTATTTTATTATAAAACTGTATAGATTCAGGCGTTACTTTGCGGAGGTCCATGTTAAAATAAATGGAATATCTGTCTAGCTCCTCCACCAAGTAGTGAGGCCTTGTCGTGCGAAAACGCTACGCTTGAGTTGGATAAATGTCATGTGTTGTTTTGGATGTTGGATAAATTGCATGAAAAGACATTTATCCAACTCAAGCGTAGCTTTTTCGCACGACAACGCCTCACTACTTGGTGGAGGAGCTAGACAGATATTCCATTTATTTTAAATATAAAAGTTTTTTTAAATTATGACGTAGTAAAAGAGGACAAGTAGGGTCATTAAAATACCGATGAGTGACCTGCCGTAAACCCCTCCGGTCGACTTTGGCCACTTCCTAATTTGTATCTTTCCAAACTTGTCCACTTCCTAATTCGTCCACTCCAACATCGTCCTTTTCCTAAGTTGTCACTTTATAGACTCCGAAGTTGACTAATTCCTAAACAGTCATTTCGCTATTCGTATTTTCCTAACATGTCCATTTACAGAATCGCCATCTTCCCAGTTTGTCCACTCTTACAACGTCCTTTTCCTTGATAGTCAGCTAAAGTAGGTACAGCACGTTCTGAAGGCAGACAAACAGTAAGACCCCGACGCGGCCGAATAATCTCAATCCCCAAATATTTTTGTGACGTCATGAAAAAATTAAGCGTAAATTAGGGTAAAATACTCAATAACAAGTCAGACACAAAATATTACTTTTTCTCTTCATCATCGTCATCAGCTTATAGCAGTCTATTGGTGGATAATGAGGGCTTCTACGATCAGCCTTTCGTAGATCGTCACTCCACTGAGCCGGAGGGTGTCCTACACTACGTTTGCCGATACGCGGTCTCTACTAGTAGATTAAACGGGTTCTTGAGCTCAAGAACCCGTTTAATCTACCGGCTATCGGTTCTTCAGCAGATATCAATCAATCAATCAGTCGCGTTGCTCCTAGGAAGAAGGGCTACCTACGAAATAACCTGAAACATGTCGAGATAAACTCGATTTAAGACGTGAGTTATCTGTTACAATATCATTTAATATGACCGCATGATCTTATAAAACCGGGCGGCCATGTGAATACACTATCCGGTTTTGCAGGACTCGATTGTTGGTATATCCGACAAAACTTGATGCCGTTTGAACGGGCTCTTACTTGGTCTGGTTACACCAAGTGATGTCATGTCAGGTCACGTTACATTACATTTCTTAATAATAATTAAGAGAAGTCTCTTCATTCCATTCTCCGTACAAACGTAGTCCCGGTCTCATTTGAAAACTAGGCAACAGAAGTAGATGAAATTTTGTAAGTATGGACTAGAAGACTGTAAGTATAGAGTAGACGCCTCTGAATTACAGGAGGTCAAAAGTCGACAAAAAACAGATGTCAACTTTGCACGAGAATTACAGACTTTTAAAGCATTTTTACAAAAATCGAAAAAACCAAAGGGCATAGAAAATATTATGAAGATCTTGATTGTAAAATATCATTGATTTATATGCTATACTTTTCGTATAATATGAGGACAACGAAGCCCAAAATTCAACCGCCCAAATCTTGAAAGTCCACAGCTATCTTGATATATTTTAGCGGGAAGCGGAGAAGCGGGAGGGGATTTGCATGGGGGGACGGCTGCGAGCGCTTATGTCACGAGCGATAAAGACAGCAACATCCCATACGAATACTTAACGCGCTCGCATAGCCGGCAGGGAAACTTCTCTTAAATTAAGAAAAATAGTGTGCCTCGGTGAAGGCTCAAATTCGCTTTATCAGAAATCGGTGGATTACCTTATTCTGCGTGGTATCTGTCTATGTTTTCTTTAACATGCAAACATTCTTTTGTCACTTTTTAATTAATGCCGACAGATGTTTTACATATTTTTCCGTAATGTTCAAATAGGTTATAATATTACAATTTCGGTTTATAATATTACATTTATTATCGAATACCTACTCCAGTGATGTTGATAAATATTAAGTATTAAAAACATTTCCTTCTGTTTAGAATGGCAAACAAAAAGAAAGTAATGTATTAAATGAAATTGAATGGCGTGAGTTATCCTTTTCAATCTAGGTGCCTATCTAAATACCTTTACGAGCAATACATATTTTGGGGATCTCGGAAACGGCTAGAACGTTTTCGGGGATGACAAATCGATCTAGATTGGTCTTATCTCTGGGAAAACGCTTATTATCGAGTTTTAACCCGAGCAAAGCTCAGTCGTCCAGGTACTATCATTTAATTTATGTGAGTCTCAACGGTAGTTTCATGTTCATGAAAATAATGTTTATATGTACGTGTTTGTCGTACGTATGTAAAAGCTAGAAAAAAAAGAATAGCTGAAAGGAAAATGAAATGAAAAGCGATCTAATTTTAGGCTAAGAATAAAAAAAGAATTTTGATAATCTGTTTACAATTTACTGAATAATCAGTGAATGTACATAAAAAAATACAAACAATTGAACGTAGAACTAGAACCTTCTCCTTATTTAAATCGTTTAAAAAAGAAGAAAAAAAAAAAGCTGAAGATCATTTCTAGGTACCTATCAATATTTTTAAGAGACAATAACGTCTGGATCAATATTTACTTAAGCAAACAGGACAGTTTCTCATTAAACAGCTGTTGTCAAGAAATAATCAGTATTCATATATATTTTTTGAATAAAATGTACAAGTCATGACTAAAAACTACATTTTGGACTCCGCAAGTACGACCACGTGTCTAATTTCAGGGTACAACTGAAGTGGTTGCCTATAAGGGATCGTAGGAACATCCACGTTTTGTCATTATTATAACATTTTAAGCTTTCGTGATTCTCACTCATAGTCAAAATACCATAACCCCCATACCCCATACCCCATATCTTCCCACCTCATACCCATCCATCCTCATACCTTCTGTCATTATTGTTCAACACTCTTTTTACCCGACTACGGCAAAGCCAAGGAAGGGTAATGATTTTATTAATCTTTCTGCTCCCTTTCCGAACGTTTCAGCTACTTGGCTGTTGGCAGTCAGTATCGGTTACGATTGAGTACCAATCTCCTTTTAGCCTGTCCTTCTACCTCACCCAAAACATACCTACTCTAAAGCCTTTACGGTGCAATCTGCCAGGCTGTGGAATCAGTTACCGACCTCTATCAGGCAATCTCCCACCGTGGGATCTATCAGTGAGGCTTGAGAAAGAAAGAAAGAAAGAAAGAAAAATATTTAATTACAGTACAAACAATACCAGACAACAATATAAGCAATACAAGATAAAATAGTACAGAAGTACGTATGTAAGTTAGCAAATACGTAGTCTGTCCTGCGGCAAAAGTAGCAGCAGACTCAGCTAATGCTGCGCTTACGCGGAAGCTGCCAGCGCTGGTTTCAGTCTGCCCCTGTTGACACATGCTAGAATATCGTCTATAGCGGGCTGGATGGCGGACAAAAGACAGAAACAGTTACACCAGAAAAACAATATTACATAATAAAAACAAAAACAAAATAATTAAACTAATATTTTAACCCTTTATAAGGCAGAGGCGATTTAGCGACCACATGCATTGATTTAGAAATTCAACCTTATTGTTTTAGTAATAAGTTACAATATTCATTGTAATTATTGAAAATACTACTAGCTTTAAAAATATCCTTTGCCGGATATGTATTCGATAGCTGCTTTTGATTCTGTGGTAGTATGCTACAATAAATGGGGCCTTATAAAGGGTTAAACTAAACAAGTGAAAATCACGAAAGTTTATCAAAACATTATAAAGAAAAAATAAATAAAAAAACAGAAAAAAATACAAAACCCTCAACAGTCAACAGATTACAGCTCTAGAAGTACCCATTCATCCTTGAGCACAACACCGATTGCAACTAGTGATATATGCAGCTGTTTTCAAGTTGTGTTAGAAGAAGCAACGCTCGGAACTTGTGTTTAAAAGTAGGCTGGGACATACTTTCACGCAGGGGTGGTGGCAAGTCATTCCATATCTTGGACGTTGCAAATTTGAAAGAAGGATGTGGCTTACACCTTCTCCTTAAATATTTGAGAACATTCCTTTGTTTAATATATTATATGTATTCCTGAGTCTCCTGCTTGCGTTTTTTGGAAACAATTTCAAATGAACTAAAAGAATTTCTTTGCTCACCCGCGACCTTAAGATAGCTAAGTCTATGCAAATTATGCAAGAAATAAAAGAAAGAAATTCTTAATTCTTATTAAGAAATTCTTTTAGTTCATTGATATGGACCTCCGCAAAGTAACGCCTGATTCAATAAATTATTTAAAATTTCAAATGTCTAGACAGAGTCTTGTGACAGACAGAAGGCGGAGTCTCAGTAACAGGGTTCCGCTAGCACTCTTTGGGTAAGGAACCCTAACAAGTAATGAAACAATTATCACTCACTCATCATGTTTAATGATCACGAATAAACAATTTAAGTACGTCTGTAATGTCTCCGCCTCGTGACTAAATATACAATAAGTACCTACGATGCATATGGTTTAAAAAAATCAATGCATCTTTTATCTGTACCAGATTTATGAGAATCCCGAGCATAAAAACCGTGGCTTTTGCTTGCGCAGTATAAATAATACCGTAAAAGCACTTGTTATTTGATAGATGCGGTACATGCGGCAAAATCTTGCCGTATTTGGCAAATGAGTTCACAAAAGTATCTGTGTATGACTAGTTTTTAATTTTAGATTAAAAAACACCGCTGGAAAAAAAATCACGACACTACTCGAAAATGTAGACGTACATTACCTTAATCTAGTACTTAAACTGCCTATGACATTTAGCAGCTGACTCATTTACGGCTCGCAAAACACGACAACAATGAAAAAAATTACGGTAGGAGAGTTCGTATCATTATATGAGTTTCATAGTACGATACGACTTTCACCGGCTGAAAATATTAATGTATTAATGTATATCACTATACCATAACATTTTAAACTTTCGTGATTTCTACTCATAGTTAAAATACCACGAACGGCATTTATCACGCTAATACATAAGTAATACTCGACGTTTTGGCTACATTGCAGTGGCCGTGGTCACGAGTAGACCAGGGGTTGGGTAAAGTACCCACGGTCACTGTAATGTTGCCAAAACGTCGAGGTAAATATCACATGTGTGTGTTAGCGTCTTAGCGCGATAAGTCCCGTTAGTGGTATTCTCACTAGGTATATGGTTCAAAACCAGTCTGCCTGCACTTTCACGATACCTATAAAGCAGACATAAAAATAATCATAAATCTCAAGTCGACACGTGTCAATGAGTTTTAATGAGTCAGGCCCTGCTATTTTGTTTTCCGGTTATTGTTTAGTGCAGACTTGTTCACAATTGGTGTAAGTTATAAAAAAGTTGGTATTTGATATTATTTGTAGCAACAAAGAGGTGCGGGTGTGGCTGAAACTAAAACGTCGAGGTATGTAAAACACGGTATATTTTTTTTTAATCTAGTATTTTTGCACAAACCATTTGCGCATGCAAGTCGCTGCGTGTAGCCAGACCTTGATAACGCGGCTCAATAATGCTTGGTAACGAACAATTGACAACCTGACTAATTTCGCAATTTTTAATTTCGCAATTGCTTAATGTTACTGAAACTGTAAGAATTTAAGGATTTTTATAAAACTAACCTAAAGGGTTCTACACGATGGCTCTGAAATAAACCCTGAAATATTTTCGTTTTAGAGTTTGCGAAATGAAAAGTTCCGATATTATACAGGTTGCCAAACTTTAGTTGCGAAATGAATGGATACCAGATAACGCGTGTAAAGCCTGGAACTACAATCTAGTAGGTAAGTAATAATAATCGCATAAGAATTATTTAAGTTTTATTTCTAATAGTTGGAAATCAATTGAACACAAAATCGGTGTATTTTGTTTCCGTGTGTACCTGGATAGCTTCTCTGGTGTACGGGCCGTCTGAAAATAAAACTCTTTTTAAAATATTGTCTGTATGTTTACATACGTACCTACCAGTGATCGAATCTAGGGTGCAATTTCCCTTAGTCTTAGCCGTTATTTTAACATGGATACATGACTTACAATCTCGCAAGTCGTTTTGTTACTTTTTGTTACCTACCTTTATAAAAAGGTTTAATTTTAAGTGGTTTACTACACCATCAAATTAACAATATGTAAAAGCTGAGTTTAGACTTACAAGAAAAATCGTGCAAGATGCATTACATTGCGGCGCTCGATTGGCCACTAAAAACTCGTTGGCTTCTCGGCCTCGCAATGTAATGCAACTTGCACGATTTTTCTTGCAAGTCTATAATCGGCTTAGCAAGAAACAACGTAAAAAGCAATTTTTACTAATTCTTCGAGTACTACATAGAGGAACTGAAGGTAACTTGCACGTCTTATCTTAAATGGTATTTTTATTATTTTTGTCTGTTTGTTATATTTAAAATTTACCGTAAGCTGGCGCGGCCATTTCGAAAAAAAAACTCCGTTGAGTGGCCATGTAACCCGTGAATTTATCACGAACCACGCATTTTATAAAAAATAACACCAAAAAAACTATTACAGTGATAGTTTATCATAAAATGGCAAATATCTTATTAAATAACAATGAATAACAATAAAATTGACACTTTAAAGCTTAATAGGTACATTGCAAAAAGATCCCTCAGTCCGAAAAAGGATTCCCTTCGTCACAAACTGATGGATACTGAATCCCAAAAAATAGAATTACCGATCTGAAACCACTGGTCGGCGGGCAGGCCGGCGTCGAGCCTGGCGGCGACGATGGCTTCCCGCAGGGCGAAGGGAACCGCCACAGACATGCACGTGGGGGGCTCGCCGATCGCTGGAATCCATTCAATACATTAAGATTGTACATGTACACAAGAATTTTTAGCTATCGACAAAAAACGTCACGATTTTTCTATTAAAAAGATACCCCTTTGGTCGTAAAACAGATGCCATCAGGCAGCGACGCGGCGAGCAATTTTTCTATTCATTGCATGTTCTCCTTGGTGACCAAAATGCGACTAGCATCTCAACCGCGTAATGAACAGAGAACACTCGTCGCTTAACTAGTTCACCATAAAATATGGCATAGATATCATTATTTACTACTTAATTATGAGTGCATGCAACATTCTCGTTTGCCTTTAGAAGTGCACCTACCAGCCAGCTTACCGAGAACGGTGGTTAGTAGTAGTCACAAAGTTCATTTTCCAGAGACAAAGAACTCATTGCGTGTCAATGGTTGTGGTGGTGAAGTACTGTATTCTATGAAATGACGAAGCACTGAGAGTCGTGTGTGTACTTCTGCTTGGTACCAAGTAACCTGGAAACTCCTTGCACAATTGGACATTATAGGCCTCCCCATATACCTCTACTCCAGTTGGAAGCGGCCTGCGTCCACCGTGGACCGGCACTTTTAATCGGTTTAAGGTATAATATCGTTAGTGGACATCCTACGCTGCTCTTGCCGATTCGCGGTCTCTATTCAACGACAAATTTTCGGCCCCAACGGCTATATATGTATTACCTTTTGCACCGAAATATTGCGGCTCTGAATAGGAGGAGGACTTGTTCCTGAAATAGATGCGGAAGTCCTGTGGGATGTCCCTCGCTTGGGGCACGTAGTAGTTCCAGGTGCGGTCCGTCAGCAGCTCGCCGCTTTCTGGGTCGAACACCACCTGCTCGCACGTCCAGTAGCCGAGGCCCATGATGAACGCACCTTCTGCCTAAAAATACCGTCCTGCTTGACGTTGCCAAAACACTAAACATTGCCTTTAACCACGTAACAGTTTGACGACCATGGTATCCAAAATTAATGCTTCAACCCGTCCATGGATACTTTGGTGTCGTAAAGTTTGACCTTGATTTTGTGCACAAATCTTAAATTATGAGCTATTACTATATGAACAAATTTATTCGTGAATAAGTAAACATTAATTAAAGTCACAGTAATTTTGTCTTTATTCAAAACCTTGTAGTTAGAAAATTGTAGATGCGCGGCGCGTTACGTCCGTCGATAAGAAAACCCGGACGGTTTGAGGCATATTGGTCACGCATTCCGGACTGTCAAGTGGAAAGAAGAAAAGTGTGAGTGAATGCAATGCAAAATAAAACTTTGCTGTTGAATATAACAAATTTTCATACATTGACATACTTCTGTTTAGTCCCTTCTCAAACTGCATATATATAGTTGGGAATAATGCAAATATGCTTATCTACCATAAGAGCGTGTATTTTATTAAATAAACAATGTATTACCTGACCGATGTCTATCTGCGGACTGATGCTCAGTCCCGCATCCTTAAGCAAGTCCACTCGCACCAGCTCCCACTCGCCAGTCAACACGTCCACCTCTACTTCAGCCAGCGTCACACCGAGCACGTCTCCTTTCTGCATTTCAGCCATAGATACAAAGCCATGAGCCTGTAGGTCTACATTAGCATTAAAAGCTGCCTGCACCTGTTCCTCCCACGTAGCGTCCACCATAGCGGCTCTGATCGGTGCCATCCGCGTCAACAACTGTTCACAGGCTCTCACAACTCCCAGTCCAACATTATTTGATGTTACACTGCTCGCTGTTAAAGGACCATTCGGCGTGTTTATAGTGTTGCTTCCTTTGATTTGAATTTTTTCCATCGGTATGTTGAGAACATGAGCAGCAATTTGAATTGCTTTCGTATTCAAGCCTTGACCCATGTCGACTGCTCCATGGGTTATAGCTACAGTTCCGTCGTCATGGTATACTGACAAGTTCACGTCGTTATACTGCGTTAAGTGACTCGACCATCTAAGTAAGGAAAATCTTAAGCCGCGTTTCTTCCACCTGTTCTCTGCATTGTATTTGTCAACGGCTGCTCTCCTGTCTGCGTACTGCGCGTCGGTTTTCACTCTCTCCACCATTTCCCTCAGCTCAGTATAAGCTGGATCTAGATTGCGTAACCTCACTTCTAGTGGATCTAGAGACAACTCGTACGCAATCCGCTCCATTATAAATTCCGCTACGGCAATAGCTTCAAGACTTCCTGTGAATCATACTTGGCTGTAAATTTTATGTCAAGCTTTTCAAAAATGATCAAACTTACTGTCAACAAAATAAAATGAATTACAAAATCACTAGTTGGGTCGGTATTAATAAACATTTTCTGGAGAGATTTTTGACATTAAATCTTTATTCAAAACGACGTCTTTGCTTGTTTGAACTACCCGATTAAATGGACTTAAGATTGTTGACCTCAACAAAAAAAAAACTTGAACTTATTACAACAGGTAGCTCAAATATGTTAGAGGTTTTATTGTGATACTAACGTATGTAAAACTTTAGTAAAAGTTGAGCTGGTCTCTTACCAGGAGACCGGCACTGCGTGTTACTAGCTGTATCAGTTGTTAAATTGTACACTTTGAAATTCCATCGAGCCTTGTCATAACAGTTGTTATACATTTTCAAAGATCCTCCGGTGACATTATCACCAGCAACGTAGCCATTGTCCATGTACATATTTTCGTTACAATATTGAACCACACCCTTATTATTAATTGCAACCTGAAAAATTAAAACTTTATATTCAAACTTCGTATTTCTTCTTTATTCTAGTTTTATCCACAACGAAGTCACAGCAGAACTATGTACCTAAAGGGCCTGACTTTCTGATAGTTACTTCTAGTTACTTAAATATACACGGTGATTATTAATCGGTCATCAGGAATAACAAAAAAATTATAACAAAAAATAGAACCGACTACAAAAAAACCATAAAAATAATTTTCTACCAGCCTGAAGTCGGTGCCTCAGCACGAGCCAGCAGGAGTGGACCTATAATCGTCTACCTCACCTACAACTATACGAGTAAATGGCTTCAATCACTCCTGCTGGCTCATGCTGAAGCACCGACTTCAGGCTGGTAGAAAATTATTTTTATGGTTTTTTTGTAGTCGGTTCTATTTTTTGTTATAATTTTTTTTTTCACGCTTTTTAGTGTAAAACATCTAAGATACAATAGTTTAATGTCAACTGCTCGTCACCTTTTACGAAAAATTGCTTTTTCCGATGCAGAGACGTTCATTATTGAGGAGTCCTGGTGCTTCACCACCCATTCCATTTCACCATATCCGTTCCGAGGAGCATAAATTGCTTAGCAACTGTGTTAAAGCAATTGAAATTCAACCCATGAAATACTTATTATTGAGTAGTAACTCATCGGAGTTAACTGTGGTCAAGGAGTTAACTGTGGTTAAGACTCAACTGTGGTCTTCGTCATCAGTTTCACTTCACCAAATGATGATTTTCAAGAGCAAATGCTCGAGTTACTACTAAATATATCAAAATTACCATAGGTATCCCTACAACATTTGAAGAGTTCCCTCGATTTCCTTAAGATCCAATCATCAGATCCTGATTTGCTGCTTATGGGACCTAATTGAAAGCAATCCTAGACGAACGCAAAAAAAAATTTTATATAATACATACCCATACTTTATATAATATTAGACTTCAATCACTCCTGCTGTCTCGTACTGAGGCACCGACTTCAGTTTCGTCCCAGCCTATATACGTCCCACTGCTGGGCACAGGCCTCCACTCAGAATGAGAGGGCTTGGGCCATAGTTCCCTCTTCAGACTGGTAGAAAATTATTTTCATGTTTTTTGTAGTCGGTTCAATTTTTTGTTATAAAATTTTTTTTTCACGCTTTTTAGTGTTAATAATCTAAAATACAATAGCTTAATGTCAACTGCTTGACACCTTTTACGAAAGATTGCTTTTTCTGATGCAGAGACGTTCATTATTGAGGAGTCCTGGTGCTTAACCACCCATTCCATTTTACCATATGCATTACGACGAGCATAAATTGCTTATCAACTGTGTTAAAATAAATGAAATTCAACCCGTGAAGTACTTGTTATTGAGTAGTAGCTCTGTTGGTCAAATGTGGTCTTCATCGTCAGTTCCACTTCACCAAATTATGATTTTCAAGAGCAAATGCACGAGTTACTGCAAAATATATCCAAATTACCACAGGTGTCCCTACAACATTTGAAGAGTTCCCTCGATTTCCTTAGAATCCAATCATCAGATCCTGATTTGGTGCTTATGGGACCTAAAAGAAAGCATTCCTAGACGATCGCAAAAAAAAAATTTCAAATCGGTTCAGAAACGACGGAGTTCTGAGGTAACAAACATAAAAAAAAATAAAAAAAAAAAAAACATACAACCGAATTGATAACCTCCTCCTTTTTTTGAAGTCGGTTAAAAAAGCGATAAAGACGGTCATACTAAACAACTTTTCCCATGGGACCAATACGGAAATCGGGAAAAAAAATCCCTCGCTTCATTCATTGAGACTGGTGAGGTGCTGAAATTTTCTATGAAATAGCTGATTTTTTACCCCGATTTTCGTATTAGTCCCATGGAAAAAGTTGTTCAGTATGACCGTCCTCATTGCTTTTTGTTATTCCAGATCAGCGATTAAAAACATACATAGTTACATAGTTGTAAGATTTAATATTACTAACCATCTATGGACATTGTGTTTGAAATAAATGGATATTATTATTATTATTATTATTAAAAATCACCGTATATAAATCCTTTGTAAAGGATGGACTTACATTAGATGCTTTTTCCATGTAAAATCTTGTCCCCTCAATGAGTGTGTGTGTATCCACACTACGATGATGAGTTTCGAACTCAATAGGAGTTTATCGTCACAGCAAAAAAGCAAAGAGAATAAGGTTAAAAATTTAACCCGCTGTCATCGTTTCGTGTGCTTTTTTAAATTGAAAGAGAATTTTTAAAATCTACTCATGCAATTTTACCTCGTATTCAGTAGAGCAGGGTAGCCTCTTTCCCACAGCTTTTGACTGTGTGGCGAACGGTAGGATGATGCGGCAAGGCCGGTTCAGCTTGTAAGTCACCAGCGCACACGCCGCTGCCACCTGATTGGTTGGTGTAAGTTTCAGTCCGAACCCCCCTCCCAAACGACGAACGTGGACATCAATCCTTGAAACAACAGCAAATTTTCATGAGCTATAGTTAATTTAAAAGTACCTACACAAGGAACAGATTCTGTTCTCACTCTCTTATCTTTAAGAACAGAATAGCAAGGTTCATCATCTCATCACACACGCCAGCCGAAGGATTACAATCGGCGATGCTATAGTTTACTTGCTGATTCTGGCTTTCTTGCCGATCTGGGTCGGCTTAAGTTCATGACGAAAGGTATATTTTACATCGCATTTTAGGCCTGCAATATGTTTTCGATCGATTCTATAATCAGCAGGTTTATTGGCTGGTTTTAGTAATCACATACTTACTTATTTTCCGGCATTTTGAGCATGCGCGATATTACAGCCTGCGTATTGTCCAAGCACTGCGTAGTTGAATGCACTTCCAGCTGCCGTCCTACCGAAGAAGGCGGCAAAGGGACTTTAGCGGCTTTTTAACTTTTTGATACGTGCATACTCAGAAAAAAATTCTGCGTCGAACGGTATTGACTTTTTTTTTCTATGACAGTTAGTTCTCGAGATACGCAGCAGTTAAACGACACATATTTTGATTTTTGTCAGGGTTTTATAATCTAAAAAGCCGTGATTGGTATTAAATAAGCTAAAAAGACGTTATGTATCATTAGCCGCCTTATATCATGCTTAAAATATAACACTTTTCTAAGCTAAAAAGCGCTTATCGATCATTCATACTTTAAAAAGCGGTTAAGTTCGTTTAACGAGGTTTTAATGAATTTGTCATAGCTGAATTTACATGCTTGTTTATAGGCTTAAAAGCAGTATTCTTTAAATTAAACTCTATAATGACGTTAAGGGATCTTAGCCGCCTTTTTGCCTATAACACTTAAACACAGTACGTAATACATTTAAATGTCAATAAAGCGGTGACCGCCTTTTAACTTCAGTGTCATAAGGTTGATATTTGTTCGATCATATTTTTAAAGCGGCTAAATAGCAATAATAAGTAAAAAAGCGGCTAGATTTTTGTCAATCCTTACTATTAAAAGGGGAAAGTGAGTTTGTTTGTTTGTTTGTTACGCTTTCACGCCGTAACGGAGCGACGGATTGTCGTGATTTTTGGCACAGAGATAGTTTATGGTCCCGAGAGTAACATAGGCTACTTTGAATCTCGGAAAAATGCACAGTTCCCGAGAGAACAGCGCGCGATAACCGAACACCACGCGGGCGGAGCCGCAGGCAATAAAAGCTAGTGTTAAATAATATTAGTGCTTAATTTTATTAAAAATTAAAAAGAACTTAAGTATTTAGTTTTTGGTTAACGTCAATAACGTTACCTTAGTAGTTTTGTATCTAGATTTAAGCACAATTTAGGTTTTGGGTGAACTTTTGAAATCTTTTTTTTTTTACGTTATTTTGGTGGGCATTATTTTTTTAATTTTTGGTGAAAATAATCACTCGTTGAAATGCTCTTCTGGATTAGGATTTCAATGATACAAGAAGCACCTAGTCGTATTTAAATTCAAAAACTAAGTTAAAGCTATACGATATAGTGAAAAAACGTCGCTACCGAAATTACGATAGTGACAGTAAATTACGTTTTATTAATTACATAGGAAATTAGTTTGAAATTACTATAATTTATTTTATATACGTGTACATATCCGTGTATAACTTATGTTAATAAAGTAAAGAATTAAAGTTTTAAATTATTATTTTAAGTTAATCTTAGTTCCCAATACTTATTTGAATGTAGGTTCGATCAAAATAAATCGAATGTCAAATCGGTTCGCTTGACCTTTCAAAATTCATAATTTGCGAAGTCGCACTTGCACCTGCTGTAAAAGACAGATATACCTATACTAGCATGCTCATTCGCAGACGCGTTCATACTTGTTATCATCATTCCTCCTTCCTCCCCTACCTCAAGTAGTAGGTAGGTACACTCAAAGATAGTAGGGTGATATAGCCAGCATGGGCAGCATGCTACTAAAAAGCATACCTACTTTAAACATCTCATAAACATACACGCTAGTATCACAGTAGTAATTGCTCATCAGATTTTGTGCTAGTAATGAGCATAATCTATCTGTACCTTTATATTTCACGTGAGCAAAACGCAAGTGAGCGAATCAGTTTCACGTGAAACTACCGTTAAATTCAGTCATAATGACCATAGTTAATAAAATATAAATATAAAATACCACCGGAATTACAGCACCGAATATTACGACAATAATGTATCTTTTGCGATTACTGCTAAACTGTATACATCAGTACTATTAGCTCTATTCTGTGAAATAAGAATCAAGACAACTAATAAGTAAAAATATAAACATTCAATTGAAATCATTGTACTCGTATATCGCACAACGGGAATCCACTGAAATTACTTTTAAGATGACTAAAACAAAACACATCGCGCGAAAGGCTTGTACCTACTTACTGATAGGCACACAAAATTCGGTAGTTGGAGGTTCATTCAGCGTGACAGCTAAAGCACAACTAATGTAATTTTCCATAAAAATGCGAACATAGTGATATGATCTTTCACCATTAAGATATTAGCAAGTATTTGTGCAAATTGATATTGGTAGCTAGACGATATTTAGAAAAGTGATCCACCTATCTTTTAAATGAAAATGTATTTAGTATGAAAAAGTAAAAAAAGAATGCGTTATTTAATTAGCTTCATTTTTATTTATGTTTATTAGGAAAATGACTCCTAGACACAAAGTTATGGTCAATTGATTCAACAAAACCGCGCGTGGGACAGGCTTCACAGACTTACTGCAGTTAGTGTTTCTAAGTCTGTGATATTTTTAATTCAGCTTTAATTGAAGTCAACAATGTTTATTATTTTAAAACTCCGCTAGCGTATATAAAATCGAATTGTGACGGCCAAACAAGTTGCTCTGCAAATTCACCCTTTTTTTATATCTCATTAATAAACTTTAGAGAAGTAAATAATGAACACAGTTCAATAATCATAATGTTAATTGAAAGTAATAATTTAGAAGTTTTTTATTTTTGAACAATAAATAGTTGATTTTTATATAGTATGCCTTTTAATTTTTTGTCATTACCGCTTCTCACGCAGCATTACTCTTAATAATTGTAGTCCTATCATAACCTAAAACGCCGTTATTTACAGAGTGACTCACGTATTACGGCTTTTTAATGTATTGAGAGTAAACATTTCTGTTGCTTGATAATTTTGATTCAAAAGTTAAAAAAACATCTAAGCTTTAAAACGGTTAAGATACTTTAACTTCGTTTTTATTTATAACGCAACGTACATGTTCTACTAGCAATAATAGACAATACCGCGGCTATCCGTAGTAACGACCTTCTAGTGTATTAATCGCACCTAACTTTCATTTAAAATAACAACACTAAAAAAGTTATGTACAATATTAAGCTTAAAAGTCGCTAAGGTATAGCTAACGGCCTTTTAACTTATTATTCTTCGTCGAATAATATTCACAAATCCTAAGCTATAACATAAAAGCCTCCATAATTATTACTATTTATAATTTTTTTAAATGAAAATATATACATAAAAAGGCGTGATTTTTTATCTAAATTTTAATGTAATCAGAATTTTTGTAAGTCAATTTATGCCTGAGATACAGGTATTTAAAATTTTGAAAAGTTTTTGCCGTTTTTCTCGAAAGTTACTTTTGTCACTTTGCCGCCTTCTTCGGTAGGACGGCAGCCAGGCCCTCCTCGGTGGGCTTCGTTACACACATCATCGTCTCCATGCAAAAATGAGTCTGGTGATAAATCGTCTTGTCTCCTTTCACTATCTTATATATTTCAGTTCCTTTTGAACCACCATACCTTTCATTCGCTATTGCTGTTCTGTTTGCATCTTTTTTTGCTTTCTTTATATCGATGACTGGTTTCCTTATATTACTGTATTTTACTAGTACACGTTTGGCAGCGTTTTCTGCAATGTGATTCGTTTCAGCAACGATCACACCAATGACCTGCCCATTGTATTTGACAGGACCTTCGCAGAAGATCTCTTCGTCAGCGAGGAAATTTTCGATGTCGATCCTTGGGATGGACGTGTTGACTCCAGGAATATCTTTGGCCGAATAAAAAGCTATGACTCCAGATTGTTTCTGCAAAAACAAAATAAAACAGTAATATGAAAATACTATTGTTTCTTTTAGATAAGATATTAGTGTCTCATTAGAAGAGATAGGTTTTATGAGAAATGAAAACAAAATGTTGTTATTATTTCATTACAAGAGCGTCGCTGGCATCGATGCTGTGGATGTCTCCAAGCGGCACAGTGGCGAGCACGAAGGCTCCATACACCTCGCGCGGGAGACGAGGCAGGTCTTCCGTGTACGAGGCCTCGCCTGCACACTGGATCTGCAAGACATCTCATTATTATTTTTAGTATTGATTCCCAACTTTAACTGAGGTGAACGAAGCCCAATTCAACAGGTTAGATGTCGCAATTAAACATCGGTTGATATTTTTCACAGAAAAATAAAACAGACCCAATTTTAACTTCCTTAAATTTTAGATGTGTCACTTATCAGCAATACCCTAATTATAATATCTGTCCCTAAGAAATATATTAGTTATCACATCTTAATCAAAACTGTCTCTAAGTATATATGTGTAATCGGAATTATGTCAACTTATATCTTAAATTATAGTTTGAACATCAAAATTCAATCATCAACATAATATTAGATCTGGCACCAATAAATAATAGATCCGTACCATAATTAAATGCTTCTACCTATTCTACTACAGAGGTCAGTTTTTGTATGCGAAATCTGTCATTTGATTGTGATCAAGAGCGTCACAAACGTTAGACAATACGGCCCCAGGTCTGGTTAGGTACCATCAGCCAAATATGTGGTCTACCACCCTAAAATTGATAATCGTTTACATGTCTTAAAACAATAATGCCAATAGACGTGTTTGTTAACTTAAAAGAAATTTGTTTCAAAATTGATAGACCACTCATTTAGCTGATGATACGACGACGAGCGAATCGAGGAGTGTTAGGTAAAATGGCGACCCTCAGCGCGTGATTCAAAAGTTTATTTATGATGACTTCACTTCTTAGCTTCGTTTCGTCCGTCTAACTCTACTCATCCACGAATTGCTTTTTCCCAGCATTAGAAATAATTTACTACTAAGTTACTTACCAGTGCGTCAGCTTTTGGGATAGGTTGATTGATAGGATAGAGCGTGGGGTTGGTGGTGTAGATCTGACGCGCGTCGGAGACAGGCCGCGTGCTGCTCAGCGTGACGCCGCCCGAGCCGTAGCGCGCGCCCACCACGCTGCTAGGACAGAGAGACAGCAAGGCCTGAACAATAAAAAGTCTCCTTTAACTTTTTCTTCGTACTCTGAATTGATAGCAAAACCATTATGTGAGCTGCTTGCCTTATAAAACAAGTTTAAGGCGAGATTTTTCCTGTACTTCACTGATGGTTCTGGTAGATTCTCTGTAACCACTAACTCTTGCTCCAAAACTTTCAGAGCTGCTTGCAGGGTTTCATTGGTGAACAGTTTCTTTCCAGTTAGGAATTTTTCAGTATTTTTGGCATGCACAAAATGTGCTGACAGCCCACCGTACACAATGCGTGCCTCTAGAACGGTGGTCTGGAGCTTACACAGCTTGTACAAGTAACCAGCGTTGACGATGGCATGAGCATTTTGAGCACGTGGCATTATCTATAAAATTAACAATGTATAGAATATTACGTGACTTGTATCACAGATTGAAATTTACTAGACTTAAAGTCAAGAGCAAACAACATGACCAAAAAAGGCTAAAAGACAAAGTAATGAGTTTTATAAAAAATAAATTTACCTTAAATGAAACGAATTTGTAATCTTGACCCAAAGGTGGTAATAATATATTCAAGATTATCTTTCCTTTCATGTGTAATCTAAGAAATGCTTCTGGCGTGAATATTTTTTTAGAACCAAAAGAATCCACTGAAAATTTACAGTTACAAATACAGTTTGTATTTTTTATTTTAATATCGGCAGAGAACTTTGTTAGTATGAGAAAAGAAAAGGAAAAACTTACCTATCGTTAAGCATGCACCTACTGTCTCAAGCAGAAGAAAGACATCAGATTGAAAATTAAAGTGTTGATGTTTAGTCATCAGATTACCTCCGATTGTCCCAATCTGCGACATCATTAAAAATAACTATTTAAATAAATAAATCATGGGACAATTGACACCAATTGAACTAGTCCCAAACTAAGCAAAGCTTGTACTATGGCTTGTATTTTAATAAATACTTCATCATTATAAAAATGGAGAGCGGCAAAAGGTCTATAAGCAATTTTTTTTAAAGAAAACTTTAAAATTGAATCTTTTTGCAATTCAACTTACATTTCTAACAGGAATATGAGCAACCTTTAGTAAATGTTGTCGAAGTTTCTCTAAATACCAAAAATCTGCTTCCGTGGCTGAAAGATGCTCAAAAATGTCCATCGTCTCTGTCAATGTCGATGCTGCACCAATAACTAGGTTCTGATCTAAGTGATACCCTTTAGTTCGTTGACACAACTTATGTCTATAAGAACCCGAGGGTACTGAAAAATTGGGTACGCTCCTGAAAAATGTTTTTAGTTAGTAATTAACTGTGTATTATTCATTCATATTTTTCTTGTTTAATTTAAATAGCTAAATTTAAAACACCTTTTGCTGTGTTTCCAGCAACAAACATGTAAGAATCATCTCCTTTCTTCCCTAAAACCTCAAATATCTCTTTAACAGACAATACTCTGAACCATGACCTTCCATCTTTCAATTCTATTTCCTTATTTTGTGGTATATCATCTGCTTCCACTAAGCACCAATCACTCTCACTGCAGGTGCTTGTCCGACATATTCTTCCATTTTTCTTACAAATATTTAGGTCTTCAATATCTAAAAGATCGTGAGGTTCAGGCGCATCACTTGCAAATGTCTTGAAGGCTTCCAGTATAGGCCGGTAGCCGGTGCAGCGACAGATATTGCTTCCAAATGACTGCTCTATCTCTAACATGGTTAGTTTTTTCTTGGACTGCAGGAGGCTGTTAATCAAAATATTCAAATGTTTTTATAAGTACCTTTTGCAGATAAAGATTCTTAGCTCCTGTGATTTAATCACATTGCTACACTTTGCACCTACCTGTACATGGCCATGACCCAACCGGGCGAGCAGTACCCGCACTGGGTCCCGTTGTGTTTGGCGAGCGTCTTCTGCAGCGGGTGGTAGCCCGCGTGCCGGTTGCCGACGCCCTCTATCGTGGTCACCTCCCAGCCCTCACAAGACGTCACCGACACTAGACACTAAAAGTTCCAATATAAAAACAGCGGCAGGAGCGGTTGTGAGGTTAATTCCCTAAAATTGGTTTTCAGCCGACTCTACTTGACGGCAAGGATGTCAGAATTATACAAAATCTGTATTGGCACCAAACGGGAACGGTAAGAGTTGTGAGAGAGGAAACGGACGAAGAGGCTATATGTCGGGTGTAAGAAAGGGGTGCATATTGTCGCCACTTTTGCTTAACGTATACTCAGAGGATATTATCTCAGAGGCTCTGGAGGGGCAAGGGTGAGGGGTCGTTATAAATGGGCAAGTTATACATAATCTTAGATATGACGATAACACAGCTCTTATTGCTTCCAATTCAGAGTATCTTCAAAGTATACTAGTTAGATGCCATTAATAAAAGCAGTTTGATTGCGGGTCTTTCAAAATTCATGGTGATATCGCGGAACCAAACTCTTAGTCCCAATATAACCGTTGCAGGAATACCTCTTTAAAGATTCTAGCAGTACAATATCTGGGAGCATGGGTCAATGAAGCATGGGAGTCTGATAACAATGATAAGGCCCGGATGGAAATAGACCGTGCGTCTTTTAACAAAATGAAAAAGGTACTTACTCTGTAACAAGCAACTCGACATCAATCTTAGAGTACGAATACTTCAATGTTACATCTGGCCAATAGTTTTTTATGAATCAGAGGCGTGGACCATTAAGGAACACATATACCAAAAACTAGAGGCACTGGAAATGTGCGTTTACCGTCGTATGTTACACATAAGCTGGGTCCATAGAGTCAAGAATGACGAGGTACTCCGGCGAGTCAAAAAATCCCAAGAACTTATGTTGATCATTAAGAGAAGAAAGGTAGCCTATCTAGGACATGTATTAAGGCATGAGCGTTATCATTTACTCCAGACAATAATGACGGGAAAAATTTAGGAAAAAAGACAGAAATTGAGACGTGTCGGAAGAAGAAAAAAAATCGTGGCTCCGAAACATCAGAGAGTGGACCGGTATCGCCAGTGTATTCGTAGAAGAACGGTTTTCTCGGGCGAGAGATAAGGAGTGATATGGGGAGCTGACAGCCAACCTCCAGTAGTGGAGAGGCACCGCAAGAAGCAAGAAGACCCGCTTTATTTCTTCTGTTTATAATAAGATTGTATTGAGTATCCAGAAAAAGTTACAAGCCTCATCTTAATTCAACTTTAAATGTAAGTTGCTTTCTTTTAAATGAGAAAAGCGACTGTCACTGACCGAATTGACAGCTATCGTCGCGTGTCCGTTGCGCGCGGCGGCGACGACGCAAGCGCCGCAGCCGCCCTCGCGGCACATGTACTTGCTGCCGCGCAGCTCGCTGCCTACGCGCAGGTAGTCCAACAAAGACACGTCAGAACTCGTCTCGCCACCCACTGACAAACAAATAAGTAATTCATTATAATTAGAATCCTGTAACCCATAGAAAAAATACAAATTTAATTCAAAAGCCCCTAGAAAAGTGATTCTTAAACTTTTACTTAGGAGGGACCATTTGACAAAATTTCTGTCTCGGCATGGACCACCAACTATTTGAAAGTAATTATATGGTAAAAGAAGAATTGTAAATGAATGAACGGGTTTTGCCTTTTGCCAATTCGTTGTTGAGGCTTCGCTATATAATAATAATAAAATAAATAAATATCATGGGACACTTGACACCAATTGACCTAGTACCAAACTAAGCAAAGCTTGTATTATGGACACTAGGCAACGGATAAACATACTTATATAGATAAATACCAGAGATGTGCAAAATACTTTTAAAAAAGTATTTAAATACAAAATGCAAATACTTTTCTAATTTTGGTATTTGAAATGCAAAATACAAAATATTTTTGCTATAAGTATTTTAAATACAAAATACAAAATAGGTATTTTCAAAATACTTTATTCAAATAAAATACTTTTATATGAAACAAGATTTTGCGCGCGACTTAGCACGCGTAAACTATTCGATCTGGTAGTTAGTGTTGCAATTGAAATTCCGGGATTTTACAAAATTTCTCTGGGAATAGGGCATATAAGGCAAAGCTCTGCGACAGACAAAAGAGTATTAATACCCATAGCAATTATGACATAGGTTATTAGGTGAAAACCAAAAAGTTGCACACCGTTAAAGCTGTGTTAGCAGGTAGTTTAAATTTCCATTAACTTTTTCAAATGTATGATTAATTTTCGTGTCACAATGGAAAAAAATAATTGTAATTATAAATACCTGCTGACGCAGCTTTAACGGCGTGCAACTCTTTGGTCTTCATCCATTTATTAGTAGCAAAATAACATGAAATTTACATCGTTTGTCACGATAGAGCTATATGTCCAAAAATTTAATTGAAATAATTATGATATTATGGCTTATGGCATCCTTCGTACAAAATACTCGAAAAAATGTTTACGGTTTTGTGCTAGTGCTGCACTCTGACGGCAGAAAATTGCAGTAATATTCCCTATTCCCAAAATTTTTATCATGATCTTCATTGACGTTGTAACAAGAACAACCTATCCAAAATTTAATGACTGATCTTTGGGTTTACCCAGCGGTTGAAATTATTAGATTTTATCCCTATCCCGTAAGAATATCGGAGTAAAAAGTAGCCAATGTGTTATTCCAGACATCCAGCTACCTACATACCAAATTTCATCCAAATCCATCTAGTCATTCTGGCGTGAAGAACTATAAAACAAAATTTTCCGTGGGAATTTCCGAAAATTACATCGTGTTTTTCATAGACGTTGCATTTAAAAACAACCGTACCAAATTTCATAATAGCATATATAATATTAGTAGGGCAAGTTCTTTATTGATTATTTACTAGCTTTCCGTTCGCGACTTCGTCGGCGTTGAACTATTTGTTTGCGCGAAACACAATCTTCTACCTAATACTTATATAAAATTCTCGTGACACAGTGTTTGTGACCAAACTCGTCCAAGACGGCTTGTTTTTAGAGTTCCGGAGCCAAAATGGCAAAAACAGAACCCTTATAGTTTCGCCATGTCTGTCTGTCTGTCTGCCCGTCTGTCTGTCCGTCCGCGGCTTTGCTCAGGGACTATCAATGCTAGAAAGCTGCAATTTTGCCCGGATATATAAGTAAACTATGCCGACAAAACAGTACAATTAAAAATTCAAAAAAAAAATATATTTTTTTTGGTACCTCCCATAGACGTAAAGTGGCGGTGATTTCTTTTTTCTCATCCAACCCTATAGTGTGGGGTATCGTTGGATAGGTATTTTAAAACCATTAGGGGTTTGCTAAAACGATGATTTTTCGATTCAGTAATTTGTTTGCGAAATATTCAACTTTAAAGTGCAAATTTTCGTTAAAATCGAGCGTCCCCCCCCCCCCCCCCTCTAAAATCTAAACCGGTGGGTGGAAAAATTTGAAAAAATTCAGGATGGTACTCAGTATATCACACTTCCAAGGAAAACTATAACGGCTAAGTTTGCTTGAGAATTATTAGTAGTTTATGAGTAAATAGCAGCGTAAGGTATAAAATATACCTAAACTTGGAAGATTCCGTATAAAATACGAAATCCTTAGAAAATATTACTTAATTTTGTCGAAATGGCTACGGAACCCTATTTTGGGCGTGTCCGACACGCTCTTGGCCGTTTTTTTTTTGTGTACAGTCACCAGCACCATTGTCTGATGCAACAAGCGTGCATAAATATCTGATATGACTCTTATTTGTAAGGCCGGATTGACGTGTCAGATATTTTTGCACGCTTGTTGCATCAGATATTGGTGCTGGTGACTAGTATATATATATTCGGTAGGTCTGAGAATGGACGTAAGTAAACTATTTTTCATACTTCTACGCGGACTATTTTCATAATTCCAGCATAAAAGTAGCGTATGTGCTCTTCACCAAAATCAGCCAAGCGGATTAGGCTGCTTCCATCAGAGATGTGCGAGGAAATTAGATAGAACACAAACACACACAATTAGTCAGGGACGATTCATTACATTATTATACAAACTAATTTTTTATTATAGTGGCCCGAAAACAAGATATAGTTCAGTGTTGCCATAGTAAGAATTAAACTTATTAAAAAGTATTTTGTATTTTGCAAATACAAAATATGTCCTTAAATGTATTTCAAATAAAATACAAAATGCTTTTCTAAAAAAAGTATTTAAATACAAAATGGAAATACGTATTTTGTATTTTGTATTTTGTATTTTAAATACTAGTATTTTGAAAATGTCCCATCTCTGATAAATACATACTTAAATACATATTAAACATCCAAGACCCGAGAACAAACATTCGTATTATTCATACAAATATCTGCCCCGGCCGGGATTCGAACCCATATGGTATGGTATGGTATGGTATGGTATGGATTATATGGTGCATAATAACTAATTTCCGGGGTGATTTTTGACGTTAGTTGACGATATTATCAAAGTCAAAGTCAAAATATTTTTATAAAATTTAGGCACTAATGAATGTAAAAAAAATCTACGGAATATAATATATCTAATTCGGAAAAACCTCTGGTGAGAAGAATCCGGCAAGAAACTCAACGAGGCATATTTAAAAAAAAAAACAGATTAAATGATATCTATTTAGTTATACAAAATAATATTTATTAACAGAACATACCAGAGCACGGTTTTCCGTTGACGCGGAAGTTGACGCGATCCATGGTACAGTGTGGAGAGTGCTCTGAAATTAGTCATAGCTTAGGCCTAAATGTACAGATATCTTAAAAAAAAACCCGGCCAAGTGCCAGTAGGACTCACGCACACAGAGTTCCGTAGCATCTATATAACACTCATTAGACATTAGCAAAAACGGCAAAAAAAAATCACATTTTTTGTATGGAAGCCCCTTAATTATTTTTTTTATTGTGTTTTTAGTATCTGCTGTTATAGCGATCACAGTTATACATAATCTGTAAAAATTTCAACTGTCTGACTATCACGGTTCATGAGATACATCCTGGTGACAGACCGTTGGACGGTCTTAAGTCTTAGTAATAGGGTTTCCGTTTTTACCCTTGGGTATGGAACTCTAAAAACGGCCCTGTAATTGTTATTACATAACAGAAAGCGATTTGCTTTGTTGACGGTCAATTAAAAATTAGAAAATAAAACAATACTCCAGCTATGTTGCATACAAATTAGATTATTGACTTGGTAACAACTTTAAAAAAATTAAAATATCAATGTAACGTGAGTTCACAAAACTATTTCGGTGTAGATGTTGTTTGGATACAAAAACCATGTAGGTACTTAATACCTTTTTAAATGATATTGATATCAAGATGGCAGATTGTTTTGTAAATATTTTGTTTTACAAGAATTTTGTGCGCAGTTCGTTCTGAAGGCAGACAAACAGTAAGATTTCCACGCGTTCGAATGATCTCAATCGACAGACATTTGTAACATGAAACACTATAATTTCAATAATTACTCTGGACCGTATTTTCACGGATTCGGATCGAACGTAGCGCGAAATCGCACTTAATTAAGGTAAAATACTGAATAACAAGTCAGACACAAAAAATATTTTTTGTCTTCATCATCATTATCAGCTTATAGCAGTCTATTGGCGGACATAAGGCCTCTTCCGATGTGAGCCTCTATCACCATGGCCATTCCCATTTTATTGTGCATCTGTCTAACTAACGCACCGCTTTTTTCCCGCACTAGTGACACGATAATTTGACTTGAGTGCACAGGTATATAAATAGCAGCCATCCTTTTTCTTGATGTGCACTCAGTTTCAGTGCCGTGTCGCTTTTGTCTGATTGTCAGACTCTGACAAAAAAAGGGATACGGTATTTAGACAGGTGCACGATAAAATGAAAATGGCCGACCAGCAACGAGTACATACCCCACCCGTCCAGCGGCCGAAGGGTGTCCTACTACGTTTGCCAAGATGCGGTCTCTACTCAAGAAACCGTTCACTGTACCGGTTATCGGTTCTTCAGCAGATATGGCCAGATCATTATTTTTTTTCTGTCGTGGGACAACCGACTGGTCGCCGCCCGGTTGGGCGACCCAAGTACCTCTGGGAGGACAGTGTCCAGACTGATCTGCGACGTCTTCAAGTCGACGACTGGCAAGAGGCTGCGCACGATCGGGACAGATGGCATACTCTCGTTTCGGAGGCCAAGACCCTTTTTGGGTCTCTGAGCCAAATTAGTTAGTTCGTTAGTTTTAATGAGCTAGTGCGAGGATTTGCGGAGGTTACCAAGTGTTAAAAAAAACAGTGTCTGAGCATCACCGAGTTTCATTTCACTAGGTCGTTACAGACCTAAAATTAATGGTTCTCTGGAAGTGTCATGGTGATTTTCCACCGGCGAGCCAAGGCGAGAAAGACATTGAAATTTGTATGCATTCTCGCAAGTCCGCCGCGAGCCGCTGCAGGCCCCCGCGGGCGCCGCCATACTTTCAATTCTTGTCTTGCATCGCCGCGCTCCAAAAATTCCCGTTTTTACTATGATTTTATTTACACAAACAAACTCTTAGCAATCACAAAAATACACTTGCTGGGCTGGTCTGATTATGTCAAATCACGTTATGTCAGGTCACGTTATATTTCATTACTTATGAACTAAGCTTATGAATAATGAAATTTAGGAAAAAATTATATTTTTGCCCAAAAGGCTCATTTTGCTTTACCAGAAATGGGTTGAATACCTTATTCTGCGTTATACATGTCCTTGCCTTTTTGTTTTAATGCAAATATTCTTTTATTGTCACTTTCATTATTGATTTAATACATGCTGACAGATGTTTTATAATATTTGGCCTTAATAAAGTCTCTTTGTTCCATTCTCCATACAAATGGACTTGACTAATTATTTACGCCTGTGGTTTTTCAGATTTTCATATAAATGTGTAATATCAGAATTACAGGAGCCCAAAAGTCGACAAAAAAAAGATGTCAACTTTGCACGAGAATATCAGGTTATTAAAGCATTTTTACAAAAATCTAAAAAACTCGATTGTAAAATAATATAATTGATTTCTGTGCTATAATTTTCGTATAATATGAGGACATCGAAACCCAAAATTCAATCGCCCAAATCTTGAAAAGTCTACAGCTATCTCGATATATATTTGCGGGAAGCGGAGAAGCGGGGGATCGCGAGCGCTTATGTCACGAGCGATAAAGACAGCAATATCCCAAACGAATACCTAACGCGGCTGCGCGGCCGGCAGGGTAACTTCTCTTAATATTTTGTTCAAATATATTACGTATTTTAGCTGTGCCCGCGACTTCGCTTCACGTGGATTTAAATTTATATCAGTCAGTTGTTGTTTTGACTACCTAACAGTTTTCAAAGGATACCTGCCATCAAAATACCTATTAGTGCCAAGAGGGGAGCCTCTTGTCCGTTAGTGATGAATGTGATGATAGGTGGATTTTGCAGGTGGCAGGACCTTGTGAAAGGTCCGCCCGGATTGCTACCACCATCTTGCTCGCTAATCTTGCCGTGAAGCAGCACTGCACTGTTGTGTTTCGGCGTGGAGAGTAAGACAGCCGGTGAAATTACACCAGGGGTATTGCAGATGCGTTGCCAACCTAGAGGCCTATGTTGGAATACCTCAAGTGCCAGTAATTTCACCGGCTGTCTTATTCTCTGCGCCGAAACACAACAGTGCAAGCACTGCTGCTTCACGGCAGGATTAGCGAGCAAGATGGTGGTAGCAATCCGGGCGGACCTTGCACAAGATCCTACCACCTGCAAAATCCACCTATCATCACATTCATCACTAACGGACAAGAGGCTCCCCTCTTGGCACCAGCCTACCTAGAAGTTATTCGGCTGTGGGACGTGCGTAAAGTGTCTGTCGTGTGTTGAGTCGTCAGCGCGGTCAAACATAACACGCGCGGAGTGGTCGATTAAGCCGTCCAGGTTCTTCCAAAAGAGACTGCACTAGATGGCCTAGACGGAGACGATGCGACTTACCAATAAGAGATGCGACCAACCTTATTCATATAGTCCAACCGAAGCGACTGAAGGTCTATGGGGGAGGCCTATGACCAACAGTGGATGATGATGATGTCGATGAAGATGATAATCTGGGGGTCTATACCGGAATCCATTATATCGTTTGCCTTAATTTTACATTCCATGATAAATTTGGTCATGATGATCTTTTGCCGTAATGAATATCCCAAAGCTTAGGGTATTTGCACTTTTTTCTTAAGTCCTAGTGATTATTTCTCCCAATTGTTACATTTCCTAATAATAATGGTTATCATAATTATCTATGTACCTCTGCTGTTATCTACGTACTGTAAATTTCAATTTCATCGGTTTAGTAGTATAACAAAGAGACCCAAAAAAGGATGTATGCATGCATAATAATATAATATAATAATAATTTTATTTATAAAGATAACAAAGATCTCATTTTTGTTAGTAGCAAACTTAAAAAATAATGTTAGTATTTAAAAACTAAGTTGAATTTAATATTTAAAATAATATCATTTAAAACAGGACAACACACATGATCAGCTATCATCTTTAAGATGCTGTTTGGGCTGCTCCTTACTCTACTCAGCAGTGACGCTGCTTTTTTGCGCAAAATTGCTGCAAACCCGTCCGTGCGTGCCTCAGCGAACATGGCTGATGCGCTGCACCATCTAGGCAGACCAATCAGCATCCTAAAGGCGTTGTTGTACTGAATCCTAATAGCATTGTATGACTTTTGGGTATATCGGACCCACAGGCTGCTGGTGTAAAAGGAAGAGCAGTACGCCTTGAACAGTGTAATCTTGACTGCGTTTGAACACCTAGCGAACCTGCGGGCCAGCATATTTGCCCGCACACACAATGCTCTTCGCTCTCTTTCCATATCAGCATCGTCCTTCAGATCGTCAGTAACAATGTGCCCGAGATACTTGAAGCGAGTGACTCTCGTCAGGGCGATGCCGTTCAGTTGGACAGGTGGTACAACTGTGGGACACTTGCTCCCAGCCTTAAAAATCATAAATTCACTCTTTTTCCCGTTATACAGCAAACCGTGTGAAGAGGCGTAGGATTCACAAACGGCTACAAGTTTACGGAGCGCGGCAATGGAGGGAGCCAGCAGTACCATGTCGTCCGCGTAACTGATGTTGTTTAGGCATACGCCATCAACATGGCAGCCGACATGTGTGCCGCCGAGCTGCTCAAGGAGTGCGTCCACATACAGACAAAATAGCAAAGGCGAGCTCAGACCACCCTGACGGACCCCACACTCCAGCCTGTACGGTTCCGTGGCCTCCCCCGCCCACCTCACACGGTTCTCCTGGTTTAAATACCAGTACCTGAGAAGATGGATTAACTCTGGCGGTAACCCAGATCCCTGTAACTTAGTCCACAAAACATCATATGATACGAGGTCAAAGGCTTTCGTCAAGTCCAAAAAACAGGCATAAATAGGTGTTTTTCTGTCTGTGTAGTATTTGACAGTGTGCTTTAGGCTGAGAATGGCCGCCTCTGTTGACAACCCAGGTCGAAAGCCAAACTGAGCGTCATGTAAATTAATGCGTGCATTGAGGTAGGAGTTAAGCACACTGTCAAACACCTTCGCTACAATAGTTGCTAATGATATAGGCCTGTAATTTGTCCCATCCGAAGCGTCACCTGTTCGATTTTTAATAATAGGCACGACCAGGGTCTCCATCAACTCAGGCGGCAAATAAGAATGACTTAGGCATAAGTTGAAAATTAAGGCCAGTACACGAGGTAGGTGGACGCCAGCATGCCGGAGATGCTCAACGCTCAAGCCATCATGTCCAGGTGACCTGCCTCCCTCCATTCTCTTGATTGCTACTAGAATATCTTTAGCACAGACACAAACTGATACGTCTCCCGTCAGTGTACGAGCCTCGATACCCCGACACGCTGGACCCAATGGCGAGTTAATTTTGAACTTATCTCTAAATAAGTTAGCAATTTCTTTGGGATTTGAAACTCCATTTACACTCACAGGCACGCCATTCCTGGGGTTCAGTTTATTTGTAGCCTTCCAGAAGGCTTTAAAATCTCCACCAGAATGATGGGATGCCAGCAAGTCCATCTTAATTTGATCTTGATGGTTCTGACACCACCTTAACCTCCCCTTGAAGACCCTACGGGCCTCCATCATGTCGTCATAAGCCCATCCTGATCCCGGTTTCCCATGCCATTCCCAAATTTCAAACGCAAGCTTAGCGTGTCTGTGAGCCTCACTAACATGCTTGTTCCACCCTGCCAAGCCGTTTTTGCGTTTACTAAGACTCATTCTATGTGTTACAGTAGCAGCATGGCATAGAACCCCGATTACATCCGTATACAGTTTGTCGATCAGGCGCTTATGACATAAACTATCGCAATCACTACCGCAGCAATATTGAAACTCAGATGGAAAATCTATATCCTTTAACTTTAAATCACAAATTTTGGAATATTCCGTTATTTGATGATCACTTCTTTGCCCCCATTTAACTTTATTATTATACTCTAAGCACGTTACATTAGACTTCTTATTCACTACGTTTAAATTACATTTTACTATAAGTGGAAAGTGATCAGACCAAAAAACATCGTATTTAATATGAATGTTTGTAACACACGGTAGTGCAGCCTTAGTTGTAATACAATGGTCGAGCCACCGACGGCATCCGTGTGCCTCGCTTATAAATGTGAATGCTCCCGACGACCTTAAAATATCTAAATCGGCACATACCCAGTCTTGGTCCTGTGCAAAATCGACGAGCTCATTGTAGAACCGCTCTCCCGGGTGCGCGTTAAAGTTACCGAGAACAAACACAGACTCGGTATCACTCTCATCTATGATCGCACTAATAGCACTTAAGCAATCAATAAATGCCATAATGTTTTCACTAATATCAGTAGGCATATAGACACTGATCACAACAACGGGCGCGCCGTTTGTTAACGCACGAATTGCACATACGCGAGGATTAGCACACGGAATGACTGTCACGCACTGGAAAAGAGATTTACGCCACAGTAGCGCCACGCCCCCGTGCGGCCTCCCGCGCAGAATGCCCGCTGCCGTGTCGACTGCGGACGTGCCGGTGCTCCCGAACTCTTCGTGTACAGTGTCCAGGAACGACAAGTCATGTGGCATTAACCATGTCTCCTGAAGCGCAATAACGTCCCCATCACTGCATAGTTGTTTAACTCCATCTATACATCTCCTAATATTCTTACAGTTGTATGATATAAGGGTCGTATTAGTCATTGCTTATTTAAATTTCTTCGCTCATCTTGCTTCATGTATGGCATAAAACGTCTACACGTTATTCCGTCTGGCCATAATTTTTCATTTAGAAAAACATCTATCTTATTTTTCTGCACCATAGCTTTAAAAGACTGATAAGTTTTTTCGCTTTTCATTTTTATTTTATGTAAAATAATCTTTTCGTTTGTCTTAGACAGTATGTAGTCGGCGATATCTCTGTCCGAAGTTTCTTTATGCACATTCGAAATGAATAAGGCAGTTCTCTGATCCGCGGCTTTGAATTTGTCATTCGGTAAAATTGTTGCTTTTCCTCGCACGGGTTCTAATTTATTTCTATATTTTTTTCTTTGCACTTTAATCCATTCTATATCACAGTGCTTATTATTTTTCCACTCGCCGGCTTGCATTACATCTCCGCTACAGATTTGTTGTATTTGCCTCCACTGTTTACATCGTTGCTTATTTGAGTAGAATTCATTTGTTGTTGTTGCGCACCACTATTCATTGTTTGTATCGGAGACCTGCTCGACCGCTTTGGTGAGTCATCGTTGTCACTCTCATCAGTACTAGTTGCATCTTCCAAAGTAACCTGCGGCGCTGGGAGCGGCTCTTCAGGCGCGAGCGAGACAGCGCTCACCACATTTGCGCCCGAGTGTGACGGCAACGGAGAGCGTGCACACACTTTGTTTTCGGGCGGTATGTTCGTGTCGGTAGTTGCAGAAAAATTTAAAAAACCGAACGGTCCGCTATCCAACAGATAATTGCCTCTTTTCCTTGTATTTACGTTGCCGTCATCGATATTTAATAGTGATGCATACTTTAGCTTGTGGACCTCTGAACGTAAGTCGTTAATCTGGTCAATCGTCGCGTAAGATTCCCTCACATTCGCTACGGCAGACTTCAACGAAACGATGTCCTTTAATAAAGACGTGACATCTACGTGGTTAAAGGTTACTGGTGGTAATTTTTGCAATTCTTTTGCTACAAATATCGGCGTAACATCTGGGTCTGTCTCCTTGAACGTGCAAATAATGTCTGCAACATCCCTTTGCTCTTTATCCTTCCGGCGCGAGACGTTTCGCTTCGATGTCGAGATCGACTTGTACAGTAGCACTTTCGCGACATCAATATCAGTAGTCGAAAATGCACTCACGCACACTCGAATCAACCCCTCTTCGTCCATCACATCCAATTTATTCTGTATAAAGCATAAAACTTCATTTATGACTATATTGCACTGAGCGCACTTAATTATTCCCGCTGACATTATTTCTACACCCGTTCGCTTACGCGTTCGCGCGGAGACTGTAATATAGACCCTTATGTTAAATCTCAATGAAGTCGACATTTTTGTCATTTAGGCCCTATCAATCTCGTTGACTGAACAACGTGTTCTAAGTTTTCGTTCGTTTGCAGCACTGGCAGGCCAGCGCGCAATGGACCGCATCAGCTTCCTCGTCAATGGAGAACCACATTCAGGTATCGGGAAACGGATGGATACTTGAATGATATGATGTCTTGGGGTCATTAAAATCCTATGTATGTTTCAGTGGGGAGCGAAGTGAGTTCGGACGTGTCGTTGTTAGACTACCTGCGTATCGGCATCGAGCTTCGCGGCAGCAAGTACATGTGCCGCGAGGGCGGTTGCGGCACCTGCGTTGTCGTCGCCGGGCGCGACGGACGCGCGCCCTCAGCCGTCAACTCGGTCAGTGCGCATGAGTCCAGCAGCAATGAGCTAGCCTCGGGCTCGACCGCTTGCTGACGTCATCTTTGCGCAGTGTCTGGTGGCAGTGACGTCGTGCCAGGGCTGGGAGGTGGTGACGGTGGAGGGGCTCGGCGGCCGTCTGCGGGGGTACCACCCGCTGCAGGTCGCGCTCGCCTCACACAACGGCTCGCAATGCGGACACTGCTCGCCAGGATGGGTCATGGCTATGTACAGGTGAGAATAAAACATACATAAAACTGTCACAGACCTACCGATTATTTTCTGTTCTGTAAGAATAGACCAGAAACTAGAAGATAAATAGAAAGAAAGTTCATCATCACACACGCCCGCCGGCCAAAACATTCTGATTAGCGGTGCTGTAGATTGCTGCTGACTGGATAGTATTTACATATGTAGGATATGTAGGACTATATAGGACATTCTGTGTAGCTATTGTTACGCGCTATGTATGTATTGAATTCTAGCAGTTCCATTTAATTTTTTTAATTTCTGCGTAGAACAGAATCAGCAGGTTTGTAACCAGCCCTTAAGGGTGTGTCGGAATTTTTGTGTCAAAATTTAGACACGCCTTCGACGCGCTACGATTTGAACGTCCAATAATTGTACCGTTCCTTGATTGAATATTCTTAAACTGCTTCATATCTAATCATTTCTGTTACAATATTTCAAATTGTAGAACTTTTTTCCTTAAAGAATCATTTCATTAACAGCCTGCTCCAGTCTAAGAAAAAACTAACCATGTTAGAGATAGAGCAGTCATTCGGAAGCAACGTTTGTCGCTGCACCGGCTATCGGCCTATACTGGAAGCCTTCAAGACATTCGCGAGCGATGCACCCGAGCCCAAGGGTCTACTGGATATTGAAGACCTTAACATTTGCAAGAAAGATGGAAAAATATGTCAGAAACATGACTGTAAAGAGAGCGACTGGTGCGTCGTACAGGCTGAAGATACGGAAGTCCCACCGAACATAGAAATAAAACTAAAAGATGGCAAGTTTTGGTTCAGAGTGCAATTCGTTCGGGATATATTTCAAGTCTTACAGAGGTACGGCTACGATTCCTACATGCTGGTGGCTGGGAATACAGGCAAAGGTAAGACCCAGTTTTTTATGACATCTCTTAGTCACTAACTCAGTGACCAGCGACCACGTGTTTGTCAGTTGAGGATTGAAAGTAACTTTCATGAGAACAACCAAAGTGCCAGAATCTGGAGTTAGAGGTCGGAAATAGAGAAGACTGCTGCTCACTCTCTTAGCAGGCCTCTTATCTTTTGCGATAGCCGTGGATGACACTACAAAGAATACACCCAGCGAAAGAAGCATGTATTAAAAATGTTTTTTTTCTACAAATACTTTTTTTTGTCTAGGAGCTTATCCGATAGATGACTATCCCCGGATCCTGATAGATGTAAGCGGGATAAGTGAGCTGAAAGGATACCACTTTGACCAGAACATGGTGCTGGGTGCTGGAACGACGCTGTCAGACGTTATTGACATTTTCGAGACCGTAGCAAACACCGAGGGTTACTTCTGGTACTTGGAGAAATTGCGAGAACACCTGTTGTTGGTTGCTCATATTCCTGTCAGAAATGTAAGATATTTACTTCATCATCATTCTATCATCGTTGGTCGACGTCCTACGCACCATAGATCTTCGAAGATCTTTACTTACTTATAGAAATTTATTTAATAACCTCAGGGTTGCGTAAACTTTTGGTTTCTAATAAAGGTTTTTTTCTTTTTTTTTTTCAGTAGGTATATTGTCATTTTAGTTTAATCAGTTTAATCATAATGAATAAAGTTTTTTTTCTTAATAACTACTTTCCGGATTTAGCTACACATGACAATTATTGATGTATGAACCAAATGCATTGGCAACCGGATTCTTTTCGCAACTTTTCATTTCGCAAACTCTAAAACTGTAAATATTTCAGGATTTATTTTAGGGCCATCATGAAGAATCCTTTAGGTTAGGTAAAGTTAGTTTTATGTATGAAAATGTTGAAATATTTACTGTTTCAGAAATATTAAACAGTTGCGAAATTAATCAGGTTGCCAAACTTTAGTTGCGAAACATTAGTGAACCAAGAATAGCTCACCTTTTCCGAGCTCTGATGATCATACGAGTAAAACAACAACGCTCAGAAGAACTTCAGGGTTGACCAGTTTTCTTTTATTTTAGTTGGCAACAATCGCTGGCAATCTCATGGTCAAATATCAGCATCGTGATTTTCAGTCAGACGTCTTCCTTCTATTGGAAGCTGTGGGCGCCTACATCACTATTTGTAAGTTTTTTTTGACTTATTCTGATTCGAACACCTCTCATTTTGCGTCAGGATTAAAATACCGTTTTAGCTTTATGGTTTGATCAACGGTCTCTCAAGATTGTTGTGGGTTCCAACCCAAACTCGCATTCAGTTAGAGAGTTTGTTTTTCGGGAGCAATGTGGTATATTAACGATAGAAGTCTATTTTAATTAAACTCTCTGGACATGGTTCAACCTTAGCACAAGATCCTTGTTCCGAGCTGCTGTATCAATACAAGGATAGCAGTAATGATAGCCGATTTCCGGTAGGAGATGGCACCTAAAGAAGAAGCAGAATTAAAACTGCGTAATTCATAAGATTATCCCCTAGGTACCATCAGCCAAATATGTGGTCTACTACCCTAAAGTTGATAATCCTTTGCATTTCATGAAACAATAATAACCATTAGACATGTCTGCCAACCTGAAAGTTCAACTTTAGCAGTCCACTTATTTGACTGATGATACATAAAAGCAAGAAAAAAAATTAATAATAATGTACTAAGGTGCGACCAAACCGCTGCGTAAAAAACGGTCATCATCATCATCATCATGTCAGCCGAAAGACGTCCACTGCTGGACATAGGCCTCCCCCAAGGATCTCCACTCAGACCGGTCTTGTGCTTTTCGCATCCACCGCGATCCCGCGAAAAAACGCTGACGGCATGGAATCGCAATGACGCACCGTATGCGCACCGTTTTTATCGCGTGCTCTCCACACCGCTGCTTAAAATACGGAATCGCAGTGACGTGCCGTAAACGTCACGACTTTTGTTCGGTAAAGACCTGAAGTTTACGACACGTCACTGCGATTCTGTATTTTAAGCAGCGGTGTGGAGAGCATGCGATAAAAACGGTGCGCACACGGCACGTCACTGCGATTCCGTAACTTAAGCAGAGGTGTGGAGAGCATGCTATAAAAACGGTGCGCACACGGTGCGTCACTGCGATTCCGTGCCGTCACCATTTTTTAAGCAGCAGTTTGGTCGCACTTATCGTACTGTTGTTTAATTTTCAGTGGATTCTCAGGGTAAATATTTAAAAGTTACTCCAGAAGCATTTCTCAACGTGGACATGCGAGGCAAAGTCATACAGAATGTTTTGCTTCCACCATTGAGTCAAGAATATAGATTTATCTCATTCAAGGTAATAAAATTAGGCCTATTACAATTTCAAAGTCTACTTTATAAACCATAACCACTTATAAAAGACTTATTTGCAGGTGGTAGGACTTTGTGCAAGGTCTGCCCAAATTACTACAACCGTCTTGCTTGCTAATCCTGCCGTGAGGCAACAGTGCTTGCACTGTTGTGTTTCGGCGTGGAGAGTAAGACATCCGGTGAAATTAATGGCACTTGAGGTATCCCATCTTACGCCTCTAGGTTGGCAACGCATCTGCAATCACCCTGGTATTGCAGGTGCCTATGGGTGGTGGTGGAGCGTAAGATCACTCGTATTTTTCCACTTTGTAGCGAAAACTGCCTACAACCAGAGAACGCGGCTAGCGTGTTCTTGGCACTGAATGTGTTACTGCCCACCTCAACCTGTGAGCGTAAGAAACACTAGCGCTGACTATCCTTATTGCCCCCCCCCCTCAATCTATGACAGTAACCCTGCTAAGCAACCCTGGCTACTGAGTATCCTTACTGCCAAACCTGTGAGGGTAAGCAACACTAGTACTGACTGCCCTTGCTGCCCCCCCCCCCCCAACTAATGAAGTTAAGCAACTCCCCCCCCAGGCTGCCTCGTTTTGTGCGGATGTTACTGGCGCTGCTTACCTGAGCTGTAAGCTACTGATTATACCTACCGAATTACACTCGTATTGTGTTGCATTATAGTTATAATTTTCAGATTATGCCACGCACTGAAAACGCTCACGCCATTGTCCACTCAGCGTATTTGTACAAGTTAGACCCAATGAATACTGTGCTGGAGGCACGACTGGTATATGGCGGACTGTCTCCTCAATTTATACACGCGAGAGCTACCGAAAGCTTTCTGGTCGGGAGAAAGCTATTTGACAATGTGACTCTACAGGGAGCCATCGAAGTGTTGGAGAAGGAATTGGTAGTGGTGGAGAATCCGCCCGAACCGTCGGTGGCGTACAGAAAGAACCTTGCTGTTAATTTGTTTTATAAAGTGAGTTAGTCCAAGATGCGTTGGATACGAAAGGTGGTTACCTACAGGCAACAGAAGAATTAGAGAAGCGGTTGTGGTGTTCAAAATTATCTAAACGCTATCGTATTCCACAGTAGAACCATGTAGAACTAAGGTTACCGACATAGCTCGAAGAATTGCGAAACTGAAGTGGCACTAGGCGGGCTCAAAAGGTTCTCGAATAAAGTCCGCGGACCGGGAGACGAGCTGTCGGTAGGCCTCTATACAAGATCTCCATGACCGACGACCTGGTTAAGATCGCGGGTTCGCGTTGGATGCGGAAAGCGCAAGACCAGTTTGAGTGGAGAGCCTAGCCAGTGGCTTTCGGCTGACGTGATGATGATGATGATGATGACTATCGTATTAATGTGGTAGTAGGTAGTCGTGTACCAACTTAGAAAAGGTGAAAACAATTGTCACTTCAAAGTTCAATCTCAAAAACGGCTGAATCGATTTGAGAAAATATAGTAAACAACCACCGGAAGGAAGCTCGCTTACATTTAAGAAAACTGTATCAAAATTGGTACATCTGAGTTTGAGAGCTACGATGCTACAAACAGACAAACATTCGTGGGAATTCCCATGGTAGCGACTAAAATGCTAAGGCTAACTACTTAAAATACTATCGACTGAGTGCAATACTAGCTATCCATAGTTTTGATAGACGCACGGTCATACGCAGATACAATATGTTGATGGCTTTGTGTGGTCAGAAGGTCAATTTTGGTCCCTAGGGCCTGCTGCAGCTGTGTCCTGCCAGCGCAGTAGCTGCGCGCTACGCCTCAGGAGCGGTGACCCTGCGCCAAGCGCGTCCCGTCTCCAGCTCTCGCCAGATCTTCTCCACCAACCCTAAGCTGTACCCCCTCAACGAACCAATCACAAAAGTCGAAGCGCTGGTGAGTACCACGTTATGATGTATAAGATTCTATAACACATGCATGGTTTGAGAATAGCACGAACTCATTTTTTCCCTTAGCGTCGTAAGAGACACCCAAGGGACCTGCGAGAGTGAGAAGCAGCGCTCTTTTCAGATAACTATGAACTTCGGACTCCAGCACTGCGGCGTGGAAAGCAGGGTTCCCTGGATAAAATTAATACAGTCGGACAAACTAGATCATGTATTGTACCAGGGGGAGACCATCGCGCTACTAAATTTAATGTCATGTTGACTGACACCGACACCTCATACTTTTAAGATCGGTTTTTGGAGTCTTTTGAAAAAAATATATGTATAAATAAAAAGTACAAAAAGTCTTAATTTGATTGCTTAGTAGCGACATCTCTTGTCCGGGTGAGCGGTTCGTTCCAATGGAGTGCTGAAAGTTTATCCATGAGGGCTAGATCTAGTATCGCTGCTTATGTGACCAAATAAGAAACAAACAAGCTGATGTATGTGTTGCATAGGAGAAATTTGTATCTGTACTCCTTTCCAGTGGTACTGTAGCGTATAGCACGCAGCACGGAATACTGAGGCCCTGGGTTCGATTCCCAGTGCTGGTCTCAGTTTGTGATTCCAACCCCATATACTTTTGTCAAGGAAATCATAGTTAAATTGATTATTAAAAGGTTCTACCCTGGTATGAAGTACTTTGTTCGACTGTACAGGGTTAGGTTTTGCAAAATATATAGAGAGTTCTGCAAAGAGCATAAAGTTAGTTAGCATGAGTATATTAACAAGAAGTAAACCACCACGACCAGACCACCAGACGACCAGATGGCCTAGTGGTTAGAGAACCTGACCACGAAGCTTGAGGTCCCGGGTTCGATTCCCGTGTCGGGGCAGATATTTGTATGAAAAATACGAATGTTTGTTCTCGGGTCTTGGGTGTTTAATATGTATTTAAGTATGTATCTATCTATATAATTATGTTTATCCGTTGCTTAGTACCCATAATACAAGCTTTGCTAAGCTTACTTTGGGGCTAGGTCAATTGGTGTTAATTGTCCCGTGATACTTATTATTTATTTAGTAAAAACGGTCACCATACGTGTGGTTTGTTTCCCGTGACTCTTAGACGCAGTGTGCTGGCGAGGCTTGGTACACGGAGGACATACCGAGTCTCCCGCGTGAGACGTTTGGGGCGTTCGTGCTTACCACCGTGCCATCCGGAGACATCGATAGCGTTGATATTGGTGACGCACTTGTGAGTCATGCGGCATTATCTATGGGTGACGGAAAACACTTAATATCAGGTGAACCGACTGCTCATTTGTCTGCTATTTTATTTGCATAAAAATGACTGTGGTTGACCTTTATCTCACCTGATGTTAAGTGCAAATACATTAAGTGTTAAAAAGTAGATGATGATCTAATTTGTTAAAAATACTTCTCACCTTGATCTTCCTGATTTCTTTTATTAACGTGTCGTATATAACTTTGTAAAAACGAGCAATAACGAACCCCTGATAAGAGCTAAATCGTCAACACAGATGACGTTATTAAAGCGTATTTTTAAACCATTTCATAATTTTAGTGTCATCCAGGAGTTGTGGCTGTTTACACTTACAAAGACATTCCAGGGGTTAACGCGTTCACCCCGGGAGATCCAAAACTTTCATCACTTTCGGCAGAAGAACTATTCTGTTCCGGCCCTGTCAAATACAACGGGCAAGTCATCGGAGTTGTGGTTGCTGAAACAAGATATACAGCCGAATATGCGGCGAAACTTGTACACGTTAAATATAGAAATGTCAGGAGACCTATTATTGACGTAAATGAAGCTAAGAACGATTCAAATAGGGTCAGTATAGTAGGTCAGAATGAAGGTGGTGCCAAAGGAAAGAACTTGTTTAAAGTGATCAAAGGCAATGTAACTATATACCAGCAGCATTTCTTCTGTATGGAGACGATAGTGTGCGTGACGAGGCCAACGGATGAAGGTCTCGAAGCGTACACGACTGCGCAGCACCTGGATTTAGTTCAAATCATGATTTCTAAGGCACTCAAGATACCAGAAAACAAGTAAGTAAATCCTTACTACAAAGGGGAAAGTGAGTTTGTTGCTTTGTTTGTTACGCTTTCACGCCGTAACTACTTGCACTTGCATTCCAGTGAAATGCGTACGTCATATTAGGATTCTAGAGTACTCGTAAATACTAGGATATTTTTAATTCCGAAAAAAAAAAAACTATCGTTCCCGAAGGATGACGAAAAGTTTGTTTTATATTTTAACGGCTGACCTACCGTTCTAGAAGTATGATTGCACATTGCACAAAGTCTTTTAATACCTAAATTGTTAAAAAGAGACGACAAAAAGAGCTGATGGAGCAAATCATCAACCAGCAGTTCCTAGATTACTTGGAGGATTTCTGGCTGATTAGTGATCGCCAATACGGTTTCCGTCACCGTCGCTCAGCCAGTGATCTTCTGGTGTACCTTACGCCATGCTGCCATCGAGCGAGAGCAAAGGAGAGGCTCTGGTAGCTAATTTGGATGTTGCTAAGGCCATTGATAGGGTGTGGTACAGGGCGCTTCTGTCGAAACTACCTCTTACGGGCTGCCTAGTAGATTGTGTTCATGGATTGCCAGCTTTCTGGAAAACCGGAGAATTAGGGTAGTAGTGGACGATAAGTGCTCCGATTTAAAACATTTGAATGCTGGCGTTCCTCAGGGTCGCGTGTTTTCACCGACACTATTTATTCTGCATATCAATGATTTATTGAACATTAGCAGTATTCGTTCGATTAAAAAAACTTGTTTTAGAGTCGACGTATATTGCCGTCGACTAGGAGGCGCTTATGGAGAGAAAATCTCGCGGAACAGTCAAGTGGCAGTCGCGTGCGCGCTGGTGACACAAAAGCTGGAGCGACCCTGCCGCATCATACTGCCGCTCGCCACGCATTACAAGACCATGGGCAAGAGATTGCCTTGCTCCACTGACTATGAGGTCAGGTATTTTTTGGTTTGAGTCGCTTTAAAGGCCAAAGGCCATCGTTGTTTTTTTTTATTTGTTTTTAGTTTTTAAATTTTATATGAGGTGGATATCATAAAATATATTTATAAGATATGAAATTCCTATTATATGTATATTCTAGTTATGTGTCTATGTCGGTCAGTCACAGGAAAAAATCAACCCCCCTCTCCCCGTTATCTTCGAAACCACTTACGTTTTAACTACCAGGTGCACAATTTAAATATTAAAATATATTATCGTACAGAATCTTTTCCACGCGGCTTTGACTCGTACTTGTAAGGTTTTCCTAAAAAAACTTATTTCGTGCAGGTGGCTGTCGACAAGTTAGGAAGAATTCAATATTGCAACGAGAACTTGTACATGGATAATGGATACTTAGTCGATGAGCCAGTGTATCAGCTCGCTCTAGACAATTATTATAACTGCTACACAAAGACGCGCTGGAACTTCAAATTGTTTACCGTGACTACGGACACCGCAAGCAACACGTGGTGCCGAGCGCCAGGTAAATTAAGGTCTTCTAAGGCCTTGCAGGGCTACTACGAAATTCGAAAATCGAAGTTCGTATCGTACCGTCCCGCTGACGCTTACATTATGTAAAACGAGAGTGAGAGGGATGGTACGATAGGAACTTTGATTTCCGAATTTCATAGTGGCCCCGCTGGTCGTTTTTGACCTGATGTCGCCCGTCGTGGCGTCTCGGGGTCTACGCTAGCTGGCGCGGGTACTAGAAACGGGATGCGGGATGCAGGTGAAAGCCGCCGCACCGCATTTAGCGCTCTTCATACTATTTTTCAGTAGGCGTCCACCCCACAGATACAGATTACACTAGATAACGCAAACACCTCAATCTGTATGAAAAGCAACCGTGTCACTTTTTTATATTTACTGTACGAATTAGCGATGTGAATTCCCCAATGTCCGCGCAAAATCGATTCAAATGCGCCGCCTGCCCGCGCCGTGGGGCTCGAGTCAGTCACTAGTCATGATTAGTCACTTAGCGGTCAGTCTTTGTTTGGACACGTAAAGTACATGAATTTGCGCAATCTAGTAAGCCGCGTCAGCTACCGGAGGCCGTTAATGCTGTATCCGTGAATTTTCGGAACTGATGGTCGTTATCGCCTACCATGCACAGCATTCATTTACCACCGGCCGGCGGGTAAAAACGATCGTCATTATTTTCTTTTTTTCAATAGATAGTATAGCTGTTTGTTATGTACTGTTTTTTGCTTTTATTTTAGTTATTAATCAGAAAACAATGAAATTTATTTGCAACATTTTCTTGAAAGTGGCGCTCCAGTACTTTGTGTTCAGATATGTCATTAAGAATGGCTTACTTTTACGATAATTTTTGAAAAAACATGTTTTGTAACGTCCACAGGTTCCCTTGAAGCTATCGCTTCAGTTGAATTCATAATGGAGCGCATTGCTTACGAATTATCTTTGGATCAACTCGAAGTCAGATTAGGGAATCTAGACCCTGGCTCTACCGACCTGAGAGGGATGGCGGAGAGGGTAAAGACTGAAGCTCAGTATGCAGACAGAAGAGCGGCGGTAAACAGTTTTAATTCTCAGAACCGATGGAAGAAACGTGGACTAAGATTTTCATTAATGCGTTGGCAGCCCAGGAGCAGTCAAAACATCGACGTGAACTTGTCAGTTTTCCACGATGATGGCACTGTTGCCATGGTCATTGGTGGTGTCGAAATGGGCCAAGGGATCAATACTAAAGCTGTTCAAATAGCTGCCTACCTTTTGAAAATACCAGTTCAAAAGATCCAAATCAAAGCGAACACTTCGTTTATAACTCCCAATACCTCGGCCACATTAGGGAGTACGACATCTATCAATGTTGGAATCGGTGTTCAACGTTGCTGTGAGGAACTGTTGCGGCGATTGGCTCCCATAAAAGAAAACATGGTTGGTGCTTCGTGGGAGGCAATTGTGAAGGCGGCATTCGAGGCTGATGTAGACCTCCAGACGCATGGTTATGTGTCCACGGCGGATCGCCAAGAGGTGCCAGTGTTCGGTGTAACGCTCGCAGAAGTGGAAATAGACGTTCTCACCGGCGAGTGGGAGGTGCTGAGGGTTGATTTACTGGAGGATGCTGGACTCAGTGTTAGCCCGTGGATTGATATCGGTCAGGTGAGCTTTGTGACATAAGTTTAGAAAATATACAGAAAGAAAGAGACAAAGTTTTCTTAGAAAAAAAGAAAGAAAGAAAATACATTTGTTTACAGCACAATACAACAATAATAGTATTAAGTACGACCAGACAACCAGATGGCCTAGTGGTTAAAGAACCTGACTACGAAGCTTGAGGTCCCGGGTTCGATTCCCGTGTCGGGGCAGATATTCTTATGAAAAAAACAATGTTTGTTCTCGGTTCTTGGGTGTTTAATATTTTTTAAGTATCTATCTATATAAATAAATAATTATATTAACTGTTGCTTAGTACCCATAACAAAAGCTTTGCTAAGCTTACTTTGGGACTAAGTAAATTGGTGTGAATTGTCCCGTGATATTTATTTATTTATCAAAGTACAAATTGACAACACATAGGAAAGTATGCATCATTGCGGTTGTGAATCGGACACTGGCTCAGCATAATACTGAAGCATTAATAATTAACACCTCAGCGCTGATTTTCAGCCAGTACCACCTCGGACCGCACAAAAGTAAGCTTAAAGATGAGGTTGTGTTTGACCACAATCACGCCTAATGTTGAGCAAAGATGTGGAACAAGAGCACGCTTGCCTAACAAATGTCGGTTCACCCTAGATTTGAAGATGCCCAATAACTAATGCCCATATTGTAGCCATCAGGGAACAATGCATATTTCAGTTTTTTTTTTATTATTATTTTTTTTTTTTTTTTTTTTTTTCGTTTATGACGGTGGAAGCATTTTACACTTCCGCTTAACGTAGATATAGTTAGTGTTTAATTTTGTAACTAAGGGACCCCATACATCCCTGTATTATTATTTATTTATTTTTTTGTGATTTTTTGTTTAATTGCTTACTGTAGTTTTTAAGTATTTTATTTGTAATTATTTTATTTTGAAAAAATGACTTTCTGCCAAGTTTCTTGCGGCGCATTCTTCTTGGCAATGATGGTCTTTCCGAAAGCGCTGGTAGTTTAAAAAAATGACGTGTAAAAGTGCCCATTGCGGCCTATTTACTGAATAAATGATTTGAATTTGATTTGAATTTGAATTTGAATTTGAATTATTCCGAGCCCCGTCTTTTTGGCGCCAAATGTGAGTTTGGGAACACCAAGAATTTATATTACTATCGTAAAGTCGCGTTTTTACGTGTTCTGAACAGTTTTCAGCGAGAAATGGTTCGTTCGTTCGGCGAATGGAAACGCTTGAGCGAGTGAACATTTCGTTTAGTGACGATCGGTTTGTCGCGAACGATTGCTTGCTAACTTACTCATTCAGTGAAGGTGCAATATAATATTTACGTAGGGTTTAAAAAGTCACTTTGCACTGCAATAATTTTTTTCTATACTTATTTAAGACCATTTCATTGTTTATTGTATTCTTATTTACACAAATGAAGAATCAAACACGATTGACAAACGTCGAGACAAATGCAAAATAGCGAACTTATCCCTCTGCGACTCAAGCTGGATTTTTACGACTCCTATTTATAGCATACTCGTATAATATTCCTTCCATAATTTTCTTTTTAGAATCCTTGGTGCTCAATCCGACTCAAATCGGGCCGCTACATATTAATGATTTCTTTTTGTAGCAATCGGAGAACCTCCTCTCTGCATGTCAGTGGCTGTTCCCTTCGCCATGCGGGAAGCCATCGTCGCCGCCAGGCTCGACGCTGGCCTGCCTGCCAACCAGTGGTTTCAGATCGGTAATCCTGATTTTTGCTTGTTACTATAAACTCAACAAAAAAGCCGTTGTGGCCTAGTTGTTTGACCTATCGCCTCGCAAATAGAGGGTCATGGGTTCAAACCCCGGCACGCACCTCTGAGTGTTTCGAAATTCATGTGCGGAATTACATTCGAAATTTGCCACTGGCTTTGCGGTGAAGGAAAACATCGTGAGGAAACCTGCACAAACATGCGAAGCAATTCAATGGTGCGTGTGAAGTTCCCAATCCGCACTGGGCCCGCGTAGGAACTATGGCCCAAGCCCTCTTGTTCTGAGAGGAGGCCTGTGCCCAGCAGTGGGACGTATATAAACTGGAATGGACTATAAACCCAGCTTAGATTTATAAAAAGATCATGTAATTTGCACGCATCACGGCGTTCCATTGATTGCTTTACTATGTAATATTGAACTTGTTTGCTTTACGACTGCCCCCTTTTATTGGACGAGTGCAAACAGCCATTTAATTTCATTATTTCTTGTTTTAGATGGCCCTTATACCAGAGAAGCTATACAATTAGCAACAGCAACCAAATACAGCGAGTATAAGTTTTGCTAAAGAAGATAACAACGAAGAATTTATCATATTCCCACCAAAGTATTTCTCAAAAAGTTGTCCCGTCATGGAATTGACAAGAAATTAGTTTTGTCAAGAAATTATAATAAGGACGAGATCATAAAACTTCCATACTAACATTATCTGACAAATCTGAATTGTCTTTTAACCTTTCGAAAAATTTCGAATTAAACATGTATAAGGTGTTGGGAAACAAATTATTTTGGTTAAATAAATAAAGTGTTTCATATAATAGCAAAATGATTTTCAATATGAACTAATGTCATGTTGATTACATTTGTAATTTATTCTTATTTAACCACATACTTAGTTTGTTATAATTAAAGATTGCGAGTATAATTTCATCTGCTCCTACGATTGTAATAAATAGCAAGAAATCTTGTAGAAATATATTTTTTTTACAATAATTTTTGCTCTGCTTCGACGTTTCTAAAAGGTGTTTGTTGAAAAATATGCTGGGGACAATTGGATTTTTTATTTTATTTTAGTTGACAGCCAAAGTATGATGTAAAACTTCCCTGTACATTGCCGGTATTATTATTATAATTATTTTTTTTATTTATTGATAAGAAACAAACAGTCTTATACAGAATTATCAACATAAAATTAAATTAACAAAATCTAGACCTATAGTTTCCTTAAAGGTTTAAGTTAGCAGACAGCTATTACAAGGAGAGAAATGATAAATAGAATTTAGATATGTACCTATTATGTAACAAACACAAAATCCAGAGAAAACAAATCCAGACCTTTTATGCATTCACTTCCCTGCCAGTGAAACTAGACAAGAAAGCTGACAAAAAAAAAATAGTTTGAAAAATACTAACTACTATTACTACCTATTAAATACTAACAACTACTATAAATACTAACTACAAATACTAACTATTATTACGTGCTTTTATATTAAAGTTTCATGCTCTTCTTTCGTTTCACTATAATTTAATCTCCTTAGTAATATCATGTAATATGGCGAAATGAAAACGGCGTACATTTGAGTCTTTGTCTTAATAATCCTGTCAGAGTCCGATGCGCGTCCAGCGAGCTGCGATTAATGCGATTACCAGTAAGCTGCATAGGTAGTTTTCTTTTCAATTATAAGTCTTAGTAAAGTTCTTTCTACTTTAATAGAATTATCAATACCGATCTGGTACAAAACTGATTTGAAAAAGATGGAGCGACGACGAGCCCGCATTACCTAATGTTTCTGACGCTCGCGATCAAAATCAAATGACAGTTTTCACATACAAAAACTGTCACTTGATTGCGACCGCAAGCGTCAGAAACGTTAGGCAATACGGCCTCTGGTTAAGATCGCGGAATCGCGGTGGATGCGAAAAACACACCGGTCTGAGTGGCTGTAGAGCCTTGGGCCACATAGGCCATGTCCAGCAGTGGACGTCTTTCGGCTGACATGATGATGATGACAAAATGGATTGACACAGGCCGATTAAAACATTCATAATTGCCACATAAGCAGTACAAATATTTGGAATATACCTACCTACTAATGTACTTTACACTTCTTTAGTACATACTATATTAATGATTGTAAATGTTTAGGGATTGAAAATAAAAATTTATAAGACGTTTGATTGCTGTATTAATTGTAGAATATACCTACTACTCTATTTTTGTAGGTATGTGTTATGGACTGAGAGTTGACTATTATGTTTACTTTTTATTCACATAATAATTCAATGTTACAGTTTAAATGGAAAAATAACTGTTATATCTTAATTTCTAAGCTAAACAAACATTATAATATATTTCACACGAAAACACAAGCCGAAACATGGATGCACAGAAAAACCAGAAAAATAGACCAGCGCTGGGAATCGAACCCAGGTCCTCAGCATTCCGTGCTGCGTAACGTGCTATTCCCCTACACCACCACTGGACTATGTAGCTGGTTTGTCAAAAAATATTTTTAATGAGTTTTTTTTCTGAACTGAATAAGTTATTATTTTTAGTTATTCATTTAATCACTGCAAGCGAGAAACTATATCACTTGAAAATGTTAAAAATCTTTGAAAAACTTCAGAACTGGCGTTACATAAGTTTGAAGTTGTTTGCTAAAATTTGGTAATAGGGGTTGATTCAATCTAGTATCCACCAAATCATTTTTATCAATTTCCTTATTTAAAAAAAAATGGAACCGTAATAGGATCATTTTACTATCCGTCTGTCCCTGTCTGTCTGTCTGTCAATGACCCTTTTGCTCAGGAACGTGCGAAGCTATTGTGTCTACGTGCAATAGTTTATAATATTAGTTGGATAGAAAGCCTAATGTTTGGAGATATGGTAATTTTATTAGTCCCCTCACAAAGCGGAAAACTAACAATAGACAACTGGAACCTCCATACAGGTGCCCCACCCAGCACGCTGCCACAGAAAATTCAAACGTCACTCACGACAAAACTGTCATGTCTTACAAGGATGTTACGATATATTTATTTACTATGTTTCATAATTAATTTCGAGATAGTTTTTTGCTATAATTATATTAATAGCCAGACAAGTCAGAGGCGCGCCCGGGGTAAAGTCGGGAGGCAAACGGAGCCGAGACAGGTGTCCAGGTTGAGGAAACGACAGGACTATGGGTTTGAAGATAAGCTTCTGGACCAGATAGACGTCGCTAGCTTTATACAGAAGCCTGACTATGACTATGAGCCCTATAGTTTAAATAGTAAGAGGTACATGAATTTATTTATTAATTTTATTAAAGAGAGTGGAACTTAGTAGGTACCGCGGTTTGTCGGTGGGTAAAGTAAATGCTGAACGACGGGTTAAAGTTTTGGATACAGCGTGTCCATGTCGTAACAGAAGTAGATTTTTATCAAGAAGTAATCTAGAATGATGACGTAGAACGGAGGAAAATTGCAATAGTCATTTTTTTTCTGTAGTAATATACGTCCCAGCCTATATACGTCCCACTGCTGGGCACAGGCCTGCTCTCAGAGTGAGAGGGCTTGGGCCATAGTTCCAATGCGGGCCCAGTGCGGATTGGGAACTTCACACGCACTACTTAAAAAAAAAACCCGCCTACCTCAAATAGATGATTATCCGAATGAATTTTATGAACATCAAATCAAGGTTCAATTTTGTTAACATATTAATTTTAGATACCAACGAGATTTTTCAAAGTAGTAACGATATATCTCAATCTCGATAAATTTTAGATCTCTTATTGGGGTACGTTTCTAATATAAATCAAGTTTTTTGTCTGCTAAAATTCAAGCCTCTTGCTCCAGTGGTCTAGGCTATCTGCCTGTGCCACAGTTAATCATTGCTTTTATAGTTCTAGATAAATTATCTGTAGCCTCAAAAGGGTAGATAAAAACTAGACACGTTAAGATTTATTAATGAAACTGGGCTGTATTCGGGTGAACCATATTTTAGTTTTTTAAGTCGCTACCCTCCCATCCCAGCCTATATACGTTCCATTGCTGGGCACAGGCCTCCTCTCAGAACAAGAGGGCTTGGGCCATAGTTCCCACGCGGGCCCAGTGCGGATTGGGAACTTCACACGCACCATTGAATTGCTTCACTAGTTGTGCAGGTTTCCTCACGATGTTTTCCTTCACCGCAAAGCTCGTGGTAAATTTTCAAATATAATTCCGCACATGAATTTCGAACGACTCAGAGGTGCGAGCCGGGGTTTGAACCCACGACCCTCTGCTTGAGAGGCGATAGGTCAAACCTGGCCACCACGGCAAGTCGCTATACTCTTGACAAAGTGGTCGTCGGTTGAAGATGTAGCGAACACTCGTGACGGCGTTTCTGGGAAAATAATCTGTGATGGTTTCCTCTTGTTGCCTATCCGTGGTGGCCTAGTTTGGCCTCTCAAGCAGAGGCAGAAAGAGCGTGGGTTCAAGCCCCAGCTCACACCTCTGAGTTTTTTTTAATTCATGCGTGAAACTACATTTGAAATAGCTTTACGGTGAAGGAAGACATCGTGAGCAAAATCTGCATAAACCTGCGAAGCAATGAATGGTGTGTGTGAGTTCCCAATCCGCATTGGGCCCGCGTGGGAACTACGGCCCAAGCCCTCTCATTTTAAGAGGAGGCCTGTGCCCAGCAGTGAGACTTATATAAGCTGGCATGGTGGTGGATGGTTTTCCTTTGCTTTGTATACCGTAGGGCCGGAGTGAGGAGTTCTATACCAAATTTGATCACAGTCGGTTGAGTATTTTAAGTGTGAAAGCGTAACAAACAAATACTTTTAATTATACTTACACACATCCGCATTAATAATATTAGTTGGGCAAACATAGAATAGAATTTTGGAACTCATCTAATAACCCTCATATTTCAGGCAACCAAAATCCCACAATGTGTTCAGAAAGTTCGAGGACTACTACCCCGCGGGCCTTCCCCGCGACCGGCGCGAGCCGCTCCCCTCTCCTCAAGACCCTCACGCCCTCCTCGCCACCCAAGATCAACCCCCTCTGGCCCCCCATAAACTCAACTTCGTCCCGAACGACCCCGATGCAAGAGTGGTCGAGGATACCACTCTGAACAGTTACCAGCAGAAGATGCTGGTAGATCGCCAGCTGGTACATAATCCGAAAAAGAAATGGTAAAAGTTTTCAATTGCTTTTTCTGTTTTAGCTTCGCTCCGTTCAGATGTTTACCAGAGATGTGCTGTGCGAGGATAAGTAAATGAAACTTTTCTATTGGTTCATTAAAAGCACATTCCTCGTAACACATCCTCGCACATCTTTGGTAATTAACCTCAACTATCTAAGGACACTTGGGTTGCTGAGACGATTCTAATGATAGCTTAATCGTCTAAATCCGTCCAGCGGTTTGAGAGTTATGCGGTAATAAAGAATACTAAATACTTACATACAAGATACGCGCGAAAAACAATACCTCTCCTTGCAGTCGGGTAAAACGCAGCCTAAAATTTATTTTTACAAAAAGACGGGTGTTATCCATCTGTGTGTGTCTATCCATCGTATCGTAGCTCCCAAACGGATGATCCGATTTTAATGCGGTGTTTACAAGCTTTTATTTAGTCTCGTTGTCCCGTTTTCTGTCTGTGTCTGTAATGAAATCTTGCAAGTAAAATTCGACCAACTTTCAGTAGTTGGATTGACTTGAAATTTGGTATACTTAATGTGAATTGCGTGACAATATAATAATCTGGTAGTGACATCCTAGTAGTCCAGCGAGAATTGTCCCCAAAGGATGGAACTCTTCAATGGTTAATGGCAATGATTTGTAATTTAGTATGCAAATGTAGTTTGGGTGACAATATAAGTACAGTCAATAGAAAGTACAGTCAGCAAGAAAAAGCTTGTAATAAAAATGAAATTTTTACCAAAAACATATTTTACGTGAAAGTTAGTTTCCTTGTGGTGGTTCTTAGATTATGTTTGATAAAAATCGGTTCAGCCATTTTTGAAATACTTATTGAACTTTGTATCGTGGTTGAAGGCACGCATTTCTTGTCAAACGTAAGCCCCGGGCGAGCGGAAAAACGAAGCATCTCAATGTTTCCTTCTGGAATGAGTAAATGGAATGGGAAATGTATCGTTAGGCGGCCCCTAAACGGTCAATTATATTGTGTAATATCGCGAATTGTGCAATATTATTGACCGTTTAGGGTTAATATTGAAGATTGCACAATGATTGACCAAAAGTTTGAGCGAGTTTAATTTTTATTGCACCATATTTTTATATTGCATCGTGTAGGGTCAGTATTGCACAATATTCAATACTATACTGAACACGAAAACATTGTGCAGTTCGTATTATTGTACAATGTTAGTGTATGTTAGTGTAGGTCTAGGGGCCGCCTTAGAGTTTTTGCCGGTTTGTTTTCTCTTTCAACACCTATACCTAGTTAATTAAACAGAAAAATATCAGTTTTTTAGGTTAGTCTATGTAAACTCACTGACCTAAAACCTATTTCTTTTCTGTTCAGAAACTAACCGCATCCAAACTATTCCCTCTAATCCTTCATCCGTCTATTGTATCGTAAAAGTTCCATTTATCTAAAGCTCGTATATAACGTTGAAGTCTTTACGTCATCTTTACACGGGTCGGGATATTTATGTGGGATGCTAAATCTGGAATATTTTGCGAGCAGTGTATCAATCTTTCTGTCTGGCTGAGATACAGCTAGAATGATAATAGCTAATTTTGTGAGTGCATTATTTACGGCTGTCGTAAATTCAGGTCGCAAGTCAAGCTTTACCAATAACTTGTTTAATAATTCAAAGGTTTATATTCAGAATGCTGTATCTATCACGGGAGTGTGATTGACGGAGAACGCACAGCCTAAAGTAACAGAGCGCGAGACTAAATTTTGCAGATATATTTCTTGAGGGTCATAAAAGTAGTCCTCAGAAATGATTGTTCGAAATACAAAGAAAGCGGGCCGATATTTTTATTAAAAAAAATAGTATTGTCAAATTTGACATATTTGTCAGAATTAAAAAAAACTTGACGGACTGTAAAAATCGTTATAAATCAAAAAGTACATTGTTTTACTCTACATAACTAATTTTCTGAATTCTTGATTATCTACATACCTAATAAATTAATAAGTAAGAGTTGGCTATTAGTGTATTGCACAAAATAACTTCAATTATTTTTTTTTCTTTTTGTATAATCCATTGTTTGCTAAATATAGCAAACAACGGATTAAAAATGTTTTTTTATTAAGTCACTATTTTGTGCCAAGTCAATTTCACTCATTAAGCTTGTAACTTTTTCTATTTGACCTATGGTAAAATAATTATTAATTTCATTGTCACTTACCTCTATTGATTTAGTCCGAAATAAATAGCTTATTATTATTATAACAATATGTGAGAGTGAACTGAACTGGTATTAAGTATCTATGAACAAAATCAAATCTTTTTTTTAAATAATTTCATTATATATGTAAATAGTTATTTATAACCACGTTATTTAAATAACCATTTTTGATTTTCAGCTCCCTTGCGAAAATGTTCCCGTTTTTTTCCCATAACAAGGCCGTTCATGACAAGAAAGGCACGAAAAAAAAGAAACCCTGCGACACTTGTTCCAAGAAAATAAAGAAAAATCACGACTCTGTCACAGAGACTCAACATGTGGATTTGCGGAAAAAGAAAAAGAAACAAGAGCGGTTCATGGACGACGCAAGGATCAAGAAACGGTACGCGCAGCGAACCTGTCCGAAGTGCAAAATGAAGTACATCCAGATGAGGAGAAAACGCTGGGAACTGCCTAAAATAATCCACAATAGTAGACAATATTACGCTAGTCTTAATAACGTGCCAAAAGAAACTGTAGAAACAAGTTCTAAGCAATTCGAAAAGGTTAACATCAAAAAACGTTTCGATGATGAGATCATGGCGGCTAGAAGCCAATCGCATGGACAAGACTACTTAAGCCAAGTCAAACAACAATTCAAAACGTTGGAAGAGTTAGAAAGGAAAGTCGAAAATGTACAGATTTAACTTATTCGCAATAAGTAGGTATAATTTGAACAAGTTCACCGTAAGAGCCACGTACTTCTATGTAACTTATTTTTAGATTATAATCCTTATGTATACTGCACAAAGTTGTTTTCATTAGGGTAAGTATTCCAGAAAATCTCCAAAAGAGCTCGTCTGGCTGTGCATAGAGGGGTGCTGGTACCAACACTCATGTATGGAAGTGAAAGTTGGGTGTGGCAGGAAAGGCATCAGAGTAGAATAAATGCGGTAGAAATGAGAGCGTTAAGAAGTATGTTAGATGTGAAATTGAGTGACAGAATTAGAAATAGTGTGATAAGGGAACGCTGTGGTGTAAATGAAGGTATAGTCACACGGATTGAGAAAGGTATGCTTGGATGGTTTGGGCATGTGGAGAGAATGAGTGAAAACAGATTGACTAAGCGACTAAGCAGATCTATAAGACGAGCGTGAATGGGAACGTTGGGAGAGGAAGACCTAGACGAACGTACCATGATCAAATCGGGGACATTCTGAAGAATGGTCGGGTCAGGAGTACTCTAAACCGACGTGCATGCATGAAAAGATTGATGAATGTAGAAGAAGCGAGAATTGGATGCCAGAATCGTAGCAAGTGGAAGGATGTAGTCTCTGCCTATCCCGTTGGGAAAGAGGCGTGATTTTATGTATGTATATATGTAGATATTCATAATCATCATCATCACCTCAGCCGTAACCTCCCCCATAGACGTCCAGTTGCTTCGGTTGGCAGCGGCCTGCATCCACCGTGAACCCGCGACTTTATCCAGGTCATCGCTCCATCTCATTGGTGGTCGTCCTACGCTGCGTTTTTGCACCTGATATGAGAAGGTGGATGTACTTTTAAGTCCTGTTACGCGATTGAGCAAGTATAACCCATCCATCTCTATATGCGATTCAGTTGATTGTTTAGTCAAAGTTCATAAACTTGTGAGCAAAAATTTTATCAAAAATATCTGATCACGCTTCTAAGTCGTTCACAATAGAGTCGTGCTCAGATATTTTTGATGAAATTTTTGCTCACAAGCTTACGAACTCGATTGTACAGACCGGTGATGGCCCTGTTTTTATGATGGCACTCGAGAGAAAATATATAATAGTTTTTAAGAGGGTGCTCAAAGAAAGTAGGTATACGATAAAATGTAGAAGATTCAGTTATTCCTCCACCGGAACTTACGGTCGTGGTCCAAGACAAAGGCGTCGATGCTTTTGTTTCGCGTTGTTATATACGTTATTTAACCATTTATTAATTGTTTTATGATGTGACTAATTTAGATCTCATAGTGTCAGTGTCAGTATAGTACATGAAAATGTAACGCCTTTTCATATTAATTATTCGTTGCAACCATGGTATTATGTGACGACAAATAAGTATTACAGTGCTACATGGACCCTTCTAGGGTAAAGTATCAACTTATCCTTTACTTTTTCTAGGATTGATGCTAATATAAATATTTGTACATGAACATGTATTTAACCTGTACCTTATTTACTCCACCAAGTCATTACACTTTGAGACGAGTGATCGTCGTCATCGATTGAGAACCAGCACTGAACCTTCATGCGACTTTCTTGGGAAAATAACGCGGTGGAAGGCAAGGATTCCACACCGTAGTGCTTTTAGAGTCCCTAGTTGACAATAGAGAGTTTTGGCTGCCTACTCTCGCATACCCATTTAGTCGTCTTTTACGACTCCCACGGGAAGAGATAAGTCCATCGTTTTTAATAAACCTGTGTTGCTGCCCATTCTCACTTCAGGCATTGCTATTTCAGAAATATTTTTTTTATGGCAAATTAACTCTAGAAAACGATACATTCGGGCATATGAAATTCGGGCAAACGATAGGGAACCGTACAGGACATCGGAGGAACAGCAATAAGCACGTCCTGCTAGTGGTCATAATGTTGTGCTATTTATTGCAGACTAGAAAACTACCCTACATACAAAAATCAAGTGCTGTCCTTTATCTTCCCACATATATAATAATTCTTGTAATTCTCTCTGTGTAACTGTTTTCTGTATCGCTTACTATTATAATGTTTTAAACTTTCGTGATTCTCGCTTACTATTTCTGGTGTACAATAAAGAGTATTTGTTTTGTATTGTATTCTATATATTACAAGCACGAACAGTAGTAGTAGGTTACAGGCTGAGTAATTTCGTTTTCGCCCTCGCCATTTGCTCCTCCCTTGTCCCCCACCCTCGACCCAAAGCCGGACAAATTGTCTGTAATCTCCGTTCTTCGTAACGTACGTCCAGCCGTCACCGCCGTCATTCAATACAGCATAATCCCAACGCGGCCCGCATCGCCGTAACAAATACGGAGCTTACCCAATGGACCGAGAGATGGCGCTCGCAGCAATGATTTTGCAAATTGCGTTGACGGAAAGATCGATTCACAGGAGCTGGGACGAATGGATTGAACGAAAGTAATGTCACTTAAACACTTTTTTGTTATTTGACTGGATGGCAAACAAGCACGTGGGTCTCCTGATGGTAAGAGATCACCACCCCCCAGAGACACCTGCAACACCAGGAGAATTGCAGATGCGTTGCTAACCTGGAGGCCTAAGATAGGGTACCTTAAGTGCTAGTAATTTCACCGGTGCCAGTATTTTTACCAAAAACTTATTATTAGTGTCATGGTTGAATCGTATGTCTGATAATGAAGTAGAAGGTCGTGAAGTATCCAGGTTAGCAGTTCTTTGCATGACAATGAATCACTTATAACCAGTTTTCAGAAAAAAGGTATATTCATCAAAAGAGGCAGTGTTACAAATGTAACACTGCAAATGTTACAAACGGTGTGGATAAGATTGCAAAACTTAATGACAGCTCTGTTGGTTTCTTTAATAAAATTTGAATTCTTTCGGATCAGTTGCTGTAGCCAGTTGAATTGCTTCTGTTGTAAAAGGCCCATCTGAAACGGAAAGATATAATTATTATTTTATTTAAGCTATTTTTCAACCCCCGACGCAAAAAAAGGGTCGTTATAAGTTTGACCGCTATATGTGTCTGGCTGTGTGTCTGTCTGTGTGTCTGTCTGTGGCACCATAACTCTTAAGCGGGTGGACCGATTTGAATGCGGTTTTTATTTTATTTGAAAGCTGGTTTTCTAGCGATGGTTCTTAGATATGTCTCAACAAAATCGGTTTAGCCATTTTTGAGATATTGAGCTTTAAAGTGACAAAGTCGGGAGTTTTCCAACTTTTTGTTGGTTAGGTTATTGTAAAATATTACTACAACCAAATTATCAAAAACACATTCCACGCAGCTAAAAGCTGCCCAGGAATATAAGAAATCTGACACGAGGGCAGCACTTGTATGAACATAAAACTCAAAATAACACTTTATTATACCACGCGCAAACTACGCTACGCTTTGGTATCAATAGATAGATGACCTTTAAATTTAGTGTTACCAGTGCAAGAAATTAGTTCTATTGGTATTCGTATAATGAATACTTAATGAATACGAATGTTATAGCGTTTACCAATCTGGAACCACTGATTGGCGGGCAGGCCGGCGTCGAGCCTGGCGGCGACGATGGCTTCCCGCATGGCGAAGGGAACCGCCACCGACATGCATATGGGAGGCTCACCGATAGCTGTATTAAATATTGCAATTATTTTACTGGTATCAACAAGGTGAGTATAATCTAGATAGATCTATGAAAATTCTAAAAGTTTTAGAATTTACTGGCATGTTTTTTGAGACAACATCCTGTTGTCAGATGAGTTAGCAGCCTCAGACTAGGATAAGAATACTCAATAAGTTGGTTATTTCAAGAGCTGTTCTATTCTCCTTGTTGGAACACAGCAGCATTAGCGTTGCTACTTTAAAGCAGGTTTATCGAGCAAGATGGTAGTAGCTATTTAGCGTCATGTACTTATGTCTTTATTTGTTCTATGTTTATTTTATGGCGTTAAATAAATGTATTTATTTAATTTCTTTCTTTCTTTCTTTCAATTCAGACGGACCCTGCGTGGATAGTCTTCATAATCATGTTTTCAAATTCAAATTCAAATCATTTATTCAGCAAATAGGCCGCAATGGGCACTTTTACACGTCATTTTTTTAATCTACCACCGGTTCGGAAAAAAACCTCTGTTGAGAAGAATCCGGCAAGAAACACAACGAGGTATTTTTTTTTTAAAACAGATTCACAATATTTATAAATGATATCTATGTACTATACATTACAAGTATTTAACACAATTTTATTTTTAACACAGTAGGTTCACTATTTGAAGGGATCGCTAGTGCGGATCGGAATTATTTCCAAATATCCCTGTCCATGATATAATCGTTAACTTTATAATAAGCCTTAGATATTAATGTCTTTTTGACAGTAGATTTAAATTTTGTGTCAGTTTCTTCAGTAATATTTTTTGGAATTTTATTATAAAAACGTATGCAACTTCCCAAAAACGACTTTTTGGTTTTAGCCAGTCTGTAAGATGGTACTTTAAGCTTCCCTGTGTTTCTAGTAGCCTTTGGCTTATCGGCGTTAGTGGGAAAATCACATATGTTCTTCCTAACGTACATGATTATTTCAAAAACATTAAGCGACGGCAGGGTTAGGATACCAGTTTCCTTAAAAAATGATCTTAAAGATTCACGCGTCTTCAAATTATAAATTGCTCTAACTGCTCTCTTTTGCAAGATAAAAATTGATTCGATGTCTGCAGCAGATCCCCATAAAATAAGCCCGTACGACATAATTCTATTAAAGTACGCAAAATACACCAACCGTGCCGTCGCCACATCGGTTAGCTGCCGTATTTTCCAAACTGTAAAAGCAGCAGAGCTCAATCTACCCGCGATTGCAGTGACATGAGGTCCCCACTGCAGTTTAGAATCGAGTCAGATGAAAAAGCTCCACTGATGGACATTAGAAATTTATACCACCCGAAAAATATTATGTATAAGTCAATAAAGATGGGAAGTATTATCAGGGGGCACCGGCAATTCGAGGACGCGGTACATCTTTTTGTTAAATTAACTCACGACACTTTTCACCCCTCAATGTCAAAAAAAAATCAAAGAATTTTATTGGTCTTAGAAAATATTATAAGAGGTAAGGTTGGGCATAAAAATGCTTGGAGAGCCCGCTCTTCCACAAAAATACATGTGCATGACTAAATTAACGTGTAAATTAATTAAATTATCGTTTAATAGTACTTAATATAACTAGACATAAATCTACCATCATTACAATAACTTCATTAAATTATGCGTGTGTGTGTGTGCGCGCGCATGTATCAGTCTGTGTTATGTATGTCTTTGTATTAGTGTTACAAAAGTAATGCTTCTTTTCCTCATAAGTAAAAGTATCCAAACATGCCCTTATGTTTTCTTACATTCGTGAACTTGCATCGAGTATAAAACCCCCTGTAACTTTGTTGTTGATGACGTAAAAAGTTTGAAGTTTTAGCATGGCTTACATTTAGCTCCAAAGACACGATCGGCGCTGTAAGAGTTCTTGCGGAAGTAGACACGGAAGTCCTGCGGGATGTCTCTGGCCAGCGGCACGAAGTAGTTCCAGGTGCGATCCGTCAGCAGCTCCCCAGATTTGGCATACACCAGCTGCTCACTCGTCCAGCAGCCTAAGCCCATGACAAATGCACCTTCCACCTGTAATTGATTTATACTACGGTATATTGAGGACGGAAAAAAGGCATGGCAGATATAGCCTCCAAAGCAAAGAGATCAAATCAGAATTAACTAATTCCTCGCATATTTTTTTTGAAGGAGGACATCGTGAGGAAACGTAAATTTACCCGCAAAGCAATTCATTGATATGTAAAATGTTCTCTAACCGAACTGAAAGTCTGTGCCCAACAGTGGGACGTGTATAGGCTGGAGATCAAGGAATAGTGCTATATGACTTAAACATCCATAGTTATAAAGTTCATTTAGATTTACTGTGACTAACCTGACCAATATCGATCTCTGGACTGACACTTAGCCCCACGTCTTCTAACAGATCAACCCTCAGCAACTCCCATTCACCAGTTAGAACATCTATTTCCACTTCAGCCAAAGTTACTCCATAAACAGGAAAACTTTGAGCATCATCCATGTTGATGAACCCATGTGTTTGTAAATCTATATCATCTTCAAACGCTTGTCTAATAAGCTTTTCCCACGTTGGATTGTCCAATTTGGCTCGCACTGGCTCCAATCGTTGGAGCAGCGCTTCGCAACATCTTTGTACCCCAATCGTCACATTGATCGAGGTATGACTACCACCGGATATGAATCCATTTGGTGCGTTTATGGAATTATTTGCTTTAATTTGCACTTTTTCAACAGGTATCTTCAGTAGATATGCGCAAATTTGTACCGCTTTTGTATTTACTCCTTGACCCATTTCAATGCCACCGTGGGTTATAGCTACTGTACCATCGTCTAGGTATACGGACATGTTAACGTCGAGATATTGGCCTCCAGTGGGCTGCCAACGCAACAGAGAAAATCTCAAACCACGTTTTTTCCACCTGTTTTCAGAATTGAACTTTTCAACAGCAGCTTTCCTGTCCTCGTACTGAGCATTTGCCTTTACAGTATCGATCATTCCTTCCAGGTCGCTGTAGTCACTTGCTAGATTGGCGAGTCGAACTTCAAGAGGGTCCAAGGACATTTCATATGCAATGCGCTCCATTATCTTTTCAGCCGATGCAATGGTTTCAAATGTTCCTAATCAAAAATATTTTAGCGTATTTATAATGTCTTATCAGACAGCTGTCTATTACCTCGTTAATAATGTAATTGTAATTTACCTGGCGCTCGAAACCATGAGTTACTGGCTGTATCGGTGGTCGAATTGTATACGTTGTAGGTCCATCTGGATTTATCGTAGCAATTGTTGAACGTATCATTTCCAGTTGAAATCAGCACCTCGTTCACGATGTATCCATTGTCACTGTACAGGCTTTCATTAATATATTGAATTTTTCCTGATTTGTCAACTGCCACCTAAAAAAATAAAGTAGTTTTGATTGTGTCTTGCTTTGAAAGTTTTGATGGACAAACAACACTTTAGAGTGTACATCCACAACATTTGAGCAGTCTTTGCTCTACACGGTACTGTACGTGCGGTTTACTTGCATTTTTTGCCCTACAGCATTAGGTTGTGAAACGAAATTCCTCGGTGATATTCTCCAAAACTTCGGCATTCGCCTTTTTAGGAGGTTTTTCAAAATTTGACAATATACCAGTATTACAACGGAGTGCTTAGTATCAGGTAACCCTCATGCTTGTTTGTCAATTTAAAAAAGACTGCATAAGTACCTCATAGTTTGTTGAACTGGGCAGTCTCTTTCCCATGGCTTTGGTGCTAGTTGTGAGTGGCAGTATTATCCTGCACGGTCGGTTTAGCTTGGCGGTTACGAGCGCGCATGCCACGGCGACTTGAGAAGCGCGAGTTATCTTAAATCCAAAAGCGCCTCCCAGGCGACGAACATAGACATCAATCCTAAACATAAATTAGTAGAGTATGACTCCAAGTTATAACAATGTGAAGGATTCCGTGCCATTGTATAGTGGCTAGATGATAGAGTAAATATAGGGGGAAAGGACCTTACTAACTATCAATCATATAATAATTTTTGTAGTCTGTAGCTTATAAACTCATACTCGTAGTAATATAGTTATATTCAGAGTTAATTAAAAGTAAAATTCTATTAAATATTCGGCCCTGTGGCATAGAGAAATTTCAATAGCGCAGTCGTAGAAAATTAAATGGTGTTCTGCTGACAATCTTTGGGTTAAGAAATCCGTGAAATTTATTAATTATCATAAATTTTTTGATTTTCATCTGAAATTTACTCACTTATTTTCTGGCATCTTCAAAGCGCGAGATATAGCCACCTGCACTCCATTGATCCACTGTGTCGACGCATGCACTTCTATTCCCTCTTCAGTCGGTCGCGCCACAGACACAAGCGTTTCTATACACATGTGGTAATGTCCATAAATTGCATCTCCGCCTTTTATAACTTTGGATACATCTGTGCCTTTATCCGTAGCATCAATTGTAGTCAGTAATGTGGTCCTGTCTTCAATTGTTTTAGCTACTTTTATATCAAGCACTGGACTTTTGACATTGGCGTACTTAATACGTACTAGTTTTGCAGAAACTTCAGCTATATGTCTTGTTTCTGCTACAATAACACCGATTACTTGGCTGTAATATTTAACTTTACCGCTGCAGAACAGTTCTTCATTAGTGGTGTTAAAAGGTAAGTCACCAGGAACTGAAGAGTTGACTCCTGGGATATCTTTAGCTGAATAAAATGCAATAACACCGGGTTCATTCTGAAAATTACAATTAAATATTTTGCTATCATCTGCTGCTACAATTTGATATTATGTTTGTGTTTGGGATCCATTAGTTCTGTGATTTTTTTAATACACTTACCAGTGCTACAGTAGGATCTATTGAGATTATTTCTCCTAATGCAACAGTGCTCAATACAAACGCGCCAAACACTTCCATTGGGAGAGCAGGTAAATCCTCTGTGTATTTAGCTTCACCTGCACATTGAATCTGTAAAGTATTTTATTAAGTTTAATTAGGCAGCTGCAGGTGGATGCAATATTGGACGTCCTACGGCTGACATGACGATTATTATGGGATCAATTAGGCAAAGTTTAGAAATTGTTCATGGAAAACAACAACGAATTAAGAACTCTATGCGTTGGACAGATCAAGTCCGCAACAACATCAATCAAACATCCACAAGCAATAAGAAGGAAAACTAAATTCCCAATACTTTCTGATCTAACTGACTGACCAATCACATTTTTTTGTCCTCTTGTGTGTGCATTAAAGGAATTTATTTATTAATCTGATCTCACCAAAGCTTCCACTTTCTCAATCGGCTGGTTTAGTGGCCACAGCGAAGAATCTGTGTCGTACAGTTGCCGCGCCTGCGACACGGGACGGGTCTCACTGAGCACGATGCTTCCTGAGCTATATCGCGCACCGAGGATGTTCTCGGGACATAGGGAGAGCAGACCCTGGGTGTCAATAAGTATAGGATCTATCAACCTCTCACAGATTTACATATAGGGGTATTGACTTTGGTTTGTGGAATTTCTGGTTGGAAATATGTTGCCCGAGAATAGAATACTTCGCATACTATTTACTTGTTTTTTTTTAAACGAACAGAGCTGTCTTGTAGCTACTTAAAGATTTTGAAGAGTTGTACCAAAAGTCACAAAAGTGATAACTATGTCATAAAGAGATAACATCATTATCTGACTTACCTTATAAAACAAAGAAATAGCAAGATTCCTCCTATACATCACTGAGGGTTCCGGAGGATTCTCGGTTACAACCAATTCTGATTCTAAAATCTTGATAGCTGCTCCTAAAGTCCCGTTTGTAAACAGTTTCTTTCCTTCCAAGAACCTTTCAGTTGCTGCCGCATGGACGAAAGAAGACGACAAGCCTCCGTAAACCAGTCTCACTTCACTCACAGAGTAGTTGGTGTCTGATAGTTTATAGAGAAAGCCAGCGTTTACAATGGCGTGAGCGTGTCTGGAGCGCGGCATTATCTTTAAATCCAAATATGAGTATCATTATAGTAAAAGAGAACAAGTTGGCTCACTACAAACAGAAGTACATCGCGCGGCTTAAATGTGTGCGCGTTCAAAAATATCTGACACATCCTTCTGGCTCTAGAAATCTTTTTGTATCAAATATTGGTGCTGGTGACTGTACCAAATTTCAAATTTAATTTAGCAGATAAATTTTGTAAATCACAGAAATACGAACCCGTGTATGAACTATGATCCATTGCTTGAGAGGCTATAGATCAAACCAGGCTAACACGGCTTAGAAATGTAATTTAATTTCCATTAATTAATTGTTAATGTTGATTTTACAAACCTTGTACGTCCTAATATGATATTCGTTACAAAGAGGTGGCAACATTACGTTCAAAATAAGTTTACTTCGCATATTCGTCTTTAAGAATGTTGCCAAGTTGACTCTTGTTTGCTTACGAGATGAATCCACTGGAATGCAACAATTTTATCAAATTGTATAAGAAGTTATAGTAAAAAAAAACTTTTAACCTTATCTCACTAAAGATTCTCAAGTAAAAAAAATGGGTAAGAATCGTGGTAGTTGTAGATATTCAGAGTAAGCATATTTAACCACGGGTTCATTTGTATTGATTATAAGATCTGGATTGGGATTCTCTAAAGCAGCAGAGTGATCTTTTTATAATTACATAAGAAACATCCATGTAGGCTCGTGTAACCCTGAAAAGAGTTTTTCTTGACTTCAAGCACTATATTTTCAAAAAATAGACCACTTACACAAAAAAAAACAGCTCATGTCAGCCCTCTTAGTTTTTCTCTCCCAATCGCTCTTTACTCTTCATTCATTCTCTCTCCCATTGTTCCACAACTGTCATTCACCCTATCATTCCGCTTAGCCAAGTATAATTGGATGGATGTACCATGTCAAATTTCATGAATCTATTTGAGATTTGTAGATATTTCCGATATCGAGATACAAAGGAGCCAATGTTATAATTCTCAAGATCCATTTACGAAGAGATTTCAATCAAATTATTATGTTCATTCAATTTTGTGCAAAAGAGTGACAAATATTGCATTTACAATATTAGTTTGTAGGATTTCACGTACTTACCTATAGTTATCATAGCACCTACAGTTTCCAGTAAAACAAAAACGTCTGATTGGAACTCGTTATGTTGATGTTTGATCATCAAATTGCCTGCAATCGTTCCTATCTAAAACCAAAGACCGTTTACTTAGTTAATAAACACATCAAATAGTTCTACTTCACCTATAACAATCAACATTTCTCTCCTTACATTTCTAACAGGTATATGAGCTGCCATCTTCAAATGCTCCACAAATTTCTCCAGATATTCGAAATAGTTATCACTTGCCATTACTTTTTCAAAATTATCTATTGTTTCGGTTAACGTTGAACCAGCTCCAATAATAAGATTTTGATCCAGGCGGTAGCCCTTTAGCGCAGCAACACTGCTTATGTCGATAAGTACTTGAGGATATTCATCGATTGGATATACCCCTGCAATAAAATTATTCTAATGTATACTAGTTTTATTATTCTTAGTGTAATGCTTATATGTACAAATGACTTAACTATCTCAAAAATTGTATTTTACTATTCACTGACTAACTACTTATTATTCTGTAATAATAGTCAATACGTATTCAATTATCATATCACCTGCTTTTGTTCTCAAGTTTGTTCTCGTCAGCGTAGTAAAATTTACGCTTAAAGTAGCAATTAGGTATATACAGTTGTATAATTTTATTAATATAACCCTGCTAAGTTATTCGTTTTGAACTTTAAGACTAGGCATAGTTAAAAATGGGATTGCAAAAACACTCTCTGCCTTAAAATAGTGTGATATATTCTAGTATCGATTCTAAACAAACTAATTTCAGGTTTTCCTTTGTTAATAAACCAATAACTTCTCTATTAACTTCTTCTGTATTTTTATGTGTATCGAATGTGTGCAAATAAATGTTTCTCTCTCTCTCTCTCTCTCTCTCTCTCTCTCTCTCTCTTTCTCTCTATTAGATTTTTCTTTGGCTTACCTTTTGCCGTGTTTCCAGCGACCAACATGTAATTGTCATCTCCTTCAGTACGCAGTATTTTAAAAATATCATTGACTTCGTACACCTTGTACCAATGCCGGCCATCCTTAAGATCTACTTCAATCCTTTTTGGTATATTGATGTCATCAGCTGACACAAAACACCATTCTTTAGCATCACATTTACTCCGGCCGCATGCTTCTCCAGTCTTTTTGCAGATATTTAAATCTTCTATATCGAGTAATTTATTAGGCTTCGCAGCATCACTTGCAAACGTTTTAAATGCTTCTAAAATTGGCCTGTAGCCTGTACATCTGCATATGTTACTGTCTAAAGACTTCTCTATTTCTAGCATTGTTAGGTTTTTCTTGTCTTTTAGGAGACTGAAAATTGGTCAATGGATATTGTAGACAATTTTAAGCTTTGGGATTGTAAAACACAATTTTCCGCATGTAACCTGTGTCAAAAGCTGCATTGTCATCAAAATCTGTACTCCTAAATCGCACATTTGCCAAATGAGAACAATTTTCTTAATAGTACACTTTTTTAATGTGTTTAGTTTTCAAATTCGTGCATTTTCCCCAATTGGTATTGAGTTTTCTCAAATCTTTCACTTTATAGAACTGTGTGTACTTATCATAATATTCCCTGACATAAAAAGTATATAAGTATTTTAAAAAATTAAAAAATTTCAACTAAAAAAGGGCACATTTTGAAAATATACATCAATTTAAAGAGTACACTCAAAAAGTGTACCTACTGTGCTACTGTTAAGTTACTGGGAAGTCTAAAATGGCATTTTTTTTATAGAGAGAGTACCTTTTGAGAAGCTGTTCATAACGGCAAAGTGTGTTTTACGATTTCATTTAAAGTTAAGAGTTAAGACGTCGCAATCGCGGCAGAATGTGAGAGCCTTCTATACATTTCAGAACTGTTTATCTTGTACCATGTTCTCTGTAAATAAATTAATTATCATTATCAATCGTGTTACCTGTACATAGCCATGACCCATCCTGGCGAGCAGTGTCCGCATTGCGAGCCGTTGTGTGAGGCGAGCGCGACCTGCAGCGGGTGGTAGCCCCGCAGACGGCCGCCGAGCCCCTCCACCGTCACCACCTCCCAGCCCTGGCACGACGTCACTGCCACCAGACACTGCGCAAAGATGACGTCAGTGAGCGGGCGAGCCCGAGGCTAGCTCACTGCTGGTGGAGTCATGCGCACTGACCACGTCACTGCCACCAGACACTGCGCAAAGATGACGTCAGTGAGCGGGCGAGCCCGAGGCTAGCTCATTGCTGCTGGACTCATGCGCACTGACCACGTCACTGCCACCAGACACTGCGCAAAGATGACGTCAGTGAGCGGGCGAGCCCGAGGCTAGCTCATTGCTGCTGGACTCATGCGCACTGACCACGTCACTGCCACCAGACACTGCGCAAAGATGACGTCAGTGAGCAGGCGAGCCGAGGCTAGCTCACTGCTGCTGGACTCATGCGCACTGACCACGTCACTGCCACCAGACACTGCGAAAAGATGACGTCAGTGAGCGGGCGAGCCCGAGGCTAGCTCGCTGCTGCTGGACTCATGCGCACTGACCACGTCACTGACACCAGACACTGTGCAAACAACCCGTGACCAGCCGGTCGGTCAAGGAAGAAACTGATGAGGATGAACAAAAAAATTTGGAAATAATTCCGATCCGCATTAGCGATCCCTTCTAATAACGCACCTACTGTGTTAAAAATAAAGCTGTGTTAATTACTTTATGATGTTGTAGATATCATTTAATAATATTGTAAATCTGTTTAAAAAAATATACCTTGTTGAGTTTCTTGCCGGATTCTTCTCAACAGAGGTTTTCCGAACCAGTGGTAGAATTTTTGACATTCATAAGTAAGTGCTTGTTATATATAAATTGAATAAAGGTATTTTGACTTTGACATTGACTTTGAAAAGACTGACCCAAGCACCCCACAGAGCCTAACGGGAGATAATGCGTGCGTCCTATCAGGGATTTCTAGTAAATGGCTGGAGCAAGATTCTGTAGGTAACTAAGAAGCCCTTCCAATCCTTCCCTCCCCCTTATAAGCTCCAGGGAGCTGGAAGCGTACAGCCGGGTTTTTTTAGCTGGTGCAAATACACCACTGCCTGGGCCCTCCCTCAAAACCGACGGACTCATCCTGGACGTCCTAAACTATGGATTTTCTCAGACTGCACGCCCCCATATCTTAGAAAGTACCCCATGTTAATGTTGAAAGCTAATACAAGTTCGTACAACTGAGATTTAGTGTCTTGACACATAATATTAAGGCGACTCAACAAAAAAAAAACATCCGATAAGCGAGCGGACGAGCCCAAGGCTAGTTCGCTGCTAGACTCACGCGCACTGACCGAGTTGACAGCTATCGGCGCGTGTCCCTTGCGCGCGGCGGCGACGACGCAGGCGCCGCAGCCGCCCTCGCGGCACATGTACTTGCTGCCGCGCAGCTCGCTGCCCACGCGCAGGTACTCCAACAACGACACGTCAGAACTCGTCTCGCAACCCACTGAAACATACACAAATAAGAGAAGTCTCTTCGTTCCATTCTCCATACAAACGTCCCGCCCTCATTTGAAAACTAGGCAACAGAAGTACATGAAATGTTGTAAGTATGGATTAAACATAATAATTATCTATGCCTGTGGTTATTCAGATTTTCAGAAAATATGTAATATCAGAATTACAAGAGCTCAAAAGTCGACAAAAAAAAGATGTCAACTTTGCACGAGAATTACAGACTATTAAAGCATATTTACAAAAATCGAAAATACCACAGGCGTAGTTAGAAAATATATATAATGAAAATCTTGACTGTAAAATGTCATTGATTTCTGTGCGTATAATATGAGGACAACGAAACCCAAAATTTTAAAATAAAATAATAATCGCGAATCCTAATCATACCTGAGTGATCCTTTCCATTTATTTTAAAACATATGCGATCCATCTTAACATTTGAAACGACACAAAAGCAAATTGTTGTCAAACAACACTCCAGTCCGCCTTCCACGAACAAAGAGGAAAGTAACTAGTTCGTGATATTTTTATCGTACATGGATTCGACTTCAGTTTTAATTAGAGGCTAATTAGCATGAGAAACCGGTTGAAAGTAAAGGCAATTTATAAGTGCGTGGAACGGAAATAGAACACGAAAACCATGTGGTATTATAGTCACTTTTATTAAATTTGTTTTCTGCAGATGGTACTTACGGTACTTAACGTTTGATCGCAATCCATATCTCTACTCAATATTATTTTTATTTTGTATGTTTGTCCGTCTTTCACGTTGAAACGGGACGGCAGATCGCCGTGATTTTTGGCATAGAGATACTTAATTTATGGGCTAGAGAGTGACATAGGATACTTTTTATCCCGGAGAAATGCACAGTTCCCGAGGGAACAGCGCGCGATAACCGGTTTCTACGCAGGCGAAGCTGCGGGCAAAAGCTAGTTGGTAATAATTTGATATAAACGTCTACCCGCAGCTTTGCTGACGTGCATCATAAAGGCTGAAAGGTACGGAGGACAGTAAGAAGTAGAGGAGGTCCCTAAGCATATTCTAAAATAAACAACAAAAATTATAAAAACTAATAGCTTTTGCCCGCGGCTCTGCCTGCGTGGAATTCGGTTATCGCGCGCTGTTCCCTCGGGAACTGTGCGTTCTTCCGGAGTAAAAAGTAGCCGATGTCACTCTCGGGCCCATAAACTATCTCTAAGTAGGTATACCAAAAGTCACGTCGATCCGTCGCTCCGTTACGGCGTGAAAAACGGATAAACACACAAACATACAAGCACAGTTTCGCATTTATAATATTAAGTATCAATTGACGAGACACATGTTAACGCTATATAAATACTTATCTAGGAGTCAGGTTTTGAGGCATCGTCTAAAAGCATTACTATTCAGTATCCTCAAATTATCTGGAAGACAATTTGTAAATGACATGTACACATTATAATTTTTTTTGTAGATAATCTTCCGGCATCCAGGTTTGAATAAGAAGTTCACAATTTTTGCCTTTCTTTATCTATTAAACACTTTACTAAACTTAAAATATGACTTATGGTTTGGCAGTTGAATTGAAACTCTTGGAAAAATTTAGTCATCAATATACATAAACATCACCATTTAGCCGTAGGACGTCCACTGTTGGACATTGGCCTCTCCCATTGACCTGTTGCTTCGGTCGGAAGCAGCCCGTGCATCGACAAGTGTAGCGTAGGACGTCCATCAACGAGATGGATGGATGACCCAGTTCGAGCCGCAGGTAGGTTTATGGTGGACTTATTTAGTAAGTAAAACTGTCTTTCTAACAATAGTAAGTATTCGCTATACTTTGCAACAGTTTTCAACTGTACCTAACATCTTATCTAAAGCATTTAAATACTAGAAATGTCGCTGTCCTAAAACCAGTTACCATGTAGGTACAATGCGATAAAACCACGATACATTCACGATGACGCGTGCCGTGGTTCTTATTACAATGTAATTAATGTCTAATTTTGACAAAATCACGCGTCTTCGTGGATGGCACTAGGTAAACTAGGTATACTTAATATACCTAGTTTACCTATATGCTTTACTGTTAAACTAGTTATTTGCTCGCTGTTTTGCTCACTACATTTCCGTGGGAAAACACAAAATCCATTATCTGCTACATACTGAACTATAATGTAGAATATTCAGATTATTGTTCAGATTGACGAGGGCGATATACATAATATATATTTATGTTTTAATTTTTTGCTCGTAACAGGCCACACCCTGTATATCTAACTAACTAATTTGGCTCAGCGACCCAAAGAGGGTCTTGGCCTCCGAAACGAGAGCATTCCATCTGTCCCGATCGTGCGCAGCCTCTTGCCAGTCGTCGACTTGAAGACGTCGCAGATCCCCCTGGACACTGTCCTCCCAGTGCTACCTACGCTATTTATACACAAATATACTAATTATAACTACTTAGTAACTGCTCGAATCATGCGAAATCCTACAGATTAGTGCTCCCTAAGCAAAGCATAGATTTAAAGATAGGTATTAACGATTTCGCGCGATATTTGTAGGATACAATGGAACTAGATAAGGAAAATTAGACGTTGTTGATGGAACTAATACAGTCTAATGCGTACGGGAAGATAGTGATTTTTACTGGCCATCCCCCAAAGCCGGCGCGCAGTTGTTCGCGCTAATTGCCCTGCCACTTAATAACGACGGGATTTTTACACCATACGGAATATGTAAGGAACATTAAGATCATTGATTGATACAAAATTTAAATCTACTGTCAAAAAGACGATAATATCTAAGGCTTATTATAAAGTCAGTGATTATATCATGGAAATATTTGGAAATAATTCCGATCCGCATGAGCGATCCTTTCAAATAGTGAACCTACTGTGTTAAAAATAAAATTGTGTTAAATACTTGTAATGTATAGTATATAGATATCATTTATAAATATTGAGAATCGGTTTTTAAAAAAAATACCTCGTTTTGTTTCTTGCCGGATTCTTCTCAACAGAGGTTTTTTCCGAACCAGTGGTAGATTTTTTGACATTCATAAGTGCTTGTCGTAGCCTAAATTGAATAAAGAGATTTTGACTTGACTTTGACTTTGATCACGAGATACTACTAAGCGCTATAGGGAAGAATTTCTGTCTATGTGTTCTGAAGATTCCTGAATAGCGAAATATCAGTGTATTCAGTGACATCATCAAAAGTTGGGTCATTTAATTAAGATTGAGCTATTTCACTCTTCTCTCTGAATCCATTAATTAATCAAAATATTATTACAAAAAGAAATGTAGAGTTCTACAGAATAAACATTTAAAAAATTCAATAAAATATAACTATTTCAGCGGAAAAACAATCGTGATTAAAAATAACTTGACAATCATTAAGTAACTACATTTTCACTTTCGAAAATTATCCGATGTGCGCCCAACCACGCCAGTGCCATGTAGAGCGCGCATCTGTGTGAGTGTGTTCGTTTTGATCGTAGCTTCCATACTGCTTTAGCTTATATACATATTATTATACATATATACTGTGACCCAAAGTAGCATTGTAATTTTATTTTATGGCCCATGCTGTTATGTCGATCATTCGTTACATAAAAACATATACAAGATGTTAATTAAATAACTGAAAACCAGAAAGTAGTTTGCTTAGAATCGAAAGTATTAAATGTTTTAAATTATGTTGTGTTGTTTTTTCTTACATAAATTCCTTTTTTATTGCGCCCAATCTAAAAGTTTCAAGTGCAATAGGCGCCAATTAAATTTTAAAATTTAATTGGCGTAGCGTTTTTATATCTTTTAAAATGCTGAACGTATTCAAAAATAAATGCAATCAACTAACTTAAAACGAAGAAATAATTTTAGGGTGTCTAAGCTTTTCAGTTATTTCATTAACACCTTGTATTATACAAAATAGACACTCCTAGAGCTACACTCAGCTACACGACTAATTATACATGTAGTTTCAATTTCTGTGCCGTGACGTGATAGTGACCGTGTCGTGCTCGTGTCGTGTCCTATGAAGGTTCCATAATCTTATTAAGAGTCGTAGTGTCCGCGTGTCGCCTTATTAGGAGCTGGCGCACATTATTGCGCGGGCGGAGTGTGCTGGAGACTGAATAACAGAATGGGCTTTTCAATGAGGGTCTCTTGAGATATTTTTTTTTAAGATAATTTTCATTTGATATAATACAATAATAATAATAATACTAAATAATTTGTCTTTATTGCTCGTGACATAAGGGCTCGCAGCCGTCCCCCCCCATGCACATCCCCTCCTGCTTCTCCACTTCCTGCTAATGTATATCGAGATAGCTGTAGGCTTTTCAAGATTTGGGCGGTTGAATTTTGGGTTTCGTTGTCCTCATATTACACGAAAAGTATAGCACAGAAATCAATTATATTTTACTATCAAGATCCTCATTGTATTTTCTATGTTTGTGGTTTTTTCGATTTTGTAAATACTTAGTCAATAATTCTCGTGCAAAGTTGACATCTTTTTTTTGTCGACTTTTGGGCTCCTGTAATTCTGATACTACACATTTATATGTAAATCTGAAAAACCACAGGCATAGATAATTACGCCTAGTCCATACTTAAAAAAATTCATCTACTTCTGTTGCGTAGTTTTCAAATGAGACCGGGACTACGTTTGTATGGAGAATGGAACGAAGAGACTTCTCTTAAAAACTAAAGTTATTTCTATTGTTATTAATTCGATTTGATGTACTTTGAGTTAGGTTAGGTTTATTTTATAAATAAGTTCTGTGAAGCTTCTATCCTTGGCATTTATATCAAAATGTTGTTATATCCAGTGAAATTATATCAAATGTTATACCGATCATGTCTTAGTATGAATTTTTTTCCTATTGAATATGCTGATATGATTATTGTGAATTATTATTATTATTATCGAATTATTTACATTATTACAATTGTTATTATTTTGCATAATTGACATATTACATTTCATTACAGTCATGACATCAATTCTTATTAATTATTTTGCATTTAATTCTAGAATTCAATCATTTTGATCCAGTTTTACTTTTTACTTACATGAGCTATAACTTTTTGACATTACCTTAATCTTTTTTCTAGTAAATTTTATTTTTAGTTGCAAATCAACTCTTTGTACAGTGGGGGTAGAAAAACCTTCGTCAGTTATTAAATTGATTCCTTTACGAAGTCATAGACTCTTAATACGTTTTGAAACCAAAGTACTAAGTAGACAAGTGCATATCAAATTATATTTACTTGGCATGACAACAAGGATCAAAATAGTATACACCTCTGACATATGTGTCTAGTTTCATATCAATACAAAACCTTTTTAATAAACAACTACGTAAAAGTTTCAATCAGATAATGTTCTATTTAATTGTCAATGTTTTTTCAGTGCCAAGGTTTAGTTGTAGGGTTGCTATGGTCACTTGATTATGTTTAGCAGGTTGACAGGTTGACGCAGTATGTCCTACTCAATCGGTAAAGCAGATGAGCGCTCATACTGAGCAAAGGAAAATAGATCTTAAGGTGGTTTGTCACGGTCAGCTAGGCACTACAGCGCCAGTAGATGACGTTAGTGTGCAAATTCCACGTATTTTATTTTTTTTAGGAATGTAAATGTGGATATTTTTATAAAATAATGTACATGCCGCCTGTAGAGTGAAATTTGTGATATATCCTACCAAGTTTCAGATGTATTTTAATTTAGAAAATGCTTTTATTTTAACTTATAACAACGCGGCAGCGGTGACTGTAATATTTTCGCACACAAGCTTATAACTTGTAGTAAACAAAAGTGATTGCTAATTTCGACGTCTCGTTCAAACTGCTGATTGGAGTAGTTGTATTGGCGTCTATTCATGCTAGATACGGGTTAGAATCTTCGGGATCGAATCCGGTGTGTGATTATATCTTTTTGCTTTTTTTTTGGTATCTCAATTAATGATGTGAATGTATGAGCTAATTACTACCTTATTATTTTTTTAAACATGTAGCTAAAAATATTTGACCTAATTTGTAAACAATTTTTTTCATGTAATTTTATCCCCTATCATAATATCAAGAAATACCACGTTACCAGAATAATACATGTTTCAAAATATTGCATTACCTATTTACCTCATAATTACAAAATCGAAGATTACTCGACGAAGTAATTTTTTGTGAAATTTCTTCTTTTGGATATCAGATATAATGGGAATGTAATAAAAATGTAATGTATTTTGAAAAAATAGGTGTTTCGGTAACGTGATATTTTCAGCACGAGCGGAAAAATTTGTCATCATCATCGTCCAGATCAGCACACGTCTCACTGCTGGGCACACACAGGTCTCAAGCATTATTTTCCACACTGACCTAGTGCGGATTAGGAAACTTCGCAGCAGGCGTATAAATATTTCCTCACGATGTTTTTTTAATTCAAGGTTTTATTGAACTACAAATTAAAAACAGTTTATTATTACATCAGTTTTTTATTTATTTATTAACATTTATATATCATTAAAATCAGCCTACTCCCACCCACTGCTGGCCCTTGCAATTTCACGCCAGCCTCATACACAGCTTACCAGCCGACTGCCAAATAACAATACCTATGTCATTCAACCAACGGTCCGAAGGTTTATCCATGGTACCTTGACCCAATCATGGCCATCACTCCACTGTTTATTTACAAATGTAGTTTGACAAAATGTACTTCGCAAGTGTCATACTTCCTGGCGGTGGCATGGTGTCGCATGGAATTCAAACTTACATCACAAAAATGTACTAAATTATACGCTTGTTAAAAAAAATTAACTACCCGTAGTTACAAGAAAAAACAATGATCAATCTGTCACCGCGAGGAAGGATACTTCCTTCCTATTGCATTATGTAGCAGTCGTGTTTTAAAATTTCTTGTGAGTCAGAAAAAAATAAGAGAAATGTACGAAATTGTACGCAAATTAAAAAAAGGAGTACTACCCGTAGCTACGAGAAAACTGTACGTTCAGTACTACTTACTCTTTTTTATTACGATTACTACATAATGAAATAGCGCCTGCCAGAAAGGATACTTCCTGATTGATCACTGTTTTATAACTGTAACTATACAAGGGTGGTACATTTTTTTAACTAGTGTACAATTTAGCACATTTTTTTTGATTTTCAAGAAATTTGAAAAGTCAACTGCTTCATAGGGAAATTGATAGCACCTGCTAGGAAGTATCTTTCCTGGTGGTAACAGATTGATCATTTTTTTCTTGTAACTACGTGTAGTACCATTTTTTTAATAAGCTTACAATTATGTATTTTTCGTAATTTTTTTTTGATGTGAGATTGAATTCCATACCACACTATCTCACCGCTAGGATGTAGGTATGTCACTTTCGCAAAAGCTGCACACATCTGCGCTTGTAGAACTAAATATCACATAAAATAATATTACTATACGGCCAGAGGCCAGTTCTGAATCACAATAGATTGCAAAAGCTGCACATAAATGTGCGCTCGTGGAACTAAATATCGTATCAAATAATAATATGACCAGGCCAGTCCTGAATCATAATAGATTGCAAAAGCTGCACATAAATATGCGCTCGTAGAACTAAATATCGTATCAAATAATAATATGACCAGGCCAGTCCTGAATCATAATAGATTGCAAAAGCTGCACATAAATGTGCGCTCGTAGAACTGAATATTGTATCAAATAATAATATGACCAGGGCCAGTCCTGAATCACTATAGATTGTAAAAGCTGCACGTTCGTGCCATGTACCCATAAAACAAAAGATCAAAATAAATAAAAGTCAAAGGAAAAGAAACAAGAAAATTTTATAACAAAAAATTTTACCGACTACAAAAAACCATAAAAATAATTTTGTACCAGTCAGCAGGAGTGATTGAAACCCAATATAAAGTGCGTAGGTCAGGTAGATGACCATAGGTCCACTCACAGGCAGAGACTTTCTTTATTGAGGTATCCTGGTGCTTCACTACCCATTCCATATGCATTACGAGTAGCATAAATTGCTTAGCAACTGTGTTAAATGGATTGAAATTTAACCCATGAAATACCTACTTGTTATTGAGTAGTAACTCCGATTGTCAACTGTGGTCTTCATCATCAGTTCCATTTCATCAAATGATGATTTTCAAGAGCAAATGCACGAGTTACTACTAAATATATCAAATTTACCATAGATGTCCCTACAAAATTTGAAGAGTCCCCTCGATCTCCTTAGGATCCAATGATCAGATCGTGATTTGGTGCTTATGGGACCGATTGAAAGCATTTCTAGACGAACGAAAAAAAAATTTCAAATCGGTTCATAGATGACGGAGTTCTGAGGTAACAAACATAGAAAAAAAAAATAAGCTCCTCCTTTTTTTCGAAGTCGGTTAAAAAAGGTCAGCACCTAACACAATGAAATGTCTAAACACTTGATTTCTGGCAACTTTCCAAAGTAATACTTCGGGTAAAATACAATTTTTATAGAACATGACCAATTCTGGTAACATCTTACAAATAAAATTTTCGTCACTCTCTATTTCTAATACTGTTATATCATATGCTGGAGGAATATATCCGACGAAGTAGCATTTTTGCATTTTGCAAACCCGCAGTTGGCCTTGGATCTGGAAACATAAAAACCATTTATAATATAAACAACCGCCCAAGAGCGTGTCAGGCATGCCCGAGATAGGGTTCCGTAGCCGTTACGAAAAAAGATAAGAAATATTTTTTGAACTATTTTGTGTTTGGAATCGTATGTGAAATCTTACGCGGAGTGGAGAATCGTGAAAAAAAACTAAATAAAAGCTTGTAGAAGTGGCTCTACTTCAAAGCAAAAAGATTTATGTTCAAATAAGGAATCTTTTTTGAGGTTGCAAATATACTTGGTGATTAGTTTAAATTCGGAAAGAAAGCGAGAATTGGTTCGCGCTCGTTCTGCTTTGTGCCTGATGACAGCTGAGTCATGGCGGCATGGACGGCATTATGCAAGAAAGGATCAAGTCAATAATAAAAATATCATTGTAAGTACTATGAACAATGATTTATTTTTTATTATTTATAAATATAATAAAATCCAATTCAATGAGTTCAATGTCCCACAAAATTTAATAATTTATTCAATTTTTATCTAGAAAATATTTAAAGTGAAATTTTCATTGCAATATATTCTTACTTAGCGTTTTCCCATAGATAAGACCAAGCTAGATCGATTTTTCATCCCCAGAAACCCCTACATACCAAATTTCGTCGAAATCGGTAGAGCCGTTTCCGAGATCCCCGAAATATTATATATGTCGACGAGAGCGGAGAGAAGAGGTGAGATGACGATGGAATGAGAGTACTTCCGTCTCAGTTGTTTTATTTCACTAGTCGATAGTAATTAAATTACAAAACCAATCGGAGTATGTACAGAGCTAATTGTCAGACGAACTGACAGAATCATTAGCCAGGTGTTGGTTGTCGTTCCAACAGCCCGAAGTAGAATCACCTCCGGCCAACAAGCCCGTCCATGTGCACCGCAACCGCTAGTTACGTCACACGGCGTTCGATGCCATTTCGATACTCTAATAGTCAATTGACAATCCTAAAGGCTTGATTATTGTAATCTCCGACATATATATGTACGTACTAGCTTTTGCCCGCAGCTCCGCCTGCGTGGTATTCGGTTATTGCGCACTGTTTCCTCGGGACAAAAAGAAACCTATGTCACTCTCGGGACCATAAACTATCTCTATGCTAAAAATCACGTCGATCCGTCGCTCCGTTAGGGCTTGAAAGACGGATAAACGCACAAACACACTTTCGCATTTATAATATTAGTATGGATATACCAGATTTGCTCAAAAATGGTATGAAATGTTACCATTACATCATCAAAAACGTCGCAGAAAGTAACGCACCCTGGAGGCTAGGCTATTGTCTAGGAAGTAACCTCGTACTGTCCAGTAAATATTGAAATTCCATTACATATCAAGTGTACTTATAATGATGGCGATGACATAATGGACCTATTTCAAAATATTAGTTAACTGTACGCCCAACACTGCTGCCCGGCCCACACGCTTTTTTCCAAATTTTTAAAGGAACCCGTTAACGTACAGAACAATCCCATCCCTTGCTATGTACTTATTGGAATTTCATACTTACTTACTGGACAGTAACGGGTATTTTGAAATGGGTCCATGTCATCACCATCACCAACATCATCATCATCATAATCATCATCATAAACAATCATCATCACCACCATCACTATCAATCATCATCATCATCCATAATCATCATCATCATCACCATGTATACATTATTATCACTATCATCATCATCATCACTATTACCATTACTATCATCATCATCATCCTCACCATCATCATCATTTTTGAGAAAAGTACTACACAAGCTTCGACCAGTAATCGCCATCCTGGCCTCGTATAGATGAAGTGTGTCTGACCGAGAACTTGGTTAGTATAACAAGTTTTAGCAAGTCTAATTGGTGGCAATCTTAATATTTTAGTGGAGTTCAATAAATATACGGTAAACATTTTAGATAAATCAATTTATATTTTGATCAGCACAACAAAAAAACTTTCAAATGATGCATTCTGTGTTTTATTAAAAGCTTTATATTAGGTATATTTTATTAGTCACAACTCCAGTAACAAAACTTAGTAACCAACTAGGCATAGCATTAAAAAAATATTTTTAATGCTTTAGTAATTTCCTCAAGTCGAAAAATGAAATCATGAATCCTTAAAAAATATCCAATAAAAAGAAAAAAAATGTTGAAATCACCGTATTCCGCATAAGGATTTATTACCTGTTTTTTCCTTTTTATTGAAAGTTTTTATACAGTCGGCTTATCAATTTTATTCACCATCTCGGTCTGTATAACGTACTCTAAGAAGAGCGAGAAAGATAAGGAATTTCGTACACACCATTGAATTATAAGTATAATGTATTTTCCTTCACCGTAAAGTTCACGATAAATTAGGGCTATTTTTTTATTGTCTTTGAATTTCTAAGAATATTATTTAGATGAAAAATTCTCTTTCAAATGTTTTCTGGATAAAAACTAAATAAAATATTATGTTTCGAGGGATATTCATCATCATCATCATGTCAGCCAATGCTGGGCATAGGCTTCCCCCAAGGCTCTACACTCAGACCGGTCTTGTGCTTCCGGCATCCACCGCGATCCCGCGGGATATTGAACTCATTGAATTGGATTTTATTATATTTATAAATAATAAAAAATAAAACATTGTTCACAGTACTTACAATGATATTTTTATTATTGACTTGATCCCTTCTTGCATAATGCCGTCCATGCCGCCATGACTCAGCTGTCATCAGGCACAATGCAGGACGAGCGCGAACCAATTCTCGCTTTCTTTCCGAATTTAAACTAATCACCAAGTATATTTGCAACCTCAAAAAAGATTCCTTATTTGAACATGCATCTTTTTGCTTTGAAGTAGAACCACTTCTACAAGATTTTATTTAGTTTCACCTGTCCCGATGTTTGTCATCAAATCTTGCAAATTAAATTTGATTCACTTTTCGGTTACCAATTGAGCTGAAATTTTGCATACACGTGTAAATCGCGTGACAATGCAATAATCTGGTAGTGACATCTTGATAGTCCGGCCAGTATTGTCTCCGCAGAACAGGACTCTTCAACGATAATTGGCATCGACTTCAAATTTGGTATGAAAATGTGGGATACCCTGTTCTAAAAACGGTTGTCCCACAGAGAAAAGTTTAATATACCAAATATGGTTATTACCCGACTGCCAAAGGAGGGTTATGTTTTTTAGACGGTAAGTTTTTAAAAAACTTTGACGCCACCAGATATTTTGTCCCCGGCCCCTTGGTAACGGACTAACTTTTGAGTCCCATACCTCGTTAAATTAGGAGTTTACTAGTTGTTTTATTTTTATGTATTTTTATTCTGTTTTTATTTAATGTATGAAGCATGAATAAAATATTTCTATTCTATTCTATTTTACAAAATATGCCTTTTTGCTATCGTGTTTTTCACTATAACTTTAATAAAATAAGTAAATCCACAAAAAATGTAGTTTAGTCATACAAACCTACATCTGATCTGGATTGCCAGTCAGAGTAAAGGAATACTCTGGTCGGGAATTTTATAATAATTACTAAACTCTACCCGCGGAAAATTTCTTAACTCTTAAACCAGCAATTGACTGAAATTTCAAGATTTTATCCTGATCCTATTGGATTATTGAGATATAAAGTACCCTCTATGTTGTTTCAGATGTCTTACTATCAACATACCAAATTTCAAACAAATCCTTCAAGCCGTTTTAGCATGGGAGGAACCAACAAACACACACACCTACACACAAACATACTCACAAACTTTCGCATCGATAATATTATTACAAGTACTATGCTTTATCCCAATTTCATTTGAATATAAAAATTAAAAGTAAGTAGGTAGGCGCATAAATAAAAACTAGCGTTTCGTCACTACTTATAAAAACCGGCCAAGAGCGTGTCGGACACGCACAAAATAGGGTTCCGTAGCCATTAAGAAAAAATTAGTTAGTATTTTTCTAAGGATTTCGTATTTTATACGGAATCTTCCAAGTTTAGGTATGTTTTATACCTTCCGCTGCTATTTACTCATAAACTACTAATAACTCTCAAGCAAACTTAGCCGTTATAGTTTTCCTTGAAAGTTTGATATATATACTGACTACCATCCTGAATTTTTTCAAATTTTTCCACCTGCCGGTTTAGATTTTAGAGAGGGGAGGGGGGGGGGAGGACGCTCGATTTTAATGAAAATGTACACTTTAAAGTAGAATATTTCGCAAACACATTACTGAAACGAAAAATTGTTTTAGCAAACCCCTAATGGTTTTAAAATACCTATCCGATGGTACCCCACACTATAGGGTTGAATGAGAAAAAAAAAATCACCGCCACTTTACGTCTATGGGAGGTACTGTACTGGACAGACGGTCCGGTATCTTAGAAAAGCCGTAATTGAAATAAAAACATATATTTTACGTAAACTGGATTATATTCAACTTCGTTGGCAACTCGAATACAAGTCCTTTATAATACTCTATTGTGACCGTTCGCTGTAATAATCATATTCAAATATCGAACTTAGTTGCTAGTACTAATTGAACGGTTACCAAAGAGTTTCACACAATACAGTACCCTAAAAAAATTGTTTTTGAATTTTTAATTGTACTATTTTGTCGGCATAGTTTACTTACATATCCGTGCAAAATTACAGCTTTCTAGCATTGATAGTCCCTGAGCAAAGCCGCGGACGGACAGACAGACAGACTAGACAGACAGACAGACAGACAGATAGACAGACAGACATGGCGAAACTATAAGGGTTCCGTTTTTGCCATTTTGGCTCCGGAACCCTAAAAATTCGTACCTCAAAATAAGTAATTTTTCTGAGTGAAGATTTTTTCAAAGTAGTGACGCTATAATTATGTGTTATTCCAGGTGTCCAACTATCCACATAAGTACTAATTAAATTAGGTACTATATCATAGATTTCTATGTACTAACTAATCCCTAAAGCCGAGCAAGAAACATACACACATACGTTATTATTCAAATACATACGCTCGAAAAACATAACCAACAAAACACTTGAAAAATGGTCAAAGTTGGTGTGATGTACTTTATGGATGGTTCTTTGGCATTTGCTTCGCACGCGTAATAACCGATCATCATCTCAGCCTATATACGTCCCACTGCTGGGCACAGGCCTCCTCTCGGAATGAGAGGGCTTGGGCCATAGTTCCCACGCGGGCCCAGTGCGGATTGGGAACTTCACACGCACCATTGAATTGCTTCGCAGATTTGTGCAGGTTTCCTCACGATGTTTTCCTTCACCGCAAAGCTCGTGGTAAATTGCGCACATGAATTTCGAAAAACTCAGAGGTGCGAGCCGGGATTTGAACCCACGACCCTCAGCTTGAGAGGCGATAGGTCAAACCACTAGGCCACCACGGGTTCTAATAACCGAAAGTTGAACTGAATTCCAGGACTTTGACTAATTCCGGGAATTTCCAATACATAACTACATAAGTTGATTTCATTGACATTGCACATAAAATACCTACGGTCAATTTGTAATATCAATGAACTGAAACAATTAGTTTGCTCACCCGCGACCTTATATGATAGCTACATTTATACAAGACTAGCCTTTTGCCCACGGCTTCGCACACGTGGAATTCGATTATCGTGCGCTGTTCCCTCGGGAACTGAGCATTTCTCCGGGATAACAAGTAGCCTATATACTACTATATAGACTATATTGGCCCATAAACTATCTCTATGTCAAAAATCACGTCGATCTGTTTCGACGTGAAAGACGGACAAATATACAAACACACACACTTTCTTATTTATAATATTAGTATAGATGTTCATGCGTTCCTCCACCTCCTCACTGTAAAAATTGATTGATATGTGGACCATGCAAAGCAACGCCTGATTCAATAAATAATTTGTAGTGTCTAATCGTAGGAATCTCGTGGGAATATCGTGATAAAAAGGAGCTTTCACTTTACACGCCCAGCTATCTACATACCAAATTTCGTCCAAATCAGTCGAGCCGTTTTATTTTTTTTCATATAAGAGGGGAAACAAGCATTCGGGTCACCTGGTGGGAAGCAATCATCACCGGTCATGGGTACCGGCAAAACGAGGGGTATCACAGGTGCGTTGCCGGCCCGTTGCGAGTTTGATAGGCTAAGATCCCTAAGTTGTGCCGCTCTGGGAATATCGTCCCGAAAAGCCGGTTCCATAGTTTAGTCATGCGTGGGAAAACGTTCCGCTAGAAGCGGACAGTGCTTGATTGCCAACCAATGGAAGAGGCTTTCAAATTTATAATATTACCTATATACTATGCTAGTGTGTGAAGGATATTTATGTTTCACTTACCCAGAACTCGAATTGATGTTGGAGTCGTCGTCCATTTTCCTTTTTTTGCACCATACTTCATTACGACTGCAACAACAAGCAGATTAGCCAGGTTCTGGTTTCGAAATAACATCACTATGTGCAATATGTTTTCCACGGCACTTACCTTTTGATTTCTCCGTGATGACGTTTCATTTGTCCCTGAACTCGTTTTTGATTTTTCCTGGGACCAGAGTAATGATGATTTTTATAGTCTTTTCGCGAAGTTCGTGGCTCCATGGTGCAATGCGAATTACAATTTAATTATCTTGAAAATGTAGCTTCATGGATAGCAAATCAGAAAATCGCAGTTTGACTTGACAGTTGAGATGTTTTTGTTTTTTACTTTTATTATCCAAATGACAACGTCAGTTCTCTTTATATTTTATCCAAAGAGTATTAGTACCTACAGAAATCATGTATTTTTGTATGAGTAACAAAATAACATGATATTGACATCGATAATAACGATAGAGCTATATTTCCAAAAATTTAATTGAAATAATTATGATATTATGGCTTTCTACAGACATTTTAAGATACTCAAAAAACCATTAACAGTTAGTGCTGGTGCTGCACTCTGACGACAGAAAATTGCAGTGATATTCCTTATTTATAAGACGTACTATCGAACCAACGGAATCGTGCCCCACTGTGGAACCTTTTCGTTGAAAAAGTCATACTGACATCGCATTGCTTGACAAGGGAATTCATTATGGCACTTACTGTGAGAGCGTTCTACGGTGGGTCAGGAAGCAAATAGTTTGACTGTATATGCAATATTCCATATTTATTTGTTAGTAGGTACGCACGGTCGGTTACGATCCGCGAAAGGCTGCTGGTAGAAGCCGGGTGCGTCTAGCCGAGGACAAGGCGCAATGGCGCTCTTTGGGGAGGCCTATGTCCAGCAGTGGACAGCTAGAGGCTGATGATGATGATGATGACGTACGGCCGAGGACTTTAATTCATGAGCCACCGTGGAACCTTTTCAAAGGAAAAGTCATTACTGTTTTCCTCGTAAATTAATACGATGTCACTGTGACGTTCACTGTGATATGGTTCCATGATGGCTCATGAATTAAAGTCTTTGACCGTACGAGCAACGCAATTTTTTCTTTTCGAAAGAAATAATTCTTACGGAAATCAAAAAAATTGGCAACGCATTTGTTCATTTAGCTTCAGTCTTTTGACCGAAGGGCTTTGTACCGATGGCCAGCAAAAATATTAAAAAAAATGACACGTGCTTCTAAATGGTTAATAATTATTATTTTATTTTGATCAGATAAATCAAACGAATACTGACAGTGGCGCCTAGCTTCAAATTGACGGCGACTTGGCGAATTAGTCGCGACGCACACTACTACCGAGCCTTTGGCGTACGATACTGTCGCCGTCCACTCACATATTGACAAAAATGAACCAAAATAATCATCTAGATTAAGCTATTATTCAAAAGCTTTCTTTAGGTAAACAAAAAATGCCGCGCTCAGAAAACGAAATAAACATCAAGAGATGTGATTTTAGTTTCAAAAAATCTTTCAAGCGCAAATGGTTGGAAAAATTATATAGTATGGAAGTCGTGCCACCTTAAGGTGACGAACCTTTTTTTACTCCGACTGTACTTAGTTTGTAAGATTGAAATATTGTATGCTGGAACTTGGCAGATTGTGACGTACTAAATTTAACAATAAGAACCTATGTATACTAACTCACAACCTATCAATAAAATATTTGAATTTTGAATTTTGAATCATTACCGGGTGAGTAATGTCACGTGCACCTGCGTTGGAGTTGCCGCCTCTTTGGCAAATTCGGACGAACAAACATCAAAGTGATCCTAAAAGGGTTCCTACAAGGGTTCTTTTGAGGTACGGAACCCAAAAAGTATATTCAGCAAAAGAATCCGACCTTTCCGAAACCTGTTCTGAACTTTCGTCGTGCGAAACGCGTGAGCATCAAAGCGAGAAACAACACACTTTTTCTGGGACAGACTATGAAGGAGTGGGTAATTCCAACGATTTTCCAGGGCTACTCCGAAACTCGAAACTCGAAGTTCGTGTCGTGCGGTCCCTCTGACACTTATACTATTTAATACGAGAGCGAGAGGGACCGTACGACACGAAATTCAAGTTTCGAGTAAGAGTAGCCCTCATGCGATCTAATTCCGACGCGGCACGTGCCACTGCGACGGAGATTTAGCGCACCCTCTTTGGCAAAGTCGGGCGCAGCGTCACGTAATGCTGTAAAACGGGAATGGCTGCGAATTTACTTTCGGAAAAATCCTCGGGCCTAAGGAATTGGGATGTCTTGAAATTGTTGATCGTACAGTGTTGTCACATATTTGGCGAAACGGTAGAGCAGGATCCAAAAATTAGTAGTAATTGGTAGAATTTGAAAATGGAAAATAGGTACCTAGATCTCCACTCAAGGTTAATACATTTTTACAATACAATACAATACAAATATTCTTTATTGATCACCAAGAACAACAGTACAGATATCACAAAAATAAAAAATTCTCAGGTAGGACACAATAGGCGGTCTTATCGCATTTTTAATGATTAAAAATGCGCATAAAATATTTGAAATTAGTTATTCGTGATGTTTAGTTTATAAATTTTCTTATTAAATAATCTTAAATGTTCAGAGTTAGGATCTCCACTTGATTAACGCGTTCCGTTTTAAGTGCTGAAATTAAAAGATAGGCTAAATTCGATAGTAAGTAAGTAACATTTCATCACACGCATGGAGAATTGTTTACAATTGTAATATTCTGGAAAATAGGTAGATTTGCGGTCAAGGGTGGTAGGTCAAGGGTATAGGTAGAACGGAGGCGAAATAGGTAGATCTACCAAAAAGTTAGTTGATGTGGCAACACTGAGATCGTATACCTAACAAGCGCATAAAACTAACCCACTAATATTATTCCAAATCCGAAAGTATGTAAGTCTGCTTATTTGTTACCATTGCACGTCTAAACCGCTGAATTGCTTTAGATCAAATTCGGTATGTCTAGATCACGGAATTCCTAGGCATATCGTGAAAGGGCGTCTTTTCATAAATTGGCTAAGGAACATCCGCCATATCGTTAAAAACTCACCGTTGAACGATTTGCCTAGTGACGTTTAGGCATGTCGAGCTAAACTCGATTTAAGATATGAATTATCCGTTACAATATCATTTAATCACGGGACATTTTACAAAGTCCCTACGAAAGCAAAGTTTGTGTTAAGGGTTATTCTTCGTTATGTGGCCTGCACATTGTCTCTTCATCGAGATAATTCACTTGGCGAAACAACTGGAGGTCTACAGGGGAGGCCTACTGTTTAACAGTGGATGTCCTATGGCTGATGATGATGATGATGATGATGATGATGATATAGGGACAGCTTTTATACTAAACACATGCACTGGGATATGCTAGGCCACGGCAGGAGGAGTGGGACGCAGGGACGCGTCAGGTACTCGTAGTTAGTCGTTAATGGAACATGTAATTAGATGGTTAAAGTTATTTTATTATAAGTGTGAAAATCAATTCAGTGTTTTATTCAAATCCAATTAGGGACAGTCCAGTAACCCAAAAGTGGTGACCCCGACGGGATACAATGGTAATCAAAGTAAATTATAAAAAATATATTTAAAAAATTTCAGTGGTATGTTTACACTGACTTAGTGTTTTGGTGAACTTAGTATTAAGTTTAAGTGTATTTTTTATTAAGGGAGAGTGTACTATAGGGACCTATCCGCTGTCTTGTCGTGTCATCTCATAAACTAGTGCACATGCACTGGGTTATGCGAGGTCACGGCAGGAGGAGTGGGACGCAGGGATGCGTCAGGTAGTTAGTCGTTAATGGGACATGTAATTTGTCAGATGGTCAAAGTAATTTTATTATAAGTGCCCATTCATTGTTTTATTCAAATTCAATTAGGGACAGTCAAGTAACCCTAAAATGATGATGATGATGATGATGACAGTATCACCAAGCAAATAAATTTGTCCCGAAACAAAAACAGGACTAATAGAGACGAACTGTTAAACTCTTGATCCGTGAAAAAGCGCGGCCATCAACAAAAGCTTTGACGACCGATTTACTTGTCAGGCTTGTTCCTGTGTCCTCAAATTGCTTTTGTGTTTGTATTTAATTTTGCAAGTGACGAATTGACATTGTCGAAATGAGAGCAACGTTCTATTTAACCAGGTAAGGTAATTCAAATAGAAACAAAACTCGACATTGGAGTGAGTCGCGGCGTTACCACTTGCTGCTAACCAATTGAAGCACCAGGTGATAAATTTATTTGTTTTTAACCCTCCTGTGCCCTTACGTAAAAAGGTGTTATAAATTCGTCGCCGATTTCTGTATGTCTGTCCGTCTGTGGCATTGTAGCTCTCAAACAGATGGATCGATTTCGATGTGGTTTCTTTACGAGAAAACAAGTTTTCTTGCAGTGGTTCTTAGCTGTGTTTGATAAAAATCGGTTCCGCTGTTTTTAAGAAAAATTAAACTTATTTATTTATTTATTTAACTTCGAAATAACAATGTTGGGATTTTCTAACTTTTTTGATTTAGTTAGGTTATTCTACAAGTAAAAACTAAGCCAGGTAGCGTAGTAGTTTGGCCTTTGGTCTCTCGAGAAGAGGATGGTGGGTTCAAATCCGAACACACCAGTTTTTCGAAATTCATGTCCAAAATTACAATTAAAATTTACCACTGCAATGTGAGTTGCATCGTACATACACACACACACACACCCAGTATGTAGTATAAATAAAAGGTATACTTTACGCGACATCTTCGAAAAACACTCACTAAAAACTCGATCCCAAGTTCAAAACATTGCGTAGCTCGTTCGAGTTTCACTTTTTGGGCTGTAAGTCAAATAATGGTTTGTACATTTCCCTATTAGACTTGTAGATTGCCCCCTTTCCCCCCCGAAACCTCTGTTAACCTAAAAGCTTCTGATCGTTACATTGTTCTCGCTTTTTATCAAAAATGGATACAGCTGACTCCGTTCACCTTTATAAATGACAATAGCAATTTTTTGTCTGATTTAAAAATTTTAATATACTCACAAATCCCCTTCAGTGATGAGTCA